>CM040618.1:128652226-128975841 GCA_022817965.1 Solanum lycopersicoides
ATTCCCTCACTTGGAGCAATGAACAGTGTTCGGTTTATGCTGCTCAAAAATTATCCTCAAGGTATATTGTGTAAAAGTGTAAGTTGTGACTGTATCATGTGAAGTAATCAGCCTGGAAATTGTGTTTCTTGAAATCCTAATCTGTGCGTGTATATGCTCCTTGCTGTTTCTGGTTTACGCCTGATACTATTTATTATTTTGGCCCCGTCGTGGTTCATTTCTTGAATAATGTCATCCGAACACTGAATAATAATCCATCTTTTGGGCGCAACCAGAGGTTGTAATTCTCAAGTAATATCGAAGGGATTTGCCTATATTATGGAAAGTCAATTTCTTTATGATAAATTGCCATTGGTCCTCCTGGTTGTTTCCATGAACTTTTCTGCGGAGCAATTATCAGCTGCTGTGTAAAAGATGCATTCGGCATGCATATTGTTTTTTGGTGTTGTAGGCTTAACCATGCCAAGTCATTGAACTTGAGCAGCTGCCTATTTTGACAAAAATCCTTATGTTTTTCTCAGGTCATTGCTGGTTCTGATAATGGTTCACTTAGATTATATGACATCCGGGTGATGCCTACAACAGCCACGGGCAGTCATCAGAGTGCAGGTTCAATTATGTTTGATGACTTTGACCAGTTAACGTCTGTTCATGTCAACTCTACCGATGAATTATTTCTTGCAAGTGGATACTCAAAACATGTTGCTCTGTACGACATTAGCAGTGGCCGACGGTTGCAGGTGTTTGATGATATGCATCGAGAACATATAAATGTCGTTAAATTTGCACACCACTCTCCATCTATTTTTGCCACTTCATCATTTGATCGGGATGTTAAGTTGTGGGATTTAAGACAGAAACCAAACCAGCCTTGCTACACTGCTTTAAGTTCTCGAGGGAATGTGATGGTTTGCTTTTCTCCTGATGACCAATATCTTCTTGTCTCAGCTGTTGACAATGAGGTAATTTGTTATAAGTCAGAGGTTTTGTCCCATTTACCATGAATTATGCTTCAGATCCCTGCTGTTATTGTGCTTGTCTGGAGCTTTTTTGTGATCTGTCCCTGTTACAAAAATTTCAATGCATAGCACAGAGAAATCATATCATATAACATATTCTTATTAAAAATAACCATGTTCTAGTTCCTGGATTTCACCAAAAAACCTTGTCATCTTAAATGGACTTCCGCCATCAACCTCGTATTCTTTAATCAAGGCTAGATAGTAGCGAGAGACTGAGTTCAATCTGATAAAATCATCAAATTGCTGTTGGGAAATGATTAATAAATGTGGATACATATTTGTCCAAACCTCACATTGGAAGAGACTTGGAGAAATGTCACCTATATGCACTGGCCGCTACACAAAGAATTGGCCAATGGAACAGGAGAAAAGAGACTTAAGTACTGGCTAAGCTCTACAGAATGAGGATTGATGTTTAATACCTACAGCAAAGCTTCTATTAAGGGTGAAAGGAAGAGGACAATCGTTCAGGATCAGCTTCCTGGAATATCCCAGGCGGCATGTTCCTGTGAAACCAAAGATTGATATGCAAAAAGAGAGCAAGAACTTCTAAAGCATTTTAAAAATTCTTATTTTATGACTCTTCTCTTACCATTATGTTAAAGGATCTATAGAGCTCTTAGCCAGTCGTTATTTACTGAGGAATAACTTCTTCTTCCCCTAATTGTCTTTGACAAGCTGAAAAAACTTTGAACTTTGTTTCATAATAATTATCGCCCACCATTCATGTGGAGGAGTTATAGGACTATTCCAAGAGTAATATGTCTAAACTGACATAATATGAAGTAAAATGAAAAGATTTATGGAAGTATTTTTTTTATGGATATATATATGCCGCGAAATGTCATCCTTTTCCAAGATTTATTGAGAAGATGGAAAAATTATTGGCAGGTGAAACAACTGTTAGCTGTTGATGGGAGGCTCCATCTAGATTTTAGTATTACTTCAACAGGGAGCTCTCAGAATTACACGCGATCTTATTACATGAACGGAAGGGATTATGTCATCAGCGGAAGCTGTGATGAACATGTAGTCCGCATCTGTTGTGCTCAAACGGGTAGGCGGCTTAGAGATGTATCATTGGAGGTAACCTGGTTTATGGATTGTCACACTTCAATGACCTTCCTTGCTTTTTCACCATGTCTTACATATTTAACTGATTCGACAACATGATGAATATCTTTACCATCATAATTGCCAATGGATGCTATTTGACTTAGATTGCATCTCCATGTTTCTCAGGGAAAAGGTTCAGGAGCTTCAATGTTTGTCCAATCATTGAGGGGTGATCCTTTCAGAGTAAGTCCTCTTTTCACGTAACAAGTTTTTTCTACTTCTCTTTTCCTTTTATTTTTAATGTAAAATGCCTCTACTAGTTTTTAAGCGAATTAAATTCCTCTTTTCATGTGTCAATTAACAAAATTAGATAGCAGCTTATATTAACATTTGGAATTGTAATTATATATCAGTAACCTATAATACTGACATATCTGCATTACTGATAGTCCATGAGTGTTTAAATAGTATCCAAAGATTGTACCAGAAAAATTTAGAAATTTCAAGTTGAAGAAGTGAGCTGATCTTTCCACTGGTCTGCTTGTGAGCGACTAGCTAATAGGTCTTACATCGTCAGTGAAGAGGGTCTGATTAGATTGTTTCAATCTGTCCAGAAATTGTTCTCGTGTGTGAGCACATGGGAGAGAGATTTTAATGTTGAAAACATATTTTTATAGATCTAGAGGCTTTTGCTTCCAATCTATAAACACGAGGGGAAAAAATAAGAGGTAAACTAGTATATACAGCACTTAAGTTTTTCAACTTATTTATCCCATGAAACTGTCAAAAGGCTTAGTGTCTTAAAACTTCTATTTGGAAGGAAACATTTGGGTTAACGAGGAAATTTCAAATGACACGATTGAAGTGTCATTGAAATAAACACCAACTAGAAACGATCTGTGTGACTTAGGACCTTTTTTCCCCCTCGAATTGATGATCTATAAGCCTATTAGAATGCAATACATAGTATCACCTTGTCCATCTAAACAGGTCTAGTGTGCCAGATGTTTAGTTGGACCAAGCTAGAAGTTGAAATATCTTTCATGAAGCTTCTCATGCAACCTTAACTTGACACTTGTATTGGTTGAGATCAGTTCAATCCAGTGTTGAAGGCTGATACAGCAACAAGTCAATCCTTAAACCACAGAACTGTACTGATATTATGTTGTTTTCAGGATTTTAGCATGAGCGTTTTGGCAGCCTATATACGTCCAAGCTCAAACTCAGAAATTGTTAAGGTTCAATTCACTGCCTTGACGAGTCGATTTTTGACATTGAGCAGTTATTTCACCCGGGTGCCTTATATTGTTTCATGGATATGATGCAGGTAAATCTGTTGGCATCAACTGAGCAAGACAAAGGGCACTTGTACACTCGGCATTCTCATCCACTATGTAGTAGCGGAGGCTGATCTTTCTGCAGTTACATCGCATCAACTTAAAAAGGTACTTAATGGTTTCTGCATGCCCAGTAATCTTTGTAGATACAATATAGTCTAGCTAGGTATTGTATAAAAGGATGTAGGACAGCAATCGTGGAATCTAGTTTTGCTTCAACAATCTGCTTTTCTGTTTGATCAACCTCATGTATGTTGTAACATTTGTATAAAGTAGAGTGCTGATTTATGAGACATCTAAACTGGTTGTGCACGACTGGTAACACTACTGAAGTGTCTCTTCCTCTTATGTTCTCTCATTTTATACCAATATCAGATATTGTAAAGACTAGCATTCTAAGCTGTTGACGGCGGTTTCAGTCCTAAAATTTGCGATGCGTTTAAATATCAATCTATAGTTGCACTTGTAACATACCAAAGTCTCAATTTAGGTGCATTTTGAGTAGTGAAGAAAGAAAGAAATATAACGTTACATAGATAAATATTTTATGTATCCAGAAGCTTCTCTTAATTTGGGTTTTGAAAACACAAACATTAATTGGTTTGTGTACTTAGATGTTGATCCAAATTAACAAAATCAGTGCTACTTTAGAGTGGGAGTGATTGCTGGCTAGAGAGAGACCAGTTCAGCCCAATTATCTTTAATACACAAAACGATGAATCTACTACCCTTGCTGTTTTTTGCACGTAAAGACAAAATGTGCAAGCTCATACATTACATACAAAATGAATAAGGTGTACATTGTGGATTTACGTCATACAATAATGTGCCATCACCATCAGAATATGGCACCGCACGCCCAGTTTCAGAAAGATATAAAGATAAGTGATGAGGCAATTGGACGTATGTTTTCTCTTTGCAGAAAAATTCGTGTACTGACCTTGCTACACAGCTGTCTCTGCACACTCTACTGACTTCTCTGCTGCCTGTACCCAAATTCGTTTTTGAATTTCGAAAAACAATAAAAAATAAAAACAGACTTGGGTCTACTGAAAACAACATCTTCCTCCACCTACAAAGGTAAGGGTAAAATATGCGTATGTTCTACCCTTTCATGGTTTTTCTAGAAGAATTACACCGAGTATGTTATTATTGTTATTGTAGTTATAATTTTAACAAAAAAAAAATATGCGAGGCATAGCATTTGATTTCTCAAAAGGAGCAGACCTTAGATAATAATCCATAATTAATAAGTGTTGAGATATATGAAAAATGGACAGAGATTTTCTAATATGGTTTGAGTCGAAGTAATTAGGTGTGTAATTATTCGCTATTAGTAAATATTATATTTATATAGTGCAATAGCTTGCGTAACGGAGACCCCTTCTACAAATATCATCTGATTGCTTCAGTCGTGGAGCCAAGAATTCACATAAAGGGATTAAAAAAAAAAAAAGTATAAAAATGTCAAAAGAAAATTTAAAACCATGATTTGAAGTAATTGTCAAACACTTCAGCATACTTTTTCTTATATTAAAAAGATTCAATAATTTATATATTTATCTTTAAAAAACCATCGTTACCATATTGACATAGCATAATTCAGTTGCATCCCTAACTCCGCCCCGCAATTGCTTCACCTAGAAATTTGACTAAAGCGTATGTAAATATATTTTTTTAAGTCAATGTACATTAATGCAATACGCTGATATTGCTTAAAAATTGTAATGTAAATTTAACATTAATTCTGAACAGATATGAAAACTCTCATAATATTCACAACTCAGCTGATGAGAACCCACTTTTTTTTTACTTATTTGAGAACCCGTTATTGAGGAATATAAAACAAATTAAAAAATAAAAAATAAAATAATCTCTCTACTATACTGCGCCGGGTCTATAAATGCACTGTAGCTCCTTTTCTACTTTGCGTTAAAATTCTTAGTCTCCAAAGAAACATTTCTTGAGTTGAGAGCCAAAATGAAGAGGTTTTTGGTAGCTTTTATGTTGCTCTTCGCTCTTCTTTTGACATCCTCCTTTCTTCAACCTGTAACTGCCAAATCAGGTAAACATCATTGCCATTCGTCTTGCACAACTTCAAATTTAAAAACCTTCGCTTGACACTAAGCTTTCGTTATGTACATTTTAAAAAAAAAAAGCTAAACCATAATTATTCTGTTAAACGCGTGTTCTTTTCGCCACACAATAACCCTTGTCGATACGTCAAGGTTTTGCGCATGAAATTTACTTGGATTTAGAGAATTTCTCACTTGAGCTTACTTTTCGAGTTACTATATATCTGTAGTTAGTTTTTAGGTAATCTGGTATGCATAGTGTAAAAATTCTTTTATGCTCTTAATAATTATAGAGGTTGAGCGCAATTCAATTTGTATGGTACAGTGTACTGCGCGCAGAAATGCGAGGCTCGGTGCTCCAAGGCAGGACTGAAGGATCGGTGCGTGAAATACTGTGAGTTGTGCTGTGCAAAGTGCAAATGCGTTCCAAATGGGACTTATGGTAACAAGCATCAATGCCCTTGTTATAGGGACATGAAGAACTCCAAGGGAAAGCCCAAATGTCCTTAGAAATAATACTCCTAGTTACCAGATTTCTCTTCCTGTTTTGCTTTCTGCATCTAAAACTTTTAAGATTTTCAGAGAATAAAGGACTTATAAACGTTTGTATGCAATGCAAGTGCTCTTATTACCTATGAGAATTGAGATCTGGACTTTAATTACTCCCATTTCTTTTTACTCATCAGTGTCCTTTTCTGCCTCTCTCAATTTCATTACTCCGTTATTCTTGATTCAAGATGTTATTTAGAACCGCTTATTGAGGCATGCAAACTGACAGCGAAATTATTCAAAAGAAAAACGGAAAAGGGCCTAAAATATCTTCAAAGTATTGAAAATGGTACACAATTACCCCCATCCATCTATTGGCCCCCAAATACCCTTCACATCCACCTTTGGATTCAAATTTACCCCTTCATTAACGGACCAAAATTAAAAATAATTAAATAATATTTTTTAATTACGTGGCACTCAACCATTGGGTGTAATTTAATTATTTAAAATAATTTTAAACCCACCCATTTTAACTAAACCCGCCCCAAATATTATTAAACCCACCCCCACTTGACCCAATTTAAAAAAAAAAACATCTAATTAAAAAAACCTAAAACCTTATTCCTCCAATTTTCACAATCTACAGATCGTGCAACTCCATCATCTTCATCTTCTTCATCCTGAAGAAAATGTCAGCTTCTTCTTCGATTTCTTCCCCTTAAGAACTTCAATTCATACATGTTAGTGTAGATTTTTGGCAAGATATTATACTGCTACAATCTTGAAAATGGTGGGCGTCGATTCTACAGATGTGGTCGTGTTGGGTCAAATTCTTGTGGTTATTGGAATTGGATTGATGACAAACTTTCACTTCATGTGTCAACCATGATTCATAATCAGAAAGTTGAATTGGATTCAATTAGAAAAGAAAAAAATCATTTGAAGAAGATTGTGGAGGATATGGTGGCATGGAGATTCTTATTTGAAAGATCTGACTGCCGATGAAATGTCTGAGTTGAATGATATGAATGGAAATAAAATTTCTGATTTGATGAAAGTTTCTGCCTTGAAGGGGAAAATGTCAAATTTGGAGTTGATGGATAAAATTGAGAGTTCAAAGATGAAGAAAGTATCTAGCTTGGATGATAAAGTTTCGAAATTAGAGTTAAAAGTTCATAAATTGATAAGTTTGCTTGCAGTTTCTTGGGCTATTATTGTTGGTTTTGCAGCTGCCAAGATGATTTAGTGTGGTGCTATTGTTTGTGTTAAGTTTGTATTATTAGATTAGGTTAGTTTTGTGATTTTTTATTATTATAATGATGGTATTTTGCAGCTTAGCTGCATTTTATTTTGATTATTTGTGAAGATGATGTTGGTGGTTGTTGTGTCTATTAATGAAGAATTATGCAATATTGTTATGTCTACTAATGATACATTGGTGTGTGCATTTTCTGGCAAAACTATATTTGTTTTGAAGTAATTGATATTCTGGAAAAACAAGTACTATTACGTTATGTACTCAAAACTTTGTTAATTTGTAAAACAAAAATGGAGTATTCCTTCTTGTTCCTCTGTTTGTCTTCATTTACTTTCTTCATCAGTGCTTCTTTAGCCCTTCAAACACCAAAAAAAAGTTATCACCACCATCTCCAACAAAGCTTCCAATAATTGACAATCTCCATCAACTTGGATCTCTTCATCACCGTTCTCTCCATCAACTATCCAATAAATATTTGTTTTTTAATTAGATGGGTTTTAAAAAAAAAAAGTTGGATCAAGTGGGGCGGGTTTAATAATATTTGGGGCGGGTTTAGTTAAAATGGGTGGGTAATGGGTGAGTTTAAAATTATTTTAAATAATTAAATTACAACCAATGGTTAAGTGCCACGTAATTAAAAAATATTATTTAATTATTTTTAATTTTGGTCCGTTAATGTAGGGGTAAATTTGGACCCAAAGGTGGATGTGAAGGGTATTTAAGGGCCAATAGATGGATGGGGGTAATTGTGTACCATTTTCAATACTTCGAGGGTATTTTAGGCCCTTTTCCGAAAGAAAAATGAAGAAAAAAAGGTACCTACTTGAAGTACTTATAAATCAATAATTAGCAAGAGAAGTAACGAATGTGAAAAGTCCAGGCATCTAAGTGAGGTTAATTTCACATATGTACTGAACTTTACCCAATATAACAATATAAAGCCACAAAACTGTTTCTAGAGCCCAACATGCTCCTCCTAAAGAAAGGGAGGGGGGGGGGGGAGGGGGAATTAATGAATAAGCATTTGTTCTTCTCTGAATATATTAAAATGAGTTCTGAACAGTACATCCTGAACATCTTAGTACTAGTTCAAAGCCTTAAAATACTCCCTTACTCCCACCTAGTCATACATCAAATAACATATTTTATATGCTATCAAGAGTCTACAGACAAGCATTAGTAAATCAAAATAACAAGAGTAGACATACTTGACAGACTAGCATGATGACCATTCTATCGAATATTACATCAAATAATTACAGAATCACCTACCATTTGCAGACCCATATTTCAGCCAGCACACTGTAGTCAAACAAACTCGCCTATTTACAAAGTCAAACCAAATTAAACCAGACAAAGTGCTCCATCAACTTGCTTATTGATACCTTTCTTGGCCTTGTTTGGCTAAAAACAAGTGTAATCAACTTGCTAATTGCTCGAACCTTCGTTCTTTAACCCACATGGCAAGGATAACAGCTCAGTAAGTTCCACCCGATATTCTAGACCCCTAAGATAGTGCCCTAGTAGCATGCACCTGATGAATTATCAAGGGACAAAGTCAAAGTTCTTATCTTTAAATACCAAGTAGGAGTAGTAAAATTCAGCATCCAGCTCAAAGCCAGTAAACCCAGGGGTTATCAAAATTGTGAGATAAACTAGTACAAACAATTTGATATCATGAACCAACACAGCAGCACACAAGACATTCAACAAACAGGGTAGCATGAGTAACAGATGTCTAACGTTACACAATCACAGGAGCTCATTCAGACAGCTAACAATCTGGTAGACGAGTAACAGATCCATCAGATTGACAGGAAGACATCTGATCAAACCAGCAAGAGGAAGACTAGAAATGGGGAAAGCAGAGTAAGGATTGCAGCTAACCTAATACAGTTTGGAGCAAGTAAAGCATTTGATTCATACTTGTACATTAATAAATTTGCAAGCCTAAGCATATAGATCATTGAGAAAGTGTTCTCACCAAAACAACAGACGAGCCAAATAATCTCGAGTCAATGATATCTGAGGTTGGAAGTGAATGGATGTGTTCTCAACAAGATCGATGGAATCTTCAGCTCCAATATTTACAGTTCCTGCAGAGCTATTTTCTGATAGATCAGGAGCCTTAGAGTGCATTCTGGGGGATAGAGTTGCGAGTAGTCCATGGACTACTGAACGGATGGTCTCCTTTACTTCCACGGATGTTGGTTCTGACAGCTCAGCAACCTGCATTGATGTTGAATTGTTGATAGTGAGCAAAGCAAAGACAAAAAGCAAAGACAAAGGAAGACAATTAGATAGGAACAAGGAAGATATAAGTTTCCTAATTTCCAATTCTGAAAGGAAGTGTGTGAACAACCAGGAGATCACACAACTACAATTACAGGGAAGCGAAAGAACGCATATCAAGAGACAGCAAAAATATAGAATAAGTCGAGATTAATAGAAACTATTAACGGAAAAAACAATCTGCAATATTTGTAAAATCAATTATCAACATAAGATAGATTCTCCCTACCCTCAAATCTCAATAACAAAACTATACAATAGAAAGAATAGAGAGAAGAAGTGCAGTGCGTGATACATGTGTCAGGCGCACATCACAGATTTGTACCTGCCACAAACAAAAGCCTAACATTTAAGTGGAGAAGGGTAAGTGGCAAGGCCCATTATCCACTGAGTGTTTAACAGAGTGCCACCGGCCACTTGGGGAGTTCTTGGACATCTTTAAGAAAAAAAAGTTGGCGAGAAGCATTTTTTTCTTCTCTTGTTATGAATATAGGTGAAGCTGTAAAAGTCTTAGTTCTTTATCTGTGTAGAAAAGAAGAACTTGAATAGGTGATATTTCACTTTGAACCCCACATATATCTTTTACTTTGTCCATATTCTATGGTCTCTTTTAGAGACAGAAAAAGTCCAACTAACAAGGTCCTCTTCCATTCTGAAACCCAAGGCTTTTTTCATAACCTAATCCCACCCCTTCTCTCCCTAAAATTCATCCAAAAATAGACTACTATAAAAAAAATTGTCTTAAATTGCTTCCGTAACTTTTAGTTTCATTGACATCCAGCACATCAGTAAGTTCAGCAAGAACCATATAATTTTCCTCCTTTTTTATGGTTATAAGCAACAAGAACTCTAATATATCCAAGCAGATTAATGGAAAACAAAGTTGGAGCAAAGGAATACATCTATCCTGTATCTTTTGAATCTGTCACCTTCCTTAAATATTCTTCACATACATAAATGCTTATGCAAAAGATCCATATAAGCAACTAATTTGGGTTAGCTTAGTCAAATTATTTTCACATACATAAAATGTTTATGCAAAAGATCCATATAATCAACTAGTTAGGGTTAGCTGTTGAAACACCTACATTATGTTTAGAATTTGCTTAGTTTTTTTGATCATTCAAAGATTTATATGTCAGCAAAAAATATAAAGAGCCTGTTGAAAATTGAAACGTAAAGGGTCCAAATGGAACGAAATGGATACTGAAATTCATACAGCAAACATCGGCTAGCTTGGCTTGACTCTTGAGACGTAGTAGTTGTCATTATTAGAGGATAAACTTCTTATGGAGTAGTAAGAAAAGGACAGTTGACATGTTATACAGGAAAAGAACCATTACCTTCTCCGGAAGCAATGATCTTAAGTAGTCCAACAACTCATTCTTCTCCTCACCTACAAATTGTTGCATCTGAAGAGCTGCACTTTTCCTCTTAACTTCACGAAGTTCCTTCAAAACACAGAAACAACAGACATTGATAATTTATTGTTCGGACAAGATGAAAATATTTAAAGAAGGTATTGGAAGTAAACCCTATACTTCAAGGGATCTAAACCATGAATATAAGGTGTACCCTCTATTCGGCTGGAGTAAACAACAAACTGTAAATAACTTCTATCCGTTTTTTTGACTTTGTCAGCTCCTAACTAAGCATGTGGAAGATCTCTGTACTGGTACTAACCCCTTTGACTTTTGCTTGTAATTTTCAGCATCGATGGGTGCGGTTTTAATGAAGTTTTACTTTCCTTGATTAAAAAAAGAATATAATGTGCATACACTGGAGTGCTGATTCTACCTTTTTGTAAGACGCTAAGCGAGTCTGTAGGTCTAATATGTATTGCTGAGCTTCAGGAGTCATTTCACCAACGTCTGGAATATCAGGTGAAAGTTCACTCTTTCCTTCTGATGTTGGTTGTTTATGTTCTGATTTTTTGCTCGATATATTTTCATTCAGCAATGTCTCATCTCCAGCTTTGGAATCTTCGGGCTTTTGTCTGCCAATGCTTCTATCATATATTTCAAGGTTCTTTTCAAGACAAAGCCTGTACTCAGCATTCCGTAGTGTATACCTGCAATATTACAATGGATTGCATTTTATGCTACACGTCAACTACAAGCATCGAGTTGAATGAGCAACATAAGCAATTCAAGCTCCTTTTGATAGAATTTTGTAGGAATAGTTCATTTCTTCCATCTCTCGCTGCTCCATTTTTTTTCAGTGTTGTTATTTGCACAACAAAAAAAGAGAGGAGGAATATAGTGTTTGGAGGTAACAAAAAAAATTGATGCAGTTTAAATCTAACACAACTGCATCCATCGAGTGTTTTAGGAATTACATCGTCTATCCTTTTCAACGTTATTAATATTTTACACAACAGGATGCTTCTTTTTATTTACTTATCAAACAAAAATGGTTGCAGTTCAGTAGGATTTGTCTTGAATAGGAGTAACAGTACCCCTATGCTAAAGAAAATAAAGAAAAAGGAAAGAGGAGCGCAGGTGGCTGATCATGCTAATTATACTCTCCAAAAGAAAATGGCTATTATGTAAGATGGCCATACTGGCTATAATCTTAACCAAATCTTCTTTACTCTATCTTTGCGTGGATCCCTAAAACTAAATCCTACTAAGCATAAATATGGTGAGGTTGTGGGCAAGAGGTGCCCATGCTAAAAGATAAAGCATACCCAGTCATCATTGAAGAGATCAAAAGCTTGGAGATTGGTTCCCACAAAGCTTCAATTAGAACTTGAAACTGGTCAGATGGAAGCAAGCCCAACATGCCTGATATAGTTCTTTTCATTGCATCAATGGTTGTGGGTGGTACATCTTTTTGAATAAGGCTCACATCCAATGGCTCTATCTCTTGTATCAAGTTTGAGAGGACTGATTTCTGGTAAGAAACAAAGACAAAAAAGAAAGAGAAATCTTTAATCAAGTTAAGCATTATGATAACATTTCCTAAATGGAACAATTCCCAAGGTTGCTTATTTGTGAAAGAATAATCATCAATTGTACAACATATAGAAGGAACTAGGAAGTACAAACAACGAGCAAATCAAACTTTTAACCCAAGTTATTATTATGAGAATACTAGTTTTTCTAATGCAGTAAATAAAACCTCAAACATTTTGCAGTACATCAACGAGTAACAAACTTAAAGAACATGAATGCAACTCAACTCCAGCTATGATTTCTGTTGCTTTTGCCTACACGATAGTACATAAAAGTACTTTTTGAGAAAAATATCATAGCTTTGCTGAATCAGACAAATGTCAAACCTCTTCAGTTAGTGATCAACAATTTCAAGCATTTTCATTCCCCGTAATAAGTTACAGGATGAAAGATCATAAGCAGCCATGAATCAACCCAAGGATCAGCTCCCAATGCATCAACACTACGTCTTTAAAGTGAATAAAACTCTAAAGCCAAACTACTTTCTCTTTAGTTAAAACTCATCTCCCAACTAACCAGAGAGCATCTAGGATTGAAAGGCAACAAATACGCCAGTGACATATATACATAAATTTCTTCTAAAATAGTACTTTAAAGTTTCAATATGTGTACACAATTGTCCAAGTTCAACAATGTGCTAAATTCACCTCTAAACCAAACAGTTCTCATTTAAGGTCAGGAGGTGACATTAGTTGATTGAATTGCTAAATAATGATCACAACCACAAATCAACTTCCGCTTGGCATAATTATGCAAAAAATTTCCATGTATAGAGAGCGACAAGGCAACCTAGTTTAGGTTTAGCAGCAAAACAACAGTAACTCAACTACTACGAAAAAACTGTTGATACAGACATACATATTAAACCAAATCAACAAAATCAAAAGAGAAACAAAATTAACATACCAGGATATGCAAATTCAATATCTAAACTAACCTTGGATCGAGAACTCTGATTGCTGGCACTGAAATCATCGTAAGAAGAAGCCGAAGAAGCAGAAATTGAAGCAGTTCTTAAGGGCAAAGATTTATTAGGAGTTTTGGTTGAACGAGAGGGAAGAGAAGAGAGTGAGGGAGAAATAGATAGGCGTTTGAAATGGCGTATAGGAAGAGGAGAAGGAGAGAGGGAGAAGGAGAAGGCTGCCATTGACAACCACTACTGCTCCTTCTCTCTCTGCCCTCTTTCCGATCCAAAACCAGGAAAACTTGAATATATCCGACCCCGACCCGACCCGACCCGAAAAGGACGACCTTAATGGCCTAGCACCGTAAACACATTCAAAGGATCTAAACGTGTGGATAACGTGATTACTAAAAAATGGATTATTTGATAAAATATTAAATACGATCATTTGGCTGCTATTTTATATATTTTATCGTCGTAATAGAAATTTGTACCGCACATAACTTCAGAACTAGACATTTTACTAGAACAATAGAAAATTATGATTTTACAAGTAATACTAGGTAGTTTATGATATTATGTATAATTTTTGTTCTAGCTAAAATTTTATTATTCACAATTCATGTTGGTATAATAATTTTTTCTTGTTCACAATAAAATTTATATGGGCAACTTTCACATATAGCAAACATAAAATTCATATTTGTATGCTATTAACAAAATTTGCATAATTGCGCTTCATAGCAAATATATATATTTATAATTTTCTATACATATACAATTGAAACGAATTGTATAAAACGAGAAAGAGAAAGAGACTAGGGCAGAAAATTGAATAAAACGAATTGTATAATTATAAGTGTATAGGACGCTTATATACAATTTGAATTTGTATAAAATGAGAAAGAGAGAAAGGACATGGATAGGGAATATACAATTGAATCGAATTGTATAAAACGAGAAAGAGAGAAATTATATACAATTTGAATTTGTATAAAACGAGAAAGATAGAAAGACAAAAGAGATTTGGACAGTGTTTTTATTGTATAATTATAAGTGTATAGGATAAAAATATATTTATTTGCATGTGTATATGTTTATACAAGAAACACAATTTATACAATTCTATTGTATAAAGCGAGAGAGGGAGAGTGGCGAGAGAGAATATGAGGGAGAAAGGGACTGACAAACAGTTTGCTATGAAACACAAATAAATCAAAAGATAGCTACTATATTTATTTTATATTATTAGTTGTCATTCTATACAATTATTCCAATCTATATTCTAACTATATTTGTATTATTGTTCACAAGTCATGATGGATTAATAAACTTGCGTTATTTCAAAAGTCATATTAGGCGATGACGCATTATTATAAGTATATTCTTTATTTTTCACAGTTTATGATGAATGTTGTGTAACTTTAAATATGATCTTCAGTATACCTTTTTTCGAATTAGTCACAACTCACAAGTTATGTTGATTGAAAATTTGTCATGTTAACAAGTCAAGTTAAAATAACACGATCTTCATTTTATATTTTTTAATTATTTATAAACATGTTAATTTAAGAATACTGATTTATGTTAATGTTCAATGATTCGTAAGTTATGTTAAATTAACAAAATATGATATTGTATTCATTCTATCTAGTATATAGTAAAAATCCAAAATTTCTTGACTAAAACTGAAAGAACATTCATTCCGTCATAACTCTCCATATAATTTCATGTTTTTATTTGGCTAAAGAATGAAGCTAAATACTTCAGTCCCTAAAGATGACACCTGGTGGAACACAAATTTGACAAGTAAATTTCCAAAATGGGCCAGACCAAGCCTAGTATTTTGGGTTGACAATACTTACTTGATTAGCCCACTTAAACAGCTACAGGTCCTTGACTCCTTATTGGACTAGGAACTAATTTAGCTACAATGACCATCCACAATATTCCTCCTGACATATACAGCTAGGTTAACTAATTTATTAGTATAATAAAAATGCACACAATACACTTTCAATATGTATGCTATAGGTATATTAAGTATATATAAAATATACATAATTTATAATTTTATTAATCAATTCATTGAAGTTTTTGGGACTCCATTTATTCCTAATCCTTATGGGAGTACTTGTTAATTGTATATATATATATAAATATATATATATAAAATGACAAACATCATGGATTGAGAGATTAGGTATTCTGTTTCAATCTAATCCATTATCTTATCGAAACAATTAGTGAAGATATCATGTGAAATTAGGTCTTACGCTTAACTCACACCCCAAAAGGTAGCTCAAACTCAAAAGGAAGAAGGATTGTCCAAACATTATAAGGAGTCCACTCATCTCATTAATCACTGATGTGGGACTTTTGTCATTCTTTAACACCCCACCTCACGTCCAGTGCTTAACATCTGGTGGGTGGACAATTTTGATTTTGGGGGCCCCAACATCGATTGAAACGGGCCCTGTTCTGATATCATGTGAAATTATGTCTTAGGCCTAACTCACACCGATATGGGGCTTTATCATTCTTTAACAAGAAGGCATTATCATCACCATTGGATATGATTTATTTCATACTAAATGTTCATTGATTAATGCAACAAAAGGACAAAGTAGGGTTATCCAATATTTCAAAGTTGTATGGCACAATATTAAATATTTGTAGTTCACATTCTTGTCTATGTTTTATTAGCTACTTGAATCTGGAAATTAATGAGTTTTTTTAATCAACAAGGTTATCAGCTCGTAAAATCGTAGTAGCTTAATCGGTCAACAATTTAAACTTTCAGAAACTGTTGGTAAGGTACTGAGCGGTTGATTTTCCGTCCCGTGATTCCTTCCACCATTTCCCCCTCTCGTACCCCTAATTTTAATTTTAATTTTATATAAAAAGAAAGTTAGTCTTTACCTTATTTTATGTTCCAACATTAATTGCCCTGAGTTGGGAAACCATTTTAGACAGTAGACCTGCAAATTCTGAAAATTTTCTTTATTATTTCATAATTAAAATTCCCATTGAATTCTGGTCTCAATTCAATAAGCAGGTACAACAACAAATTTTAATTTTAATTTTAAATTTTTTGTTTTCTCCGTCGAGGTCCTTTAAAAAATCAACCATTACAGACAATTAAGACCCGAAAATAAAGCTAAAATAATTATATTATCTGAGAAAAGGACTGGTGAACTTTCTAATATGAAAAGCAAAACTGATAATAATAAAAATATTAAGAGTCCTAAAAGCATGGCAAGAGTATCTAAGGATAATTTAAGTGTAATTAAATTATAGTATGTTAGTGGTATAAAAAAAAGAGTTCAATAATGCAATTGAAGTTATCGTGTCACTTCTTCATAGCTAGAGACAGAGGCCTTCACTTTCCATGGAAGGGGTCACGTTCATCACGAAGATATATATTATAGCCTGAAATACATATAATATACCATTCGTTCAAATTTATTTATCTGATTTTATTTTTACGAGATTTAAAAAGATTAAAATGATTTTTAAATCTTTTAGTATTAAAATTAAAGTATGTAGAATGTATCATTTTTTTTTAATTTCATACCTTAAATATGTCATGCAGAAAGTTAATTTTTTTTTATTTAAAATAGACTAAAAAAAAAAAGTACGATAATTCCTTGTTTCACAAATTCTTCAAAAAAAAAAAAAGGAAAATGGTATGGAATACTCTTATCAATTTTTTGACACATTTATCGTTGTTATAGTATTTCTTTGTAAAATTATTTACAATTATTTATCGAGTAAACTTATTTCAACAAGTTGATAGGCGTTAAGTATACTTCTCCATTTGTAGTCGAATATATGGTAAATTTTTTATTTTTTTTTAAAAAGTAAAACTTATTTCTAATTTTTTTTTTTTTATGGTTCGTCATTTATTGCTATGAGTTGGCAAACCATATTATATAGCAGACAAAATTAACTAATTTTTTATCCATGAATTTCTGTCTCAAGTCAAGCAGGCCACTTTATACATCAGAAATTTTAGAAATGTCTCCATTTTCTCAATTAGTCCACGAAAAATATTAACTAGTGACAATTAAAAACTTGATTATTATAAACCCATAAACAAAGTCAGAAAAAAGAGACTAAACTTTCTGTTAGACGAAAAGCCACAAAAATTAAAAAAAGGATTCCTAAAAGTCTGGCAATAGTATCTAAGGCTAGACAGACTTAAATTATATGTTACACTTATAAAATAAAGCTCAATAATGCAACTAAAATACATATTAAAAACTGATGGGGACCTTCCACTTTCCGTGGACGGGTCATGTTCATCAAGAACAGATAATATTTTAAAACATACAGCAAACTAATCCCTCCCATTTTCATTTTATTACGACAAATAAAGAATTTTATGGTAATTATTTAACGATAATATTATTATTATTATTATCATTATTAAATCAGCGACAATAACAAATATGAATATTTTTACAATAACAAATATGAATATTTTTAGTAAACACTTGGTATAAATGTCTGTTTTAATTTATTGTAGTGCTTGTATGCAATGTATTTGTTTCCACCTATTTTTATACCATCAAGTTAAGTTGCATGCAATAACATGTATGTCATATTTTAGGAAGCATAGTTTTTGATAACCTGAAAAATAAATAACTTGTTATAACGAGTTAATTAAACTAGTCTACGCAACTTAAAAATTACTTGGAATATACATTAAATATTTTTAAATAATAAAGATTTATAATTTTTAATAATCTCTAAATTTATACATTTTTTTCAAAAATTATAAAGTCGACATTCGAGTTCACATTAAAAAATATAGATGTGTATATATAGATCCTCTTTAATTAGGAACGAATCTATAAGTTGCATGTTCATCTATACCTAGTACTTTAATGCGAAGTATAAAGTTTAGGCAAAAATCACCAAAGTTACCAAAAATTGTAGATACAAATTTATAACCGAGTTGATGTTAATAAATTTAAAGATTGAACTCATAAAATTTAAATCTTAATCAGCATTTTTTAAAAAAAAAACTTAGATGAGCTGAACTTGGAAGAAAGAAACAGTTCATTTAACAAGCATGGATACATCATTTTCACAGGTTAACTGAGCCATAACGTACAAACCTAATTCTGCTGAACGTCCTCGTCTAGTTACAATCAGGACCCATCTAATCACAAAAGTAAGACAAGAAAATAAAAAAATTAAAAAGACAAAAAAAAAAAAAAGTTTTTAGGGAATCACATCCTTCATTGACTCTCCTCTACTGATGCATGTGTAATTAATAAACAGTTCACCTCCAGCCTCCTCCTCTTCAACGACGTCGTTCAGGTGTCCATTGAGGTAAGGATGGGCTAAAGTGTCTTGACATTACTCTTGAGTCAAGAAGTTCCAAAATAGGTGCAAAATTCACACATCTAGGCACCTTGTATTGGTTAATTGAAGCACCTCTTGAAATTGCATAATCCATTAATTCTTCAAATGTACCATTTTTCACCACTCGAATTTCCAATGGACCAATTGAGTTACAAGCAACTCGACCTTGTCGATACACTGTGTTGAGTGATTCTTCCATCGCCAAACAACATTGGTTCAATACTTCATCACTAGGAGAATTGTTCAAATCCTTCATTAATAACTCCCAATAGATCACGTAATGTCCGGGAATTGTCTTCGTATCTGCATAACTAGTGTATTCAACCACGCTGGTGTTGAACTCCCTGAGTAATTTCGAAGCATTCTCTACGGCTCCCTGTAACTCAGCTTCATCAGTTTTGTCCGAGTCAATGCTCAATAGAACATTTTTTCTCCGGACAAAATGGAACTGCGGGGCTGAGTTGTGAAACCCGGTGACTCGGAGGATGTCTCCGACTCTGTAACGGTATAGACCGGCGTATGTTGTGATGACGAGCTCGTACTCTTTTCCAACTTCAACGTCGACAAGGTCAACGAGATTGGTAGGTGAGGAAGTTGTTGTTGTTGATGTAGGGTCATGGGGTAAAAATTCAAAATAACCCATGTTTGGCATGATGGTGTACGAAACTTCCGAGGGCTTACACATGGGATTTAAATTAAGCCCAAAGTAACACTCGGAAGCTGCGTACATAGTGCACGCTTTTGGTAATCCACCACTGTAATAATCAAGAGTAGGAATGTACTGAGCCATAGCACCCGTAACGATAACGTCAAGGTACTTTGTTTTTGGCCAAATCCTCGTGATAATTCCTTCCCAATTTTCCTTACAACATTCATTTGCAACAAAATCAGCTAGCTCTGGATTCGGTTTCATGATTTTACCCATCCGTTCGCAAACAGAAGGGTTGGTAATTTGTGGGTTCAGAATTCCGGTTCGAATGTCATGAGCAAGTTCCTCCCAGTGGAGCTGCAAGAATCGAATGGCTCGGACAAGGCCCGAGGCAAAGACAGCGCCTAGACGAAGAACTTGCTCGCGCTCATAGAGACCGCAGAGCATTTGAGTGTACATGCTCTGGAAAGAGTCGGAACAAAGGATTGTTTCATTTGGGCTTGTGTAAACATTGTATGGGTCATGAGGTCTGCTTTTGAAATGTTCACTTTTGTAATAGCTTGTCAAAACGGGTCGGGCCAATAGCCCACCAGGAGTTTTCGTCTCGGATTTGATAAACAAGAAGTATAGTCCTTTGCCTTTGTCTAATCCAGGCACGTATAGGTTCATAACTGGCATAAGAAGACTGTAAAGTAGCTGGCGACGATCTAACTCTTCTTTAATTGTTGGCATCAGTTTCCTTTCACCAGCTGATGTTCCAGAGCTAGTGAGGAATTCAGAGATGGGATGAGCGGATAAGATAGGAGAACGATCGCCGTTAGCAATCCGTTGGATCTCCAGTTGAAGATCTTCATAAGTTACGACCGGAATAATGGATTTAAAGGTTTCACGGTCAGTAACGCCGTCCAATTTAAAGCGTTTGAGGTATTCAGTTTGGGAGTTTCGAGTTAATATCTCATCCAATACTCTTTGTTGAACAGCATCAGCATTTCTAGTCATCTCTTCGATGAATTGAAGTGCTTTTGCATCTTTCTCACATGCAGGAGGACCCAACGGAGATGATAAAACCGAATCAACAGCCATATTTCAAAGTTGATAAACGGAAGAAAGTTAGAAAGGTAATTTTTACCAAAGATTATATGATAATTAACTGTTGAGATTTGAGAGAAGAGAAATAGATTCTTTTTTGTTTGTAAAATTAGAAGATGTGTGGAGGATGGAGTAAGAGGGGTGTTTAAATAGGGGGAAGAGAGGGGGAAGATGACACGTCACGTGCCAAGTAAACAGTGGGACCCATAAGGGCGGCAAAGACAAAAAGAAGGTTGGAAAGTTGGAAGGAAGTCGACGCGCGGGGGCCGTGGACAATTTTGTAATATCAAAATGTTGAGTGAAGAGGGGACAAAGTGGAGGCCCAACCACGTCTACTAAGCCCTAATTTAGGGGTGCATTGTGGGCCCAGTATTAGCCACCTCAGCTTAGGGTTTGGAATTTGGAATGGGGTGGTGCATCACCCAACCGCAACACTCGTTTCTGGTAAGATTGTTGGACCCAGATGGCGATAGCCTACTATAATTTTTTTATATATATATATAGTAGATATTAATTTGTTTCGTTTA
Organism: Solanum lycopersicoides; assembly: GCA_022817965.1. Lineage (NCBI taxonomy): Eukaryota > Viridiplantae > Streptophyta > Magnoliopsida > Solanales > Solanaceae > Solanum > Solanum lycopersicoides. The sequence goes on from CM040618.1 coordinate 128,673,261, forward strand.
TTTCATGTATTTACTTCTCTAAATTTGCTAAGTAAATTCTGGCTTTGCTAATGGTTACTAGCACAGGAAATTACTGTGCTTCTTTTTGAAGTGTTTTGTCTTAAATTTTTTTTTTTTTTTTAAAATAATCAAAAGTGTAAAATTTTATAAATACGGACCTTTGTTAATCAGTAAGTATTATTTTTTGTTTGGCCCATAAGATAGAATTTCTGAATGATGAATAGGTTCATTGTTCTTAAACATTCTGATATTAAATATTGTAGGCAAAATTTATATATGTGGCAACAAAAGCTTTATCTGGTGAATTTTTATTTTTATTTTTTTATTATGCAACCCCTACACCTACAAGCATGCTGCATGACCTATTACGGGTTCTCGTTATAAGTTATATTATTTAATATAAAATATGAAATTAATATCCTATACAGGAAAACAGATAAATGCTGTGTTTTCCTGCGTGTATTATGCAAATATAACACAAGGTAGGAGAAAGTGAGAAACAAAAAGTGTTGCTCTTTCTTAATACATATGGTATGCATCATCCAAACAAAATGATGCATAGATAATAATATTTTAAGTTTCTCTAGAAAATAATACTAAAACAAAGATATTAAAAGAATATTGATATTGTTAGCTGAGAAGAGGATAATTATAATTAAGCTAATAATAAGTCATAGTACATTTTATTGAACAATATCACAACAACATGCACCTCAAATAATCAAAAGAGCAATTCTCTATTAATTTCTCTTGTCATCATATATAATTAATTAATCATAAACGATCAAACATACTCAAAAACATATCCTAACTATACTTTTATTTGGTCAATTTAATAACGAACTAATATTATATATCAAAAATTTAATTAACAAAGGACAGTGCTATCACTAGCACTTAAGTTATGGCAAGTTATATCGCCACTAGTAGTAGTGAAGTACCATTAATTTCCCTAATCCCTGCATAAAGTGTCATTAGAGGCACTTTCATATTAATACTTTGATTAATAATTAAACATAAACGAATACTATAAATATATAATTTGTGGATTTAAACATTGTAAGTTTTTATATATATACTACCATCAAGGTATGTATTTTAACTTCTTGTAGCATACCCGCCTTATTTTTGAAATTACTTGTTCCACTTCATATATGAATAATTTATTGTACTCCCCGTTTCAAAAAGATTAGCCTAGTTTGACTTGGAACGGAGTTTAAGAAAAGAAAAAAGACTTTTTAATTTTGTGGTTCTAATTTAAAGTTATGTCAAATGTACTAAAATACCTTTAATCTTGTGGTTTTAAACATGCCACGTGGAAAGTTAAAGTTAAAGTGTTGACAAAAAAGGAAAGGGGTCATTCTTTTTGAAACAGACTAAAAAGAAATAGGGTTATTCTTTTTCAAACGGAGGAATAATTATTTCTTTAGTGATTTAATCAAACTTAAGTTATTTTACGTTGCTATCGAAATATAAAAGTTAATGTTGTATATATGGATGGCTAAAGTACACAATGAATATTGTGGTATTAACATGAGTTGTGGTGCACTGGTGAAAAAGTATTTCACCCTTAATCGGAAGTCTAAGGTTCGAGTCTTGGATACGGAGAAAAACCAGTTGAGAGCTCACCCTCATTGCCTAAGCTCTCTCTATGTTACAACCTTATCCTCATTTTATACAAATAAAACAACTGTATTCGAAAAACTCTCCGCTCTAATACATCAAATTATGAATGAGCTTAATTAACAGGTAACGTTCACACTGTACTGCGTATATTTTCGTGGATTTGGACTGTGGAAGCAAAGTGATGGAATAGTAGTAGTAATTAATTAATATAATTGGAAAAATCACGTGGTGGGTAATTTCGTTTGCAGTTCCTGGAAGTTTCTTTTATTTCGAATCTCAGGATTATATTGTTGCACATTAATTTAATTTATTTATTTAGTAAAAAGAAACCACTAGGAACATTCAGGCGGCGATATCAGTGTTACATTTATTAACTTAACAAATCATCAAAACTAGGTAGAGTGGAACTTATATTAAATTTTCATGTCGTTTTTAGTTATAATTAAAAGCTACTTGTAGTAATTAGGTAGAATTCAACTAAGTAATTAATAATAAAGTTAGAGAATAGTAACTGTCAACTTCATTTTAAAGGTGTCCTCGTTTTGGCCTTGGTGGGACTGATCCTTGTTATGAAATTGTGTGTTATCTTTAATTATTTTGAGATAAGATCGAGACAGAAACGGATGGTTCAGAAAAACGTTTTTTTAATTTAATTTTTCTTTATTGAAAATGTCATCTTCTTTTGTCAAGAAAATGATACTCCTATAATAAGAAAAGAAATACTACTTTATAGTAAGTTGATATCAAATGATACTCCTATAAAATATACTACTTTATGGTGTATATTGTTTATGTATATCACTACAAACATAAATAGCATTTAGTGGTTATAAATTTATATTAACAGAGAGTGATATAATTTTTATCGTTTAATTTAATATCCTTAGTAGATTTTAGAGATATTAACAAATACTATTAGTTACTATTAATAATATGTATTTAATGATAATTAATTTATTGTTATTAATTAATTATCGCTTAAAACTCGTCTTTGGAATAGTATATTGAGATCAGTAAGAGAGACAATAATGGATTTTTCTGACTTGAGCTTGAAACTTGTTTTTTTGGGGGTACAATGAATATGGATGGGAGTTCGGAACTTAAATAAGCCACAAAAAAATAAAAGTAACCAAAATAAGTCACTATTTTAGAATGTAACTAAAATAAGCTTAGTGGAAGAAAAATTTCCACTTTATCCAATATTTTAAACGTTTTCCGTTAGTCCATAACGGGTGTATTTTAACATATAACGGAATTATTTCTTATACTTTATAAAATGTAAGTTTTTCTTACACTTTGTAAAGTGGAACTTTTTCTTACATTTTATAAAGTGGAAGAAAAACTTACATTTTACAAAGAGGAATATTTTTCAAGTTTTTTCTCCTTATGATGTTTTTGTAATGTTTGTGATACAATTATATTGATTTGACATATCATAAAAATAAAAAAATTAATAACCGATATCATGTATTTCTTTCATCAATTTATAAAAGAATAGGGTATAAATAGTATTATTATAATTATAGTCGGAAAATACCTACTTCATTTATCACAAGGACAAGCAAATTTTGATCAATAATTATATTTCGATCAGTATTTGTTCATTTTGTCGATTATTTATTAATTTATATGATTATTATTATTATTATTATTATTATTATTATTATTATTATTATTATTATATATTTTGTAGCGATTTACTTCAGCAAGATAGGAATATTGCTCCAAGTTATGGACTAGATATTTATTTTGGTCAGTCCTCACTGTTTGAAATGATGGAAAATGTTGGGACATTCTCAAATTTTCATGTCTCGCCTATTTTTATGTTAATGATTATCAGTATGTTCAACACTTGATTTTTTATTTAAGTTAATTGCATGTGATATATATTTATATATTTTTTACATATATAGGGAAAATATCTCAATTGTACGACAAAATTACAAAAGCATCATAAGGAGAACAAAACTTGAAAAATATTCCTCTTTGTAAAATGTAAGTTTTTCTTCCATTTTATAAAGTGTAAGAAAAAGTTCCATTTTACAAAGTGTAAGAAAAACTTAAATTTTATAAAGTGTAAGAAATAGTTCCATTATATATTCAAATATATCCGTTGTGGACTAACGGAAAACGTTTATAATATTGGATAAAGTGGAATTTTTTCTTTCACTAAGCCTATTTTAATTACTTCCTAAAATAGTGGCTTATTTTGATTACTTATATTTTTTTGTGGCTTATTTAAGTTCCGAACTCTATGGATGGAGCTTAATTCAGAAGAATTTAAAGACATCCATTAATATTGCAAAAATTAAAGAAAGAATAGATTCTGCCTTATCCTCCCAAGTACTACTAATATTTAAGCATGTGTCATTCAAACAAATCTGCCTATAAAGTAATTTTTATTTTTGCAAATAATATATTATATACTTTATGTGGACATCCACTATATGTATTTTTAACAATTATGCTATACTCCTATTATATTAAGTATTAAAATACATTAATTGTTTGTTTATCTTGGTTTAAATTCAAAAATGAAAGCTAACTGAATTTAATGTTTATAAGTTTAGAATATGGCCGAACCTAATTTAGATTATACAATAGCTACACTACTATATCTAGATGTAAGAACCAGCCCACAGTTTCTAAATCCAACACTAAGTTAAGAATAGTTTTTTAATTTGATATAATTAGAAGTTATTGGACACGTCGTTTGTTCCTCTTGACATCCTTTTAAAATTTCTTTTGTCGATAATTTTAACACCAAATTAAAGATATGTATTCTCATTTATTTTGTTCGAATTTCATGTAGTACCATCTCCACTTTTTGATATAGGGGGAATAAGGATGTTCGTAGGCATATTTATTGTATGTTACGTACATTAAGTATCATATATATTTTGTCGTAATTAACTTGTAATTCTTATTAATAGTATTAAAAAATATATGAGTTTAATCCGCACTAACATTACAAAAGATTGCATGTCGTCTATGCAATATAATGAGGTACATTAGTAATGTTTTATTTTTCAAATTATTATATCAGATTTTCGCGTTGAAATCACTTTCGTAAATCAATTTAACCTATACTATAGTATAACCAATATTTATACAATAAAGAATGACAAATCCTTATATATGAATTAAGAAATCAAATAACAAAAAATATCATCTTCCTATAAACCTAGTTATTAACTATTTATACATGTCATTGTGACCTATAAATTTTAAATTTTAAATTTATCTGCGATCGTCAATTAATGCATAAACATAAAACCACTCTAAATAAACAGATAGATTAACAAGTTTTTATGTGTCATAAATATTCAGGCTGTCTAAATATTCTTACAATAATGCTGTTTCTTCTCTAAGTAGTAACATAGAAATCTTTAAATTAAGATCTAAAAAACGAACTGTATTTAGTGTTTACGTACGTGTTCAATAATGTTTTTCCAGTAAGGACATTTCGTACGTACAACTAACTACACGCTTAGCCAACTTATTAGATTCTGATTATCTTAATAATAAATTAATTAATTATTTTATGTTAAACTAATTTATAACCAGCCATTATTAGGACAATTTGTACTTCCCCTCAATCCCCGGAAAGGTAGACATAATTTGCTTAATTGGAGTATTTGGTCTTGTTGGTATTATAACAAATAGGTTTAAGCTAATTTTCTAGCTTTTTATTATTTTAGTCCCGCGTGTAAACTGCCTCATTAATACTACTAGCTACTATTATTACAAACAATTTAATTTAATAAGCAACTGTACAGATTCCTTTTCTTTTTTTTCCTTATGTTAAAAATCAAATAATGTTCCCAATGTGTTGACTAGTCCTAAGCCCCTCTATAATGTTAATTAACTAAAACGTTAAATGAGATTAATAAAATAACCGCCCACAATAATGATGCCGGCCGGCTTACGAATTAAAATAGTGGCCGGTGGATTTATGAATCCTAAATTTAAATCTTGAATTTATCTATTATCTAATAGATGTTGAGTCTTGAATTTATCTGATATCTAATAGATGTCGAGTTGTGTTGATGTACACAATTTTTTAATTTTATTTTTGCATTTATACATATTGAGCTTAACCAAGAAGCATCTTTCATGCTTGATCTGGAACGACATTTGATGAAAGGTACTACTTCAGTGTCATGTGATTATCTAAATATAATGGACATTGGTTAGGTTTTTGTTGATTAATTAATTAATAGCTTAACGATAAAAAGAAGAGCATGAGGCATGAGCATATACCTAACCCACACTTTTTGTATTAAAACAATCTCTACTATAATGGAATTTTGTTGGAGCAAAGACAAATTAAAGAAAAGTCGTGTTTAAACTATTTAACAATATTGTAATGATGATAATTGCTGACATTTTGCATAGAGAGGATAATATAAACTGGATTAGTTGTTGCACTACACAAAAAATTCTTCTTAAATCAATATGACAGAATTAAAAGATAACAAAAACTAGAATCCATCACATATATAGTTTTTAACCAGTTTCACAAGGATATCTGAGACTACGACATTATATTTGTACCGTTTCACAAGTAAATTAAAGTCGTGATATATAAAATGTATCAGATTTTATTTTTATTAGTTTCGCAAGAAAAATCTTCACCGCAATAATATACGCAACATAATTTCACAAGTAAAGTTTGAGAAAGATAAAGATGTACATAGATTTATCCCAACCAATGAAGTGGTCCGATTTGACTACTTTATTATCATAATTCATCACTTAGTTTTTTTTTTTATCTATAAGAGCCTATATTTTAAATTTTCCAACTTTCCCTGTCCCCTCTTATCTCAGCATAACGTGAATAATTTAGGAAATGGGTTTGTTAAACTATAACTCCCATCTAATTTCAAAGTAAACTATGTACTAAGTTTTTTTATTCTATTGAAGATAAAAAGTTGTTGTAGAATTTGGTGGTCTTTCTTCTCTTAGACAATAAAGTAAATGGAAAATAATAACGTTACCCCAACATACACGTAAAATTATTGTTTGTTCATTTGAAGCACTTCTTTAGATAATAGTTTCTAGAAAGACACTCGTACCAAATATACCTTATTCAATAGACTTAATTAATTAATAAATCAATGGATTTACTTATAGATACGACATTATAAATATTTTATATTATATATCAATTACTTTAAGTAGCTATAACAGATAATCCGTTTTATTTGTAAGATTATTGATTCAACCTTTTACATATGTAAATGTCATTGTTTATAGTATTATTTTATTACGTATAGAAGTCAAACATGAGTTTAATTTTGATCAACAATCAAAAGTCAAAAAGGGTGAATTAGAAAAAGAGGAATCTATTTTCAAGACCTTTTAGGGCATGTTTTCTTGGTTAGGTATTTATGGAAAAATGACTGTGAAGACCATGACTTATGGTTCCAAAAGCAACAATGGAACATGTCAAGTAGCATTGTGGGTTGTTCAAGTATAATTGGTATAAGGAACTTTAATTTGACTTTAGTTCCTAACCAAACTTGAAGTTTCTTAATCACATACACTTTATTTCACCGTGTCCTATTTGTGTGTTGTAAAATTTGTCTTTGATTGTATGTTTTATTTGAATCGATGGTCTATAAAGTATAATTTTTTTATCTCCACAATGTAGGAGTAGATTAAAGTTATGTATACATCAGCCTTTTTTTGAATTTTACTTATAAAATTATACTGAATTTATTGATTTTGTTGTTGTTGAACTTTATAATTTTGCTTTAGTTCCTATCCAAATTTGAAGTAGATGAATTACATGAACTTTTTTTTTATCACGTCCCTATCGTTGTTGACTTGTTATAAATTTGTCTAGACCAAGTGATTATGATATATTTATTTGTTTAGCAAATTGCGTCAATATATAGCTCGTTGTGTGTCGTCTAATTAACATATCCTTCCACTTGGTTAGGTATGAATGCTTTGTCACTAATTGTCATTTGTGATCTTATTAGTTAACATGTTTTAACTTAATTTTTGCCTACACTCTTTGAACTTTCTAAAATAATGTACAATAATTAGTTAAAGAGTTTAGTATACACCAAAACACATACTATTTGATATCAATGTCTAATTACTAATATTGGTTAATTATGTCAATCTATCGTCGTTAGTTTTTCGAAGACCTAATCATATGCATATGTCGAGAAAGTGGACACTATACGTAACAAAATTGTAACGGTGAGAAAAAAAAATATGTCTTAATATTATAAAAAGAGATCATAAAAGTGAGGATTATAAAAAATTATAGAAAGACCAAACTAGTAATCATATAATCAACCAATAAAATTGATTTAATATCATATTAAATGTCTGATCGAGTAATACATATGAGTTCGATTGTATAGAAAATTATGAAAACAAATGCTTATGGAATATATAATAGCTTAACTTCAAAAAATAGCTCAAAAGATAAAGATAAAATGATCCTTGAATATTATTCGAAATTCAGAAGAACTGCGTGGGGGGTTATTGAACAACTCGAAAAAGCTCGTCAAATATCATTAATAATTTATATTTTAAAATAATATTAAATGAATGGCCATTATCACAAAAAAATAATCAAAAGATCATTATTTGTAAGACATATTACAATTTTTTGGTCTTCGATATGGTATTTGATATTCAAATATAACATAGCGAAATATTTAATACAAAACAAAATTATATTAAAATACTAACAAATATGCAACCTCGTATTAGTATAAATCAAATTTTTAGAAGTTAAAACTTTGACTACTCTATTTTGATTGAATTATAATTTATTAGCAAAAGGAGTTGGTTGTACTTTATTTCGCATATATATATTTCTACATGTGTAATGTGTTAGTATGATACAATAAAAATTCATTTTTAATTGTTGAAGTCATAATGCTATGTTATACAAACATATATTGATCAAAGTTGAATAAATTTTGATTACCGATTTACCATATTGTAAAGTACCGAAATTAAATCATACCGGAGTAAATTGATATGACAATGCTATATAGTATTTTAGATACCAAATACTATATAGCAACGGGAAAAGTATGAAGACTTCAATTATTGTGTTTAATACGACTGGATGAATAAGACCCAAAACGAAGTTGGTTGCAATAGTTAGGTCATGTGTTGACTAAACAACAAAAATATCCACTTTCTTTTTGTTCATTCTTTCAACACAAAAATTTCCAATTGACTGAATAATTTCACGTAACAAATTTTGAGACACAAAGAGTGTTGTGAATCATATCGATCTGGACTATGAAAAAAAGATTAATAATGGTCAATTCAACCTTTCGCTGACCGACGAGGCTATTCAAATTAATAGGTACCAATAATTTCCGCAGCCATTACCGACCTATAATAACGTATTCATAATTTTTTGAACGTGATGTCAGAATAATTAAGGTTTTAAATTTATTCAAATATATCATTTTAGACTACCAAGTTTAAACCATTTATTGTCTTTTTTATTACAAAAACTTCTCGATCAACAATTTTAGTTAAAATCGATTTAAATTGACTTATTTTAAATATTTTCAAATTAAAATAAATTTTATATTTGTTTTTTTTTACTAATATATGTCAAAGGAAGAATTGATAACAAGTTGTACGTGAAAAAACGTGGGAATAATATAATGGGGAGGCAAATAGGAAGGTTCAAATAGGTAGGAATGGGTTGTTGTGGTTGAATATCCATAAATTAATTAATTTTGGGGTAGATTTTGTTGTACTATTTTTTTTCCAAGTCAAAAGAGTGCACGTGAAGGATTACTCATCCATTTGCACAATCTTCAAAAACTGCCGTCAAGGAAACATCCTCCCACTATCCTTCTTTCACGTGTTTATATTTTACTATCTCAAAATAAATATCGAACACTTATAAAATTCATTCGGAAAAAAAAAAATCTAACACTGTAAAAGTTTGAGTAAATGATTTTAGGGTAGTTCATTATTGATATAAATAAAAGAAAAATATTTTTAAAAAGTATATAATTAAAAAAATATAATCCATCCATTTCAAAAAGGATGACCTAGTTTGACTTGAAACGGAATTTAAGAAAAAAAAGAAGACTTTTAATCTTGTGGTTCTAAATTAAAGTTATGTCAAATGTACCAAAATATTCTTTAATCTAGTGGTCTTAAACATGCCACGTGGAAAGTTAAAGTTAAAGTGTTGCCAAACAAGGAAATATGTCATTTTTTTTAAATAGACTAAAAATAAAATAAAATTATTTTTTTTAAACGGAAGAAGTAATAAACTACAAAATAAATTGAATTAGAACATTTTAAGATAAGATCATTGCCCTACTTTCTCTTTTTTCAGTTCTTTTTGACGTTTTAGAATTTGACTTTCTAAACTTGTTTATTTAATTGTTACTCGTATATTTTTGACATGGGAGACATTACAAGTTTCGTACATCATTTTGCATGTGTAATTAAGTCTCGATGTGTGATATAATAACTATATATATTTATATCCTCATTTTGTACATGTTACCGTTCAAGTTAGAATAATGTGGAAAATATTATTATTTGTAATATTCATTTAATGGTGAAATCATGAATTCTAGCAAGCAATTCAAATTAATGCTAGAATAAAATATTTACCTTATTTTAAAGGAATTTAAAACTTGAACGAAAACTTAAGGTGCACTAGTGGGAGTAAGAGGCGTATTGAATAGGGTCATCGGATTCATGTGAACTCATAGTTTCCTTTTGAGATAATATTTAGTATTGTTATATTTTTTAAAAAATATTGAAAAATAGATGTGTGAACCACACTTGAAGTATCACATAATACAATTATGTTCGGGTGCACTTCTCTCAAAGAGGTTAGAAATTTAAATTTTATATTTGATTTATAATTCTTTCTAAAATTAGATAACACTTCTCTAAGTGGTAACCAATCAAATTTACATCATAGATCAACCTTTTTATAAAAGTGCACCCTTCATCTCGAAATTCTGAATACGTCTCTGATAGGAGTGTTTCAGTCCTAATCAAAGGTTTCGAGTTCGATATTTGGGTGTGAAGGAAACCGAATGGACCCAACAGTGCAGGATCTAAATTTAGTTCAGGACTCCAAGGTGGGTTTCAGACATCGAATGGGAAATCAAAAGAAAATACAATTGAATGAAAAAGTTATCTTACAATATATGTGTATAACTATTTGAATAGATAGAGAATTAATTTCGGATCTATAATTTTTAATCTCATAGAAAATTACTGTTTCAACTAATGTCAAACTCGATTATAATGTTTGTTCATATATTTTTAATCTTAGGGATAAAATATTATCTTAGGGATGAAATATTAGGGGGTCTTCTAATCTTACAATAGTTTACCATTTTCAAATCTGTGTAACATCTTTTTCATAAAGTTTTGAATTTGTTTGAAATAATATTTTGAATGTAGTCTAAAAGGTCTATAAATTATTAGGAAAACACACACACAAAAATAAAAATAAAAATAGTGAACAGTTTCCCAAAGAGATCTGTAGAAAAATGACACTGAGTGGAGTGTTTATCTATTTTTCAGGCTTGGACCATCATATGAAACTTAACATAAGACTCATGTTGGGCCTAAAATGAGATTTGATTTGAAACGGTCCACGATCATTGAATTGACATAAAGTGGGCTTGTCCAATGAACATTAAAATGACACTATTTTGAAGTGGTCCACCATCACAAGCCTTAGTGGTCGTTTGATAATATGTATAACAATAAGGAAAAATTAGCAAACTAGTCAAAATGAATAATTTAATTAGTAAAAATTCACTACTTTAAAAATATTAATTAAAATATTAAAAATGTCATTATTTTTGAAAAAGAACATGTATCCTAGTTAATCCCCTATTTTATCTCCTACTGTCTACACATTTCCAACTAGTTTTATATATCAAAAATTAATTTATTTACCTTTCTCATATATATCCATCGTTCACTATTCCCAAATTATTTTTATTGTTAAAAAAATTAAAATCTGCAAATCTCATTGTTCACGTTTTCCCATATCTTCTCTTCCATATTTATTCCATAAGTAAAAAAAATATCTCTCTCCATATTTTCCTTTTTATATTTTCAAATCCTTTTCTCTTCCACCAGAATTTTCTTATTATCTTCTACTGTAATATTTGTTTTTTTTTTATCTTCAAAATCTGGATTCACACAAATTTCACTAATTAAGGTATTTTCATCGCTGTCTTCCTTTTTTTAGATTTATTTTCCGATTTTATTGTTTTCTAAATCATTCATATTTGGTAAAAGTAGGATAATTCTCGTTTATACCTATAAAATACTCTTTAATGGATGATTCTAAGAGACTTACTAGCGGTATTCATCTTAGTAAAATGATTTCTAGTGATTTTCCATAATTTAATCTATGTATTACTCAAGAAATAGCGGATATTGTAAGATGTGCTTCTAAGATGAGGGAAGAGACGACCAGAACTAAGTCTTCATCAAATTCAGATTGAAAATGTAACTCGTAGGGTACAAGAAAATGATGGAAGACCAAATTATTGATGAAGAGGTATTTATTATTTTTGCATGTTGAGTTGAAGTTAAAGAACAATTTGTTCAACAATGTGTATTGAATATATTTGTCAATTTCTTATTATGTACACTGTGCAATATTTGTTAGTTTGTATTTTGTATTCCCATTGCTATTTTATTATTGTATTTGGGGTCAATTATTGTTAATTTTGATTAATGTGTCAATTTTTATTCATTCCTTTATATATTTTCAATTTTGTAGATATTCAATAATTTATGAATACATTTTACATGAATATGATATTTCAGATTTTATTAATGAACTTTTGTTGGATTTGTATTGTATGATATGGATATTTTTATGTATTTGTTGTATTTGTATTATATGATTATTGTTAATGAATTAATTTTGGGTGATTTTGGATTTAGATGTGTTTATACTATTTGTACTTTGTGTGATCCTTGTTTGTATCCGTAAAGTAAATAATTATTTGAATGTTTCCAAAATAAATACACATTAGTTGTATTCAGTGTATTTTTACATATATCATTTTCTCAGGGTACTGCATTTGCATGCAAAGATCTAGCCCAAATTGCACAACACATTCATTGTTATGTTAATAGTGAAATTAAAACTCAAATTTTTGATAATCTTTCGATGCAACAATATAACACGTTTTGTGCGAATACATGTTTCTGTCATTATATGAGAATTAGAAATTGTGCTGGTCAAGGACAAATTCACAGGTATACATTTTTGAATTTATATATCTATCAATTAAATTAATTATTATTTTTATTTAATGTGAACTTTATACGTATTATTTGTGTCTCAGGTTATAGAAGCTCAAAGACATACGAAAGTTGATTACTAATAATTTCAAATTTGTTATGGCTGCTTTGTAGATTAAACAGTCTGCTCAAAGGGTATGTCTAATCTTATTTAAGTACTTTCTTTTTAATATAGATTTTGTTAATCATACAAAATTTACAGGAAGACATCAACGATGAGGCTTGTGGTCGAATACCATCACCATTTACAAGTCCTGATTTTGGTGATACAGAGGTTTTACTATGCATACGAATTATAACTTTAAGAATATTTTTGGTGATACAGAGGTATTTAGTCAGAATGTATCCCTTTTAATTTTATATTTCATTGGCAGTTTTGAATCTTTCTTGTTGATTGTATTTGTATTTTATCTGCTTATTATGTATTTTTATTCATTTTATATAGTTGTATATTATATATTCTGTTGTATAAAAATAATGTTTTCTATTGATTGAAGGGTCAGTTTGATGAAGAGAATACACCAACAGATAGCAGATCAAAACTTCATCATAGTAAACAAATATTGATGAAGTCTGCCAACATATAAGTATTCTAAACAAACATTGAAATTGTATATTTTTATTCATAACAAACCACTAACAAGATACATAACAATCATCATATATATTTCGATAAGAGTTCACATTTTTTTTTATCCAAGTTTTTATAACTTACTAAATACACAACAATCATCATTTTATGCACAAACATATACATATACAAAATAAATATTGAAATTGTATCCATTTCAGAACAAACGCTTACAACATACATTTCATTGATCATATATGTTTCGATAAGGAATACTACTTATTCACATAGTCACACTTTATTCATCGTTCATACAATTTACAACTAAAACAAACTACGGATAAAAATTGAACACAGACGAAAACAGACTACTTGTTTTCTTATTCTATCGATTTCAATTATATGAAACCTGAATACTATGATTTACAATTATTTTTCATTACAGTTTCAATTTTTTCGTATTATATCAATTTTAATTATACAAAAACAGAATACGATTATCAGTTATATCAATTATAAACATTTAGAAAAAGAACAAGGAAGAAGCAATTACCTCGTCGAATTTGTATGGAAATCTTGAAAATCAAAAGTTGAGAGAATTCATCAGATTTTGAGAGTGTCGACTTATTTCTTGAATTTTTTGAATTTTTGTAACAGATGAGAGTTTTAAACAATACTTTCATCTTTAGTTTTTTTTCTCTCTCTTTAATTTCTCCTTTCTGTTTTTAAATATTTGTATTCTTTCAATTAAAACAAATAAAAAATAGATAAAAAAGATACATAATAAACTAAAATTGTGACATTTTTACTAAATAATGAAAGTATTAACAATGAGTCCTCTTAAATAACAAAATATTGACATTTTGAAAAATTTCCCTAACAATAATGCTAAGTCCGAACTCATAACCAAATCCCTAAACTTGTTGGATTTTTCTCTTTAGGTACCTCAACTATGTCATATTCCTATCGAATCATTGAATCGTTGAACCATTCATAATTTGTTTCTTTTAAACATTGTTGGCTGATTTTTATCGATTTTTCTATTGTAAATGCCTTTAATTGTGTTCGTATTGTAATGATTTTGATTGAAGGAATGAAGACAAACTGGTTTGCAAGTTTCTTTTTTCTATTAGTTTTTTTTTTGAATAAATGATCAAAATAGTCCTTAATGTATCGACTTACATTGATTTGGTCCCTCGTATATTTTAAAAACTTATCAATTTAGTTCTTGCTTTCTGGACTGGTAGGATCCAACTATGCCTCTGTAGCAGCTTCAAGTAGTCGACCAGTGAGATCAACTCCAACGATGCCAGCTAGTGTATAAACAAGGCATATTGTATCTTTATGATGTTTTAGCTATATTGTCTCAATAATCCTATCAAAATTCACGCTAAGACACATTTCTAAGTTGAACTCGTGATCTAATATTTTGGTGACCAGGATCAAAGACATCATTTTCACCAATTATTTGCCCAATATTTAGTTGTTAGTTACATGGCGTGAAAAGTAGATTTGTCCAATTAATTCATTGAGCAGATAGGATCGTCGGCCCCTCTCTATATTACTATGTCTCGACTAACCAATTTATATTCTATGTTTAGGTGCAGTGTCGAAAGATGAATACAATTGTGTTATGATTGCAATACTTATACCATTTAATCCTTATAATAAACTTCCCCTGCTTTCTGGGAAACTTTTAACACAAGTAAGTGAATTTGCACCAATGCAAATGTACAAATACATTTGCCAAATAAGCGGTTTGGTGAGTCTGTGACACATAGCCAAATCATAAATAACCAAAAAAAATTCATAACTGCACCTATGAATAGTACAACAGAAGCAATGCGTTCTGTACACTTGCTCTTGTTGGACCAAGTGGATGTGGAAAGAGCAGAGTCATTGCACTTATAGAGCCGAATCATCGATGGCAAGGATATTCTGAACAACAACTTTAACACATTGCTGTAGAGCCACAAGAACCTTGTCTCTTTGGTGCCACCAGCTATGAAAACATCGCGTATGGACATGAATCAGCAACCGAAGAAGCTATGGCAAACGCCTACAAGTTCATATCTGCATTGCCTGATGGATACAAAACGGAGTTCTATTGTCCGGTGGACAAAAGCAAAGAATCGACATTGCTCTTGCTTTCCTAACGAAAGCTGATCTAATGCTGCTAGATGAAGCAACAAGTGCACTCGATGCAGAACAAGGCTCAATTTACACATGGAGAAGCTGTGTGAATATGGCAAAAGGATCAACGTCTTCTGCACGTCCTAAGTAAGATCAAGATTGAGAAAAAGAAACGTGAATTAAAGCTCAATTTGAAAATACCACTAGAAAGTATACCTCCCTTTTTTGGACTGGTAATTTCTTGTTCACTGTTTCAACACTAATATTTATCTTTCACTTTTTACTCATCATTTGTGGTAAAAGACGGTTCTTTCAAAGTGGAACATGAACTGAACTCCTCTCCTCCAGAGTCCGTTCCTCAACTCTTCTCTTCCACAGAATGGGTTGAATCACCAGCGAAGCTGTTTAAGAGACCATTGAGACAAATAACAAAAAAGTGCAAACTTTTTCAAATCGCAAATACATTAACAAACACAAATAAATAAATTCATCTGTTACATAATCTTCAACGAAAGAAAACATATGCAAATACTAAGTAGTGAAGTAGGTGAGATGAAGCTCTCTGCATAAAGAATTCCTCTCTTAATAGTATCACATTCAGGGCATAAATCAAATGGTCTTCCACTTGTCATGAAATTAGAACAAAAATATGCGAAACGTTGCAAGTGTAGTAACACTTCACAATCCGCAAACATATATATTGGCCGGGCTGAAAGAAA
Organism: Solanum lycopersicoides; assembly: GCA_022817965.1. NCBI lineage: Eukaryota > Viridiplantae > Streptophyta > Magnoliopsida > Solanales > Solanaceae > Solanum > Solanum lycopersicoides. The sequence continues at coordinate 128,689,620 of CM040618.1, forward strand.
AAGATCGATATCTTGTATTTTAACAAAGTTAGTCCAAGATTCTCTCACACCATAGTCCTTCAATACCCACAACTTAAAAATGCCTTTAGCGCCCTTCGATATATTGTTATATGTAGAATAAAAGCAAAGCATTCCTCTCAATACTGAAACACCATGATCGACGACCAAGTATAGGGAGCATAGATCATACATTTGCTTCAATAACGGTACCTCTCCATACACCTCATTTGAAATATTTGATGAAACGGTAGTATAATATCCAGAAGGTGACTTACCAAGCCAATGAAATGCTCCATGTAGAAAAGCCAAATTATGCGTACCACAATCCCTAAAACCCTTAACCCGCTGAATGTCAGTAGGATAACCAATTCTTCTCCAGGAACGACTTTTTAGAGAGAGAAATTCAATCGAAATATTGATACTTTCTTTTGCATTGATGTTAACTGCAAGGATCTTATAGCCTTCACTAGTTGCATCATATTCCATTTCAAATACATAATTAATTATTCGAAATTCTAGATGGGGAAGTAGTATTGATTCTCTTGTGGACGGGTTCCACAACAGAAGTTCTTCATGGAATATTCTGGAACAAACACGAATAAGAACCAATCCATCACAAGAACAAAATATTCTGGCATCCACTGGATTGCAGCTCGTAGGCCAATCAAGCTTTTGTTTATCCTCAACCATCGATAAAGAAGAAGTATAGAAGTTATAGGTATCTTCCTTGGTAAGTAATCTTTCGGCAATAAGAATTTTTTGGGAATTTTGGTCATCCCTGTTATGAATATAATGTGTCCTCTTAAAGTAAGGATCGTCAATTAATGATTTTCAAAATTTTGAAACATATTTGAACCGAAGAAGAGAGCGCATAGGTAACCTGCGGATGATGTCCATCATTATTTCGTCTTGGAAATAAATTCTTGGTACCTAGATTGGACAATACATGGAGTATAGTATATCAAAATGCAGAACAAATATTTAAAAAGACTATAGTTAGTTAGTTCAAAACAAACACAATGGTAGTTTTTATGTTCAAATTGTATGTCCAAATAAAAGTATGTGATATAATTTAGATATAAGAATTGAATTGAGAAGTGACCTGATGAATCTCCATCTGGTGTGTATTATCATTTGAAGGGCTCTTCCCTGAAATTCAGCCATTAAATTAAAAAAATCAAAATAAACACACATGGCAGAAAGAAAGAAAGAAAGAAGGGATACCTTTGCAAATTTGATTTTGACTAGCGTATGATACCAAATAATAAACACGCCTTTGGTGCGATTACAATACAACATAGAAATGGAATTTCGGGAGGGATTTTGATCCATTTTCGTGACTGTATACAGTGTATACCGATTCTGTATATCACTTCATATCCTGCATATTTCATGTATAGTTCTCCATGCGGAGCGTATACAACCCTTAATTTCTTCTCCAAACACTTGCATTATCTGCTTCTTAGCCCTGTACTTCGGTTTAGACTCCAGAAAAATGAGATTTGAGCCTCCTTGACTCAAGATGAAATGCACGGGAGTAAATGAAAGAGTCCAAAGATTCATTCACAAGCTTACGCAAGAAAAGACGAAAGAAAGAAAAATTAGCACATGAATAAAAGTAAACTGATTCAAATAAAATCACCAACCAAATTAAACAAATAAAATAATAATATTTAAGCACAATGAGATCTCCATGGTGAAGGAGTAAAGAAACCCAATTCTCAGTCGATCTCAACTGTTGCTCGTGTTTGGGTTCTCGTGGTGGTCGTCTCCTGTTCGTCTGTCCCAGTCGCTGCATCGGAAAAGGTAATATCTCCTTCTTGTTTATGTTTCACTTCGTCACTGTTGGGTTCACCCCTGTTTAATTTGAACATGAATGATCATGGCTCATTGTCTTTTCTAGTTGATTTCTCTGTTATTTCATGTTTTTTTTTTTAATTAAATGTTCAAATCAGTTTATTGTTGTTTTAAGTTCTAGCTTTCCGTGTTGTTCTGAAATGCATGCTCTTCTTGCCCCTATTCTTGTTTTTCATAGGTTGATATTTGAAATCGTTGATTCTTATTGTTTCTCTAAAGTTTGTTGAGTTGTGTCTCTCTTGTCTAAATGGTTTGTTTGTTCATATTGTTTAGACTTGGAATGTGTTGATTATGTAGTCATATGTTGCTTACTCCTATTTTTTTTTTCTTCTAGCCCATGAGTGTGTTAGAAATTTGCTTCTGTAGTTTTCTTGACAATGCTAGAATGAACCCTTAGCTATGTCCGACAGTAATTTGATTCGTCTTTTGGTTAGTTTACTGTCCGGTGGTAGTATTTTTTTTTTTTTTGTTGGTTATTTTTCTTTGATCCAATTTTTAAAGCGTCGATTTAGTGCAAATCTGAAAATTTTGATGTCCATGTTTGAGTTCTTCCTTTATATTACCTGTCTGAAGTACAAGAGTTTGAGCTTTCATTGCTGCCGGTTTATTTCATTTTTATTTTTTGAGAGAACTGAATGAATCTCTGTCTCGATCAGTTTGAAATAGTTTCAGTGTTAGTTTGATTTCAACTTTGAGCATGTTAGTTATACATGCCCATTTTCTTCATTGTTTGTGTTTTAATCGCCTTCTTGTTTGTTGTGATTATGTGTTAGCAGACCCTCATCAATGTTAGAATATCTCCTTTGTCTTGTATATTTCAGCTAGCAATTATAGTCGTGATTCATCATAATCTTGTTGGGATTTAGCTCCCTTGTTTACTATTTTCAGTTCTAAGTGTTTAAAGACTTAGAGTTGCCTTTTTGACCAGTTGAATGTATACTTTAAGACGTTCTAAGTTTATTGCATGAGCTTATCTTTTGAGATTGTTTCATGTAATTTAAGTCTTCCGCTAAGTGTTAAGTCAGGCCAAGAGTTCACTTGGGGCCAACAATGACTCCGAGTGTCAATCCCGCCTAGGATGTAGGCTCGGGGCATGACAATTTATCTCTTCTCGATAGAAATTATAAATTACTTTGGTGGTAGGCAACACAAATTAAGCCTCTCTTTGCTTCTTTGATGTGATACTTTATCCCTTCTCAATACAAATTAGTGTGAAATTTATTATATGTGCTATATTCATATGCATTTGTTATAAGAAAATTATATTGTACATTATTTTTGTTTTAATTAACTTTTTAACATCACTATATATATCAATTTAAAAATTATAAAGCTATTAGATGTAATAAGAATCGTAACAAGCTTATTTTTAGGAAAACAGAAGTTATATTTTGGCAAAGAAAAGAAAAAAGAAATCATTAAAACTGCCTTAATTTTTGGAAAACAAAAAGTAAGTTATTTTTGGCAAAGTAAAAGTGTAATAGGAATCCTAATAAACCTTGTTGTACAGGGAAACAACTAGTATATGAATTGAGTCATTATATAAAGAGAGGGATATTACGACTCAAATCAAAAAGATCATCATGGAGACGAACTACTATTCATCAATGCCTTCAGTCAGGGATGAAGAGAGGGACAAAAAATATTTGTCATCAATCACTTCCAAGCAACAAATTGATGTTAACAAGGAGGGCAGATATTGCTTGGCTCGTTGGGACGATTGGGGATTTTTCACGGACATTGGTGAATGTTTTGTTTGGAACTTCAAATGTCATACCAAAATCATGCTCCCTTATGCCTATGACTGCTATGACTGGATAACAGAGGTATACAAGTGTGTTGTTTCCCCTTCAACACATGAATATTTTCCCTACGACGATCAATACTTATGCAACGTCTCCCTATTCTTTCGCCAAGTACCGTATTGTCTAATTACTGGTCCTCCTTATTATAAAAAGTGGGTAAAGGTAAAACTTTATAATGATAACAGGTTGATTGATGCAGTCACGTTTTGCAATGGTGAAAAAATATGCACTCTGTTTCAGGATGGGAAACTAGGCATAATACAAATGATCCCTGAAATAACTAAAACTACTTGTCTGTCTCCTGTCACAACATTCAGGGCACCCATGGATGCCACTGCTATGTATCGAACCACACACTTGGTTTCGTGGCAAGACCAATTGTTTCTAGTTCGACAAAAAGTCGGATCACCTTCTATCTTTGAGGTTTGGGAGATCAACTTTGAAACTAATCAATTCAACAGATTACTCAATTTGGAGGGATTTATTATTTTTCTAAGTAGACAATTCTCTGCTGCAACTTCTACATCTCTACCTCAAGAAAAAAATCACATCTATTTCACACAGTGCAGTGATCACAACACTTTATATGCCTTCCACATTGGCGAACAAAGCTTGTCAACCACAAAGCAATTTCGTGTCTGTAGACCTCCCAATTCGGTTCCTCCTCTATTCGCCAGGTAATTAATTTCGATACTTGTTGAATTTCATTGTCTACGTTAAAACTTTGTGAATATTGTTCATAACATTTGATTTTCATTACTTTTTTTTAGGTCAAGAAGGCCCAAAATTCAACATAACACTAGTACCATAACTAGAATCGACAATTTGAAAAAGCGTCCATCCCGTATTATTAATAGTAAGCGTGCGCCTGTAGACAGAAACATATGCATCCATCTTTCTCAAGACCTTCAAAGGGAAATTTCTCGTTATCTAATTTCTCAAGAAGCATATATGAATTTTCGTTTGGTGTGTAAATTATGGAGATCCATTGCTCCTCCACTACATTGGAATGTGGTTGTTGATGATCATGCAGCTCCTTCTTATAATCAAGACTCTATGTGGCTTTTATCTCTAAACCAAAACGATGGATTGTGCACCTTTTATAATCCCTTTAGAAATTTCAACGGCTATATGATCAACAACGATTTAGTAGGATGTGAAATTCGTTATGCAAAAGATGGATGGCTTCTTGTGTCTAAGGGAAAGTCTCTCTTTTTACTTGAGCCTTCTGGGAAGCAAATAATCCATCTTCCACAAAAAACAGATGAATATTTCTGTGACATTATGTCATTCTCAGCTTCTCCAACTAATTCTTCTGCATGGATAATCTTTGGTATAGCTTTATTAAACTTGTTTCAAGTTAGAATTTCATATTTGAGACAAGGTGATGATAAATGGACTACTATCACAAGGGACAGTGACAGTGAGCTGCCATTCATACTTTCATCTTCTAGTCCAGTATACTTTGGTGAAGAATTTTGTGTCATCAGCCAATACGGTGATGTTGGTGTATTTGGCTTCTTTAAAGACGGAACCCCTTATTGGGTTATCCATCAACTTTCTGAAATATATTCACCTCCTATTTCTAATGCTTGCCGTTTGTTTTTAGTTCAACAGGATCAAAATGTGTTACATACCGTGGTTGTGACACCAAAACATGATGTTCATGTTTATGAACTAGATTTTGGAGGGAAAGTTATAGTAAAATTAGTAGAAGAAGTCAAAAATTGGCTTTTTTTCACTAGCGAAGCCTCATCTATTGCTGTTTGTGGCATGAACGTAAATGTGGATAATGCAGTTTTCTTCCCCACTTTCAACACTTGTAACGACTATACCTACTACTCTTTGGAAGATGTCGCGTTCAAAGTATTGAAAGACAATTGTACGGATAAAACGCAACAGAAAGAGCTTTTAAATCGTGTTTGGATCCGCTGTGAACTGACAGAGAATTGATTTTTCTACTCTCTTATGTATTGCAGTAGTTTTCTTTCTTGATGTTTCTAGCCTCTGTTATATGTTTCTTTTTTTTTTTGTTGAAGTGGATATATTAGTCTTACTCGGAAGGATAATTTGCATAGCTTTTTAAGTTTCTTTCTTTACTGGTATGGGTTTGTTAATTAAAATTTCTTTTTAAATGTTTGTCAGATAGATTATAGAGTTAAAAGAAAGTTAGTGAAAGTTCGTCACTTTATATTTAGCTTTCTTTGTGATTTGAGATCATAATTTGAAATTTTAAAACCTCTAAAGAAACAAACAAACAAACAAAATTTGGGATTTCAAAATATGTGAAGATTCATAGTTTGAGGAATTATAAGTGCACTTATAAGTTAATCGAAAGTTAAAGGCAATATACAGGACCCTAAACTTGACTTCAGATTTTAACTTTGACCTCCAACTTTCATAATGCACAAACAGACACTTTACATATCCAACTTTTAAATAAATAAACACATGAGTCCTACATGACAAAATACACGCAGGACACCACGTAGGACAAAAAATGACATGTAGGATGACATGTAGGACATGTGTGTCTATTTGTTCAATTTTATACAATTTAAGTGTCTATTTGTGCACACCCAAAGTTAAAGGACATAATGTGATTCAAAACCAAGTTAAAGACATATTTATGTATTATGCCAAAGTTAAATATGCATAACAAAGAAACACAATGCTAAAAAATTAGAGTTAAGAAATGTTTGATGCGCTACAGGCAAGTGTTTGTAGTCCAACGGTTCTGTCTTTTGAGCAACTAGTTTCTGAGCACGTGTTGTGTTTCATGTGAATTTTTATAGATATGTTAGAATGACTAAAATTTTATGAAAATATATATGCAAATTGTAATGAATAATAAAATGTAACCATTACAAAACAAGAATAAAGACTTAAGGCAATAGAACAAAGAAAAAATACAATGTAGACATTATTTTTATAAGACTAATGTATATATAGATGAAAAAATAAGTACAAAATTAGTACGTAACTCTCTGAGTTCTTATCGACTCCTTCCATATCCTATCAAAATTCAAGAGTCTTCTTCATCTACTTTAACTATGGACTAAAAATAATAGCCTAATAATCTTGGTAGAGGTTTCATGAGATAAAGAAGTTGAATTTATACCGATAGAATAGAAGGAATATCAAAAGATATCTTAAAGTTTTACTTTAAATATCTGGAGGTTATGAATATGAAAAGATGAGAGTTATGAATATTAGGAGTATAAAAGTTGAATAAGTAATTAGAAAAAATAAATAGATAAATGAAGAATATGAAAAAAGATATTAAAGTTCGCAAACCATGTAGAAAGAACAACTAAAGTTCTTATCACGTGATTAAGCATCAATGAATTTAAATTTGTGAATCTAGAGAGTTATTCTTTAATAACAATCAAGAGGACATTATCAATGTGTGTCTCTATTTTGAAGATTTGCACCCTTGAAATTATTAAATTTAGTTATTTAATAATACGTTATCCACATAAATTATATCAGTCATGAGAGTTTAAGGAAAAAAATATAAAAAGAAGAAAAGTATACTGAGTTACGCCACACTAAGACTGGCAGCGTTGCCGGTACCGGGCGGACCGGACCGATAATTGTCGGAACCGGCACGAAACCGATATTGTCCTGCCGGAACCGCTCTGGGACCGGTAGTTTCGGTATTTTCTTGTATAGGCCGTCCCGGTCCGCTAGGGAACCGGTACTAAACCGGATCAGACCGGACCTGTAACCGGGACGGGCTGTTTTTTTTTTAAAAAAAATAAATTAAATTAACTGACACTTAAAGATTTAGTTTTTTATAATTGAATATATAATTTATATTATAATAATTATAAATTTAAAATTAATAATATATAACTTTGAAATTTATAAAAATTAAAATTTAAAATTCAAACTTCAAAAGTTTGAAAATTTAAATTTCAAACTTTAAAAGTTTGAAAATTTAAAATTCAAACTTTAAAGTTATAAAATTAAAAATTTAAATTTCAAACTTTAAAAGTTTGAAAATTTAAAATTCAAACTTTGAAGTTATAAAATTGAAAATAAAAATTTCAAACTTTAAAAGTTTGAAAATTTAAATTTCAAACTTTAAAGTTATAAATTTTAAATTTCAAACTTTAAAAGTTTAAAAATTTATATTTCAAACTTTAAAAGTTTGAAAATTTCAATTTTATAACTTTAAAGTTTGAATTTTAAATTTTGACTCTAATACAACATTAAGAATTCACAATATTAAAAATTAAATTTAATACAACAATAATAAAAAAAAATTAGGCGAATAGCCAATACTTTTATTAATATTTATTTGATATTATAATTTCATCTACAAAAATATTAGTAGAGTATTAAAAGATTTAATCTACACAGCCACATTCTAAGAAGAGTTCTGTTTGAATTAAATCTCGAATTATCATACTCTTACTAATTGTCGGTGCCACCATATAGATCCTTTCTTAAATCATTTAACATTTCTATAGTAACATGTTCGGGAATTGGCTGAATAGATAAATCTTTCATTGTTTCAATCCCGTCGTCACTATAATCTTGCATGATTTCATCAACGTCATTTTAAAATTTGGTCGTTAGTGGTTCACAACCCAAATTTCTTCTCTCGCATTAATCCAATCTCTAAATAATACCGATATCTCCAAGCTATCTGCTGCTAGTGAATGCATATGATCTCCAATTTGAAACCTTGCTGCACTAAAGACGCCTTCCGAAGCTACTGACGATGTTTGCATAGCTAATATATCTTGAGCCATCGGTTGTAGTTTTGGAAATCCTTTGTCGCGACTCGCGATTTCTCCACCATGCTAGAACATCTTCAGTAGATTCTGTATTTTGATTAACATATGCGTTAAAATCATTTCTATTATTGTGAGAAAATTCAAGATAAGAATCTAAATAAGCATCAATATTATCTTCATTAAGTCTACTCCTAAAACTTTGAGGTTTTTGTTCACTTGATAAATTTATATTAGAATTATATAATTCATACAATTTTCTAGCTTCAAATTTTATGCTATCTTTAACTTGTTGACAACTAGGAATTTCATCTAATTCACTATCAATATCTAAGTTAAAATATATTTTATCAACCATTTTTTATGCACCTACATCTTTATAATGAGGGTTTAACAAACACGCGGTTAAATAAATTTGAGGAATAGGAATATAGTATTTTTTAAATTTTTCAATCATTTTTTGAATAGTTGCTTCACATCTTGGTTTATTTTTAAATTTATATAATTTATAAGAAATTATACAAATATCAGGCAAAACAGTACAAATTGATGGACTATAAAGTACAAATATTCTTTTGGTAGTTAAGTAAAAAACTTTTAGGAAATCTGTAAGTTCATTTATGTCACGTCAATCACTATCATCGAGTCTATATGACATATCTGAATTATGAGCATTCCAAACCATTTGTAAGGGTATTATATTCATAAGCGACTACAAGCATTTCATATAAAGTATTCCATCTAGTAGATACTGTTTTTGGAATTTTTCTAAGTGGAAGATTATTTTCAAAACAACGATTTTGAAAATCTCTACGCCTATACTTAACTTGACATTTAAATATAAAGTGACATGCATTTTCAACTTTTGTGCAACCGTTATCATACATTTGTACACAATCTCTAACAATCAAATTATATATGTGTGCAGTACACCTAATATGATAATCATCACCATATATATGACAAAGAGTAGGTTTTAACAAGTTAACAGCAACATTATTATTTGAAGCATTATCTAAGGTTATACTACTTATTTTATCACATATTTCATAGCTCTGTAGAATATCTAAAATAGTTTGAGCTATATAACAATCGATTTTTTGCATTTGACAATATTTATAACCTAAAATTCTTTTTTGCATATACCAATTTCATCAATCCAATGTGCAGTAACAGTCAAATAATCGTTACTGTTTATACTACGACCCATATCAGAAGTAATAGCTATTTTACAAGTATTATAATAAAATAAACAACGAAGATATTGAAAATGTTGTGCGTGATAATCAAATACAGCCTTTTTTATTGTATTTCTAGCAAAACCTTTAAAATTTGAATTATATACAATTTGAATATAATGTATAAAACCGAGATTTTCAGCAAAACTAAATGGCAAACCCATAGCACATATCATTTTAGCTAGTTCTTCAAGATCTATTTCTCTACTATATGAACGGGGTAAACTAGAGCCAGAAACATTAGAAGGATTTAATTGTGTTTGTACCATGTTAGAACCGCCTACTCCTACATTTTCAGGAAGGGGGTACCATTCTTTTTAGCTTCCGCTACCGCTTTAGCATGCAAAAATTTATTTTTACAACAAGACATTAAATGACTACTCAAATGTCCCGTCCCACCAGATTTACCAACAGTTTTATGATTTAATCTATGTTTACATTTATTACAAATAGCTTGTGTTTTATCCTCATTTTGTGTCATAAATTGCCAAACAATCGATTTTTTAGCAAGTTCTACCTTAGGCCTAGGATGTACGGGGTAACAGGGGCAAAACAACGAAAGGGAGCGGGACTAGGAGCGGGACTGGGAGTATTAATAGTCGTAGGTGGCTCAGTTTCATCATCATCATCATCAAAAGTAGGTGTATCAGTATAATCATCAATTTCATTATCATTATCATAATCTCGAGGCAATTCCTCATTAAAATTACCAAAGCGACGTTGTAAATGTTCATGATAAGGATCTAATCCTGAATTACTATCAATATTAAAAATAGTATCATTAACATATGTATAATCATCCGTATTCATTCTTACTATAGTAAATTTTTTAGTTTTAGATCTAGAAAAACTGCCGGTTTTTGAATTATCGAAGCATGTAAAGTTAAACATATTTTGAACACGCTCAATTGCACTTTTTTTACTTTTTTCTTTTTGAATAACATTTTTATCAGAATCCATATTAAAATAATAAAGGTGAGATTATATATAATACGAAAAATGTAATGCAAATAATTAATCACAAAATGAATAAATAATTATTTCAATAAAATGAAATATAAATTATAAGTAGACGTTTATGACCGCCGAAAGCCGAAGCCGAAAGTTGAAAGTTGAATTTTGAAGTTCCAAATCCAATTTCCAAAGACCAAATAAGGCAAAACCGAAATTTCAACAATTTTAAGAGATTATATATTAGAGAAGTAGAGAGTTGAGAGAACAGAAGATGAACAGATGATATTCTGATTAAAAAGAATGATAGTTAAGGGGTATTTATAGGCAAAAAAAGGGTTAAAGTGTAATTTTTTAAATTTTGGGTTATTAAAAAAGTTAAGGGAGGTAGGGGGTGGAAATGGCTGCAAATAGGGGGAAATAGTCGTTTGGGGGGCACTAGTCGTTACCCAACGGCTATAAACGGACAATTTTTTTAAAAAATAAATAATTATTCGACCGGACCGGTAACGGACTGAGATTTACCGAAACCGGGATAAATCGGCAAATCTCAATTTCCATCCCATTACCTATTCCGGAACCGGACCGAACCGGTCCATATCGGGATATACCGAAACGGAACTGGACCAGTAACGAACGGAACGGAACGGATCGGTAACTGGTAAATCCCAGTTCCGCTGCCACTCTTACGCCATACGCCCACACCACCTGAGTATAGTGTCCACATACTTTACCAACTTGACAAGTATTTGAATTATAATTGTACCATTGCTTCTCATCGAACCACATATTCACAGCACCAGCTGCGCTGAGCTGGGGAAAACCGGCAACTAGGTTTTCACCGTAAGGGCCACCAGAGTTTTGCATCCTGCAGTCTCCAGCTCTTTGATTGGTGTAACTTTGGGCAAAGGCTGCTAGCCTATCGTCCCATGTCATAGGACCAACACCAACTTGTCTGCGAGCTTCATTATGAGGGTTAAGATAATCTTGGGGAGAGTTTTGAGCTTGTGATGGGTGAAATATAACAAAGCTAAGAAAACAAATGATTAAGGCAATATTGGATTATCCCATTTTTGTGTTTTTGTGAAAATTAAGGAATAGTTTGTATTAGTGCAAATAGGGTATAAGAGTTGAATAGTCTATAATTTTAATTTGTGAAAGATATTAAAGAATTGAAAGGTGCTAACTTAGCTTGTTAGCAGACTATCGGATTATTTGAAAAACATTGTATATAAGATTAGGTTGTGAAAGTCATATATATATATAACAATAGTCTCGCATTAATAGTTAATTATTGGACAATCCTTCTTTCTTTGAGCGTTTAGGATGTGAGTTAGGCCCAAAACCTAATTTCATAATATGTAAGAGTTGTTTCATTCATATATATATGGACAAAGAACAAAAATCACATAATTTTAAGACAAAATTATCATTTGTCCCTTATAAGTTTATAATTACAAAAATCCCTCAAATGATACAATAATATAAGTGTTGATACATTAATTGTTAAGTAAGATACATTACATTTTATGCATGATACACTAATATAATGTACATTTCATACATGATACACTAATATATGCGTGAGATACATTAATTTGATGCGCGAGATACATTAATTTGATGCGTTGATACATTAATTTGATGCGTGAAAATAAGGGATTTTGGGAATTTATAAAACTAATAGAAAATAATGGTAATAAGAGAACTTAAAGGTGGGATTTCTATCATTTATTAAGGAGAAAAATCTTGGATGTCAAGCAAATTTCAGACAAAACCTAGTGTGAAAACTAGGATGCAAAGACGTTCTTAAAAAAACTCTCCTTTATGTGGTGAATTGAATAGTGAAAACATTGAGGTGAAAAAGATATGTTTCCTCCTAATGTGAGTGGGCTGGGTTTAGAAAAAATAGGTAAGTATTGAATTATTAATTGGGTCAAAATATTTAGTGTGTATCCTAGTAGGCAAGTCTATGTGGCGGAATTAGTGTCATGTGGCTTGCCAAATTAATTCTGCTAAGTCTTAAGGGTAATTGTGGTTTTTAAGATAACGACAGAGACATTTTTGAACCCTAAATGTATCTGAGGATATAGATGGTCTATTTCGCATAGTTTAGGGACAATTTTGATCATTTTTCATATTATAAAAAAAAAAGGATAATTGTATATAATAGCAAACTAAAATTCTAAAATAAATGGAGTAGCTACTGTTTGATTTAATTGTGCCCCATAGCAAACGTTTGTCAGTCGCCTCACTCCCTAAACTCTCGCTCGTCACTCTCCCATTCTCATTCGCCACTCTCCATCTGCTCGCCTCTCTCGCTTTATACAACATAAGTGTATAAATTGTGTTTCTGTTTTGTATAAAGCGAAAGAAAATTGTATATACACATGCAAAAACATATATCTTCGTGCTATACACTTAATTATACAATTTACAAACATTTTACTTCGATTCAAGTGTATACAAATGCAAATTTTATATAGATATTGCAGCAAAATAGGCCAGCGAAATATAATTTTCTCTCGCTTTATACAATAGAAGTGTATAAATTATGTTTTTATTTTTGTATAAAACGAGAGAAAATTGCATTTACACATGCAAAAACATATATCTTCTTCCTATACACTTATAATTATACAATATACAAACATTTTACTTCGATTCAATTGTATACAAAGCAAATTTTATACAGATATTGCAGCGAAATAGATCATCGAATTATACAATTGCAGCGAAATAGGCCAGGGAATTATATAATTGCAACGAATTATACAATTGCAGCGAAATAGGCCAACGAATTATACAATTGTATATGTATAGCGAATTATACAGTTATATGTTTGTTATGGAGCACAATTATGCGAATTTTGCTATAACATACAAATATGATTTTATTATTTGTTATATGTGAAAATTGCCTTAAAAAAATTACTGAGTCAAAATAGAGAAAATATATAATTACCCCATCAAAATAAGACATATTTAAAAAAAAAACACTCAAACTTTACGGAGTCATAATATACCCCTTAACTAGATATATGTAAAATTATTGTACCATTTGTTTATATTTAATGGAAAGAGCGTGAAAACCTTAAAAATAAGATGAAACTTTACTTTTGCAATTTTTTAATTAACTATATATGAATAATTTTTTATTTTACTGTTAAACTTCTTTTTTTTTCTTTTTCTTTCTTCTTCTTCCCAGTTTCACCATTGAGAGAGCTTGAATTATTATTATTTTTTCGTTTTTCATTTAGGTTGAATTTCAACGGATAGATCTGATTGTAACTAAATAACACAATCTCAGCACATAATATTCTTTTAGTATTGTTACCAACAAAAAGATCCCATTGATAATGGAGGGTGAGAAGCTCTTATTATGGTCTTCGAAATAGAATCGTCGATCGTCGGCGTTATTTCAATTAACCCTGATCAATTTACTAGAATTGAAATCCTACTAAGACCAAGCAAAAATAATTTCATATGTGTCTGGTGAGAGATTTTTTTATTTTTTCGAAATACAACCCAGGTTGATTTAAAGCAAAAATCAAAGGCAAAACACACAACAAGAAGACTTTGATAGAAATTTTGATTTGAAATAAGTTAATTTTGAAAGCGGATTCAATTTTTCAACAAAGAAGACTTCTTCAATATTGATTTAGTGTTGTAATGGTGTTTAGCAATGGCAGCCACTCCACAGAACGAAGATCAATGAATAGGTTAAGACTTATGCACAATTGAAGAAGAAGGAAAAATAAAGAATTAAAAGTAAAAAAAAAACATAAAAAAAGTAAACGAATAGGTTAAGACTTGAGCACAATTGAAGAAGAAGGAAAAATAAAGAACTAAGAGTGTGTTTGGTACAATTTTCCCATGTTTGATTGAGATAAAAGTTATGGAAAATATTTTTCAAATCAACTCATTTTTCTCAAAATTAAGGAAAATGATTTCCCTTAAAAAATTAAGGAAAATATTTTCCACAACTCTCCTCCAATTTCAAATTACATTTTTTTTTTAAAAAACATCGATTTTAAAAAAATATTTTTAATTTCAAAATTTTATTTTTTCACCCGATCCCTGACCCCCTCACCGGCCAGCCCCCACCCCAACCACAACCCTCCCCAAAGAATTAACCCACTACCCCCACCCCCACCCCCAAAAAATAATAATTTTGATTTTAAAAAATATTTTCGATTTCATAAATTATTTTTTACTCTTGTAAAAATAAAAGATGTCTCTCAAAAATATTTTTCATTCATAAATCAAACACCAAAAATTATTTCTGGAAAATATTTTCTACTCACCAACCAAACATGAGAAAATAAATCCAAAATCTACTTATTTTCCTGGAACACATTTTCCAGGAAAACATTTTCCTTCATACCAAACACACCCTAAAAGTTAAAAAAAAAAGACATAAAGAAAGGCAGAGACTAGATAACTATATAAAATTGCCAAGTGGCATGCATGCATAGGCCTTCTTTTTGTTAGTGGGATTAACTAAAAAATAAGATATTTGTATCACTTTAAAATTATTTAGAAGTGTATTAGACCCTCTAAAGTTTGAGTGTCTTTTAAAAAATTAATTCTTACTTGGATGAAATAATTATGTATTTTCTTGTCAAAGTACTATATACTCATCACATCCAAAAGTTTAATGGAATTATTATTATTGTTATTATTAATGGCGGCTTTTACGTCTTTCTGATATAAAGTAGTTGCAAAATTACTTTATGGAGGCTGCTGTCATCTACAGGTTGAGGGTTAATATCTAATATCTGAGCTATCACAAATTATCTTGTAAAGCACTAAGTTTATTTCTATTACAAAAATTATTAAATTTTATTTTGTTTTAATGATAAATTATAATTGAGTGATTTTAGAAAATAAAAATGTTATGAGTAATTTTATTTTTATAAAATAATTTGTCATAGTGAACTTCAAGATATTAACTCACAGATTGGTGTTTTAAAAATATCAAAATCTGAAAAAGGGATAAATGGCTAAAATTCTTTCATAAAATATGACTTAGGTCATATTCCTTTTTCAGTTTATGTGATATTATAATTTAAAATAATCATAAATATCATAAATTATTTTATTAAAAATAAATAAATCTCTTATATTTAACTTAATATTAAATATAAAATATAAAATAAAGTGGAATGACTCTTGAATTATTTGTTCATCATAGTAATTTTCTTTTTTTACTATCTACCTGTTGTAATAAAAAAAAATTAGAATACATTAAATTAATCAAAATTGTATGCAATTCTTAATTATTAATTGTGCAGATTAAATTATATTAGTCTAAATTTTTAATGGAAAAGTATTATTGTAAGAAAAAGTTATAAATGTTCAAAGTCAATTTTAACGACTCAAACATCAACTGACTTGAAAGAACAAACTAATGAGAGGTGAAGTGAAGGAATTGATTTAAATTTATTGTCGGCTTACTTAATAATATGAAGATGTGAATAGTTTGAATTAAAATTTTGTAATATTATATAATTAAAAGAGGTGTTAAACTTTTGAAGGCATAAAGTAAAAGTTTCATTGATTTTGTTCTTTGAGCCATTTTTATTCTTTTAATGGTGACACCATTTTTAAAAAATTATGCATACGCCATTGCATTACAGAAATCATTAACAATTTGTTCAAGGGACATTTATCCAAGTACTGGCAGAAATCATTGACATTGTATTAATTTCTTCTTCTTTTTTTTGTCATATAGGATAAAACCTAGACTATTTTTTTCCTCTCAAAAAAGTTTCTTATCTGGCATGTCAGTAGAGGTGTACAAAATCAAATCTCTCCTGATTAATGCAAAGGCGGAGTTCATTCTGAAGAAGACAATTTTTCCCAATTTATTTGATCACATTATAAAATGCAAATCAGCTCATGAAATATGAAAGACCCTCGATCGCTTGTTTAACAAAAAGAATAAAGCTCGGTTGCAAATATCAGAGAATGAATTGACTAACAACACTCAAGGTAATCTTTCTAGGAAAATTAACATCTCACACACATTTAAGAGGATAAATATCAAGTTGTAATCATACTTTTTAAAAATAAACTACTTATAGCATATTATTATCATCTTATAGCACATCAATTAATAATATACTAATTAAAAAATATGTTATTAAATTTAAACTATTTATAGCATATTATTATCAAGTTATAGCATATTAACTAATAATATATTAATTAAAAAATATATTTTATTATTTAACTAATAATTATTATGTTTAAATAATTAGTTTCATTTATTCACTTACCTTTTATCAACAAATTATTATTTATTAATCAATTACCTATTAAACTTTTTAATATAAATAATAAATTATTAAATATTAATCAATTACCTTTTAAATTTTTTAATATAAATAATAAATTATTAAATATTAATCAATTACCTTTTAATGTTTATAATATAAATAATAAATTATTATGTATTAAATATTAATTAAACTTCATATTATATAGTTACCTTTTAAAAAACAAAATCTAGAAATTAGGGATTTTATTTTAAATAATTGATTAATATTTAATTACCCAATAACTACCCACCCCCATATCAACCAATACTCTTTTATCTTTCCCCAATACACTCAACCTCTCCCCACGCCTGAATTTATTGCATATTCCCCAAAAATCATGCCTCAATCATCAATTCAAACAAAAAACGCAGCCACTTTGCCATCTTTCTCAAATCTGCATCTTCCCCAAAATCTCTCATATCAGTTCATCCTAAAACACAAACTAAAATCTCAGATCCGTTCCTCATTAATTTTATAGACAATGTCGAAGAAAGGTAGTGAAAATCTATGGAAAAGTAAAATATTGGTCGATAAGGAAGACGACTTTCATGCTCCTTCATTCAATATATTGTCACAATCTCAAACTCAAAAAACGAAGGGAAAAAAAACAAAGAGGCAAAGGAAAGTTGAAATTGGTCGTTCAACAATGAAGTCTTCCAAAAAAGATGCAGAGATTCAACAAAAAAATAAAACAAAAAAAGTTGATAAGGTAGTGAAAATCTATGAAAAAGTAAAAGATTGGTCGATGAGGAAGACGACTTTCATGCTCCTTCATTCAATATATTGTCACAATCTCAAACTCAGAAATCGAAGGGAAAAAAAACAAAGAGGCAAAGGAAAGTTGAAATTGGTCGTTCAACAATGAAGTCTTCCAAAAAAGATGCAGAGATTCAACAAAAAAATAAAATAAAAAAAGTTGATAAGGTTAGTAAAAAGTTTATTTCAAAATTCAATTTACAATGTGTTGTTTTAGTGTCTTTATTTTTTATATTATTTGTCAATAGTGTACTACATGAATTTATATATTAATTGAGTATTATTTTATTTTTTCAAAAGTCACAGATTTTTTTTTAAAAGTCGAATATGTACTTTATTATCATGAATTGTATGATTTATATATCAATTGAGTATTATTTTATTTTTTCAAAAGTTACAGTTTTTTTTTTTAAATCGAAAATGTATTTTATTATTATATGAATTGTATATGAATTGTGTATGAATTGTGACATATAGTTGTATAAATTGAAATTGAACTGTGGCATTTAGTTGTATGAATTGTGTATGAACTCTAGCGTACACGTGTATGAATTGAGTATGAAACTGTGATATAAAGTTGTATGCATTGTGGATGAAACTGTGTTATTAATAATTGTATTTAGTTGTATGAATTGTGTATGAAATCTAGCGTATAGGTGTATGAATTGTGTATGCAACTGTGATATAAAGTTGTATGCATTATGGATAAAACTGTGGTATTAATATTGTTTTTTTTTGTCTGAATATTGTATGAAGTTTTTTTTTATTTTTGTTACAATGATTGTGGTCGTACACCTCTCTTTTTGCTGAATATATCAACAATGGTATTTTTGATTTGTTTGATATTGAAGTAGATGCAACATATCATCGTCAGAGGTATGCAACTTTACTTTGGCACTATGCAAAAGCAAAGAATGAAGAGGGAGCAATAAGTGACAGTGAAGTTACGGGTACAGTTGCAAGCAAGTATGGTGGAACTCGCACGCAAAAAGAACAAGTTATGGACACCACCAATTATCCCACTCCAAGAACATGGAATAGGAAATGAAAAAATTTAAATGCACGTTTTGAATTCTTATTGAAATATTTGTTATTTTAACAATATAACAATTTCTGTTATTTTTAATGTTTTTTTATAATTATTAATTTCTGTTATTTTCAATGTTTTTAACATTATAACAATTTATGTTATTTTTAATGTTTTTTAAAATATAACAAGTCATAATAGCTTATTATTTTCAGTACATTTCAATGTATATTTTAAATGTATAAACATTGTATGAATTATGAATGCCATATTGATTTTGATAGATGTAACAGAAACCAATTATATATATATAAACATTGTATGAATATTGTATGAACATTGTATGAATAACACATAGAACACTTTATGAATGGCAGGACAGTACAATTTAAATTTATAATGTATAAAAATTGTATGAATTATGAATGACATATTGAACTTTGACATATGCAACAGAAATAAATGATATATATGAACATTGTATGAATATTGTATGTACGCTATACAAAACATATTGTTTCTTTCCAAAAATTTTTTTATACAAACTGTATTACATATATTACAGTTATAAAAAAAAGTTAACACTGTTTTAAATGTAAAAAACAACAAACTAACAATTCATAATTAAAATAAACAAATTAAAACTAAAAATTAATCCGAATAATTCCACTTTCCACCATGTTTAATTAAAATTGACACAAAGTTATCCATCGAAAGTGAAATATGTAGCTATGAAAATAATCTTCAATTCTTGGGGGAAAAAATGATTTATATGTTGAAAGA
The DNA here is from genome assembly GCA_022817965.1 of Solanum lycopersicoides. Classification (NCBI taxonomy): domain Eukaryota; kingdom Viridiplantae; phylum Streptophyta; class Magnoliopsida; order Solanales; family Solanaceae; genus Solanum; species Solanum lycopersicoides. The sequence continues at coordinate 128,709,108 of CM040618.1, forward strand.
AATTTTAAAGTAATAGACAAATTTTAGAATGAAGAATAATTGTAATGCTAATCATTTATCTATCTTTAATTTAACTCAATAAAAAAGTAGTCCCTTCAAATTCTCAGGCGTGCATATTAAATTACTGCGCATTAATTATAACTGAAAATTAGTTGTCAGAATTAATTACTCATTAGCACTTCATTTATGTTGTCAGAATTAATTACTCATTAGAATTAATTACTCATTAGCACTTTATCCACTTATTTTTTAATTAATTTTTAATAACAAATGCTTTTAATAAATTATAATTAACAATATAATTACTAATTAAGTGTTATAGAGTGAGATATTAAATGCTACAAAATGAAATTGAAACTCTAATGCCATAACTTGATAATAATACTACATATTATGCTATATTCAAAATTTACACATCTTTCTATCTCCGAGTATTTTTTGAAGATTAAGAGCTTATGTTCTGAGATATCTTTGTTGAATCCGGAAGAGACTATTTCTAAAGCACAAATGAGAAAAATCGTCATTCGTGGGTTAAAACCTAGATATATTTCATTTGTGATGTCGATTCAAGGATGAGCTCAACAACTATTCTTGGAGGAGCTTGAAAATTTGTTGTCGTCACAGGATCTACTAGCCAAGCAGTTGGCTAGTGTATTTGTCAAAGGAGAAGAAAATGCTCTTGTAGCCAACAAGAGGAACTTAAAAGGAAAAACAGGAGATATGCTACACTCTCGATCCTCAGGTGGATCAAGCTCACCTAGAGAGAAGGAAAATTCTTCTAAGTATTATGGTAAGAAGCTTCAATGATGTTATCGTTGTGGAGAATTAGGGCATATAAAAAAATATATCCGATGATCACTTGGAGAAGCAAGAAGTTGATGTTGTCGGCATGAAGCAAGAAAATTTTTAAGATGTTCCAAGTGATGATATGCTAGCTTCTATTGAAGAAATCAAGGAAATAGATTTTGAACAAGGTGTGCCTATATATGTCGATGTTGAGCTTTATGGAGAAAGTATTGAGAAAGATGTATGGGAAGTTGAAGTCTCTGATCAATCGTCTCCCATATCGAGTTCAGTCATTGACTTAGATCAAATATTGGAAGAAAAATGGAGAAAATGCTGATCAAATAGATGGGGAAGCTGAAAAATATTTAGTGTTTGATATTTGAAGGAAAAATATTTTTTGAGAAATATCTTTTATTTTTACTAAATATTTTTCGTAGTGGGGTGGGGGTGGGGGGTGGGGGTTTCGGGATAGGGATGAAAAATTAATCGAGCGTAGGGATGAAAAAATGAAATTTTAAAGTTTAAAATATTTTTTTAAAATAAATTTAATTCCTTTTTTTTTTAATTATTTTTTTGGAGGAGGTAGGGGGTGGGTGGGGTCGAGGGTAGGGGTGAAAAATAAAATTTTGAAGTCAAAAAATTATTTTTTGGGGGATGGGGTTTGTAGGGGTGGGTGAGCAGTGAAGTCGAGGATAGAAGTGAAAAAATAATTTTTGAAGTCAAAAATATTTATTAAAAATAAACTTAAATTTTTTTAGGGATAGGGGGTGAGCTGGTGCTGGTAGGGTAGGGGTGGTAGGGTGGGGCGGGTGAGGGAGATTGGAAAAGAGTTTTGAAAATGTTCTCCTTGAGTTTTGAAGGAAAGTCATTTTCCTTAAATAAGGACAAAAAATAATTTGAAAGATATTTGACCATCAAATAAAAAAATTGAAAAATATTTTTCGAAAAATATTTTATTTCCTACCAAACACACCCTTTATGTTGACTTCACTTATAATTCATCTACACTATATTATTTTGCTTCACATGTAAACAGTGGGTCCATTTTTATATTTATTTTTTATCACACCTCTTTACAGCGTGGCAAAAGCAACATATTATTGAATTTGAGACTTATCCACAACACCATGGAGCAAAGAACTCTCTATAATAACTATTCTATAATAACTATGATGTATAATGATATTTCATTGTAATAATTATATTTTATACGGAAACATTTCCATCTTATGTTATATTATACAATCTTTATAATAGCATTTTACTAATAGCAAGTAAAGCTATCCGGAGAAACAACATTATTCAATCAGATTTTATGCACATAGTCATAGAGATACTTGAAGTTTGCTTGATTTTTCATTTGGACACTGAACTAAGCCATGTAGCTATTGATACTTGAGATCATATTGATGTTGAAATGCTAGTACTTTCATCTTCTGTGGGAAACCTCTAGATTAATTTATACCTTAATTAATCAAAACAACTCACTAAATTCAAGCCATTAACTCAAAACATAGCATATCTGTTCCAATACACTACACAAGTTCTGTAACAGAGGCACAATATATATAGAACAGATTAAACAGAAAAATGGAAGACGCTCTTGTTCTAAAGATAAAGAGGCTACAAAGTAGAAACAATTATACAAGTTGGAACCCTTCACTCTTTGACTATATAATGCCTGCAACATTTATATGGTCTACAGCTTATGAATTTTGCACATTTGTGAAACTGAATAATAGTAAACGGAAGTGTGAAAACTCATCACCAAAACTAACACACTACTTCTCTAATTGTACAGTTATCATTCTGCTGCAGCATCTTCAATGCTTCCTTCAGTTTGTATTTCAGGAAGAGTTTCCACATCTGTGCGGACATGTTTCTCTTCCAAGTGGGAGGACGAATCAGAAGTATCGATCAGATCATCTTGAACTTCTCCCAAATATTCTCAACAATTGACGCATCCACGTCTTCATCAGTAGTTCCGGTTTCTTCACTGCTAGTATCGGCCTTCTCAACCTCAGTTGCATTGTTATCATTCAAAGGCAACCCCTCATTATCTACTGCTTCAGCAGTTGCATTCCCTTGGACGACTTTTTCTGCCAAGGAAGGCTCCACATCACCAGACACATTCGAGGAATCAACCGGGATTGAGTCTAACTCATCGTTTTAAGAGGAAACTGTAAATTAGAACCAATTTGATTATCATCCAACGTATCTGCAGAGTTGCGGTTTTGCTGTGAAGTAATAGTTGACATGTTGGGAGACGTTGTATCCCCTACTGTGGCATTATACTCTTGGTTAACTGCCTGGGTTCCATTCTGTAGAAGTAAGTCACGAGTTTGTGTGCTCAGATCTGTTGAGTAGGTTCTCGATTCAGAATCAATCAGTCAATCCTTCTGTTCTTGTGGAATTTGAAACTCAAGTGTCTGCAGAAGTGGATAAGATTGGGTGAGTCATCATGCTTCTCTTCACTGTTTGTTGTGTTTGGAGGACTGTCTTCTTCATCTGATTTACCATTTTCCTCCTTCAAAGCCACTGTTGTATTTTGGCTGGCATTGATCTGCATAATGTTATTAACACCAAACTTCACTCTTGGCTTCAGCAGCATGTTCTACTTCTTGCTCTAACTTACCACTCTCATTTTCAGTAGTAGTTACAACTGTATCATGAGTCACTGCACTGGAAGCATCATCTGCTTTATAATGTTCTTCACGTGCCTCATGTGAACTGCTTGAATCCTCATCGTGATCATGTTTTCCAATGAATTTTCTTCATCCACCTGACTATCTTCACTTCAGTATCTCTCTCTTCAGTTTCCTTCTCGTTATCTTCTCCTCGTTCCTTGTCTTCATCAACAGCATCCAGTTTTGGATCACGCTCTACATCAGACTTCTCATGATCATGATCATCAATCTCATCTTCTCTGTGTTCATCATTCTTCTCTTGATCATGATCATCGACCTCATCTTCTGCATCTTCCCTGTGTTCCTCATTCTTCTCTTGATCATGATCATGATCATCGACCTCATCTTCTCCATCTTCTCTGCGTTCCTCATTCTTCTCTTGATCATGATCATCAACCTCATCTTTTCCATCTTCTCTGAGTTCATCATTCTTCTCTTTTGTATTGTTCTCGTCTAGATCTTATTCCTCAGGGTTATTCCCTTCTTCTTCTTCCACAGTTTCATCTTCTGGTTCCTCTCTATGCTTCTCATCAACTCTATCTAATCCCTCAATCCGGGGTAGATCTTTCCTTCCAAGTTTCATAAGTTCATTGATACTTCCAGTCTTAATTGAAGACTTGGCATCATCTTCATCAAAAACTTTCTTTTTATCATGTGAGTGCTTGACCTGGTAAATCAGCCAAAAGCAAACAACAAGCAACAGACAGATTTGCAAAACATTCTTAACCTTGACACCTTTGGATCTATGGTTCCTACTAGGTGACTGCTTGTACATGGTGAGTTTTACTACCTGTCCTGCAAAGATTTATTGAATCGGTCAACAACCAGACTAGCATATCAGTCCAAGCACTACTCAACAACTTTGAAGCAATTTACTTCTCAATCAAGTTCAATAAATATCTAATCTAATAGTCTTACCTGTCAAATTATTCAGAGCATAATATGGCACATCAATCTTATAAAATGCATTTGGCAGGTTTAAACTAGTGCATGAGTTGGAATCTACCAGTACATTGTGTTTTAGATTTGCTAATTGAGCACCTAAGGTGTGACCTAGTGGTCAATAACGTGGCTGCAAGCCTTGGAACTAGGGCAAATCCCAAAGAAGACGAAACCAAATTATTTCTTCTCATATGCCTAAGCCTTGGTGACTTCGTATTACCCAGAACCTGTGCTAGTAAGAGATAGCATATACCACGTGAAATAGTTGAGGAGCCAGCTTGATAGCATATAGCCCGTGAAATAGTTGAGGTGCACGAAAGCTAGTTCGAACAACGTTATTAATAAAATAAATGTCTTAGATTTGCTAGAACGAACTGTTGCTGTCACAAGCACCGGACCATTTTCACATTTGAGACTCTGAAAAGCATCATCTGGAATTTATGATACTGTTCTACAGAGGCATCCAAACAATTAGGAGAATATCTAACAGGAGAGGAGTCATTTGGATGTAATGAATAGATTTTTCCTTGGGGAGTCCATTGTTTAAATTCGATAAAAGGAAAAACTATAGACCCTAGCAAGACCTATGTAGCTGACAACTAATCAGTTGACCCCAATTCCTCTCGAACTTGACTTTGGCATAAGTTCACAAAAATGGCAACAATATGAATCTCTCTATATTTTGGACATGATATGGTCAAAGTTTAAGGCCATGAAGTTCCCATAGCGGGACAGGTCGCCTAACTGAAAAGCCCCTACCCATATCAAAAGATCCCTTACTTACTTCATTCTACTAAACCTCCTTATCATATGTACAAAGAACCCATTCAGGTTAGCAAGATACATGTTCATACCCGAGCTGTTCAAAGTAGAAATATCAGGAATAGCACTATTGAAATGTTTAATAACCCAAGGAGAAGAATAGGACTCCTCACAATATCATAACACGATCACCATTATAATCTTCCCCACCACAACCAAGCCATAACCTTGTTAAGGAATTAAATATCATTTAGTTTACAAGTACTATATAGAAAATAGGCACCAGGTTGCAATTTTCAAGAAGTCAAAATACCTTTGCATTACCATTGCCATGTGCCTTACATATGGCACCATATAGTCTGACAGCCATTGATCTAATTTTTTCTGAAGTCAACTGTCAGCTAGGTATAAGCAATCTAAAATTTTCTAAGCAAGAAGACTAGCAGTACTTAGGAATGTAATCTCGATATCCTACCTCACCCTCCTTAACAAGCAGGGAAGTGAAAAATATCAGCGGAAGAGAGAAGGGTGGTGCTGCAATTTTGAGTAACAAATTTCCCACGCGAGGCCTTATTATTATTACTGAGATGGTTTGTCTGGGCAGTATTCAATCAATTTGGAAGGACATACTCGGTCCACGTCAACTTGCACACAAACTGACTTGGTAACTGCTGTTATCCCAAAGTTCAACTAAGCCACTGTCCCGGTTTAATAAGAAAAGACAGTTAAATCAGATAAATAGGAAATGATGTCGTTTCTCATAATTTTAACAATGCCAGTTACAGAATTGTGAAGTTCTCCTAAATAGAAATAAAGAAGAAAAAGAAAAACCGAGAGCAAAAATTGAACCCCTGATCGAATTTTGTTCATAAACGAGAGGTGCTTCAATTTCATGGAGAAAAGGCGCAATCTCTGTTTCCCAATTGCTTCTATCTAAATGTAACTAGCAAAAAAAGTTCATAATTTTCATTATCCTTGTACAACGCTAAAAAATACTTGAGTTAAAGATCAATTCCGTTCATAAGAGTGCTGAGAGATTACTTTCACAGTGTAAGTCCTATTTACACTATCAGGTAATGACAGACAAATCCTTCATCCCTAATACTTTAAAAAAAAAAATTACCCTATCTGTGCATATAACTTAAATTCTTCGCCAATCCTTGTACAACCGACTCGGCCCAAATACAAATACGGTGCAACTACTCCATAGTCATAGATTATAGAAGTGCATTCTTCTATACCCTAAAATAAATACTCCAACTAATGGAAACTGATGAATCAACAAAGAATATGGAATGTTGATTAATATAAGGGAACCGAACCCTAACAACAAAACACCAAGCTCCATAAATGCAATAACAAGAGTAAGACAACTAATTCTAACTTACTTAAAGAGTTACCAAATCCCCAATTATTTTGAGAGTACACCAAGAAAAATTAAACCCAAGAAAACACACATCCAAATTAACTTATTCATTAAATTACACAAACCCATTCACATAAAACAGTCAACTACCAGGAAAAAAAATCAATCGACTATTATTCATACAAAAAGAAACGAGGAGTGAGCTTACACTAATCGTACAAACTCAAACACTTCAACAAAGAAAAAACACAGTAAGGAAGAAATAAACTTGATTTTGAAGGGAAAGAAAAGAATACCTGAAAGTAGAGAAGCTTATAGTTCCAAGAAATGTAAAAAAGGAAAGTAATAGCTTAGTCAAAGAGTTTTCAATTGATGAAATTGAATTGGAGTCCTTTACTATAAATGGACCGGGTCATATGCCTGCTTCTCTTTTCTCATACTATATATATAGTGCATTGCATGACTTTTCAGTATTGGGTTCAGTTTATACGCATCAATATGTGTTGTCATTATACCACATTATTATTAGTTTAACTTCAATGTTTATTTTGAGTGTTCCTTTAAGTTAACAACAAAAATTTCATTTGTGTAACGACATTTGATGTGATTGGATTGTTATTTTAATATGTTCTTTTCATTTTGTTCTTTTTATTTATTTTATTGTTTGCACTAGCTTTTATCATTGTAAGAGTTTGTTATTCAAATTATTGATGTGTGACATTGTGTAGCGACAAAGAACAATACAATCATTTCAAATGTTGTATTTATCAAAAAAAATACAGCGCAATATAATATAACACAACACAACACAATACAATATAATACATTATAAAATAATAACACCTTATTTGAATGGTTGTTACTCGTTGTATTGTATCTTAGTTTATTTACAATACTTGTTTTGTCTGTCACTTAAATTCTATCGTAACATATCATTTAAGTTCATCGTTAGGTAACAATGAAAAGATCTATTTTATGTAATGGATCGATTTGGTGTGATCGCGTCGTTACCTTAATGTTTTCTTATCATATTATATTTATTATTATTTAATAATTGTATTTATTCTTTAACTCTACTTCTTTAAAGAATCCCTACCCCGTACTTTACTTTTCTGTAGGTTTATCATTCAAATCATGAATATGTGACATTGTATAACGATAAAGAAGGAGACAACATATCCAAGCATTGTATTCATTAGCCTCGTGGCCAGGGGTAACTTTCGACAATCTTACGTAAGTTTAGATAAATATATAATAAAATCATAAATTTCAGATATTTTTATCTAAAACTATCAACTTATTTTTGGAACTTTAAACAATCCAACTCACAATTCTTTAACGTCAAAATCTACTTGAACTCAATCTTAAAATACTAGTTTCAAATATTTTAAAAAATTAAAAAATTCTCAACCATTAATTATCAAAAGAACATTAAAGGTCAAAGCTAACAAACACTTTATTTATTTCTATTATATAGAAGAGTGAAGTGAGAGAACGATCAAGGGTAAAAGTGCAATTTCATTTTAATAAAAATCTATTAAGAAAGATAATAAATAATTATAGAAACATTTTTTTATATATGAAGTGAGTAATGATCAAGGATAAAAATGTAATTTTATGCTAACAAAAATCTACCAAGAATGACAACAAGAAAAATTAAATAGTCCTAGAAACATCTTAAGTTATTGTTATTACCATTGACTTGTTAATTTAATTTAATTCTTAATATTTTTTCTATTCATTATGCTTATTAAAAATACCTACTTTTTATATAAAAATTTATCCTGAATTAATTATTTTTATCTTTATTTTGGCTCTATTTAATATATATAAAAATAAATAATTATGATAAAATTAATAATATATATTAAATTAAAATGAAAGAAAAAGATGTTAAAAAGTAACTTTACAAATAAAAATGAATAGGATAATATATTTGTATTAAAGATGATCAAGATTAAAAATGTAATTTAATTCTAACAAAAATCTATCAAGAATAAATAATTTTAGAAACATTTTTCTATATATGAAGTGAATGATGATCAAAGGCAAAAATATAACTCATGCAAGCAAGAATCTACCAATAATGATAATAAGAAATTAAATAGTTCTAGAAACATCTTTAGGTATTATTATTAGTATTACCTCATTTTTGTTTTTCTTTATTTTTTTTATGAGTTATTGTGATATCTATTTATTATATGAAAGTTAATAAATAATGATTACGGTTAGCTCTTAATAATTATATATCAAGTATAATATTAGGTGGAATCAATCAAAATCAAAATTAAAATTTATATGTATATTAAATTTTTGTGTGTTGAAATATTTTTTAATTTTGTGATCTTTAATATGCTATATAAAAAAATTAAAATTCAGAAGTTATTTTCTTTTTTAAATGAATTGAAAAATAAGTTCATATAAAATCAAAAATGAGGGAGTCATATATTAAAACTGAAATATATATGTGTTATTATTGAAATGAGATTTCATATATTATTTTTTTTAAAAAAAAAATTGTTTGGCTTCCTTCTATTAATTTGTGCATATATGTGGAGTTTAAAGATTTGAACATTTTAATATAGAAATATAATGATTTGAAAACTTTAATTCTTCGTTTTATTTCTAATTTGATATATATTTGAAAATTACATAAAAAGAAGCTTAAAAACGCAATGTAACAATTTAAGATATTTTTAGAAAAATATAGTTCAAAAACATAATGAAATTTGGTTGACTCCCTTATTTTTATCGAAACAAAAAAAGTTGCATATATTGTTTGAAAATAACGTAAGAACTAAAAAGTACTATGAATAGCAGTAAAATGACAACTAAAAATATGTGATAATCATAAAAGAAATTTTGTTTACTTTTCTAAAATCACTTGTATCATATAGAATAAAACAGATGGAGTAACATATATTATTCGAAAATAACATAAAAGATACTCTATAAATTAACAATTTAAAATATTTTTTTAGAAAATACATTAAAACATTAGTTTATCTTTTCGAATTTTATTTGTATCACATAAATTAAACAAAAAAAATTAACATATATTAAACCTGCGCTATCGCAAACACGTGATATCTAGTTTATTCAAGAAATGGTGATATGTCAAAATTTTCAACACGAATAGCAATATATTTCAGAAAAGGGAAAAATAAGTGGGCTTTTTTTACTCATGTTAGAATATTTGACACGTAAACAAAAAAAGTTCATTAGTAAAGCATTTATATATAACCTAGATAAGAAGTTTAATTTTTTTCATATATTTATGCTTTTTTTTTTATATTTTTAAACTATGCATGTTATTTATTTTATTGATTGATATATATTCCGTACAATTATTATTTTTGTATGAACTCATGTTCATTTGTATGGAAAAAATAGGTATAAAAAATAAATTTAATACCCAACCTCCAAAAAAAATATTATACCAATTTAATACATCAATGTGAATTAATATTGTATGCGAGTATATAATGTGTATCAAAATGGCATTTCTTAATTTATTTTTATTGATTAGATTTGGTTAATTTTTTTCTTATTACCAATTTTTATATCAAAAGTATATACTCAATGACCAATTAGTATTCATTTTTAGTATTTAAAATTTTATTGATTTTATGTGATTGTTTGAAATTGATTGTTGTAAATTTTTATTTTTCGACCTTTATTAAAGAACATTTTTATTACTTCAGGAAAAAAGAGATATACTCATTGATCATCTTAGGGAATGCCTCAACGATAACCAATTTTAACAATTTAAGGAGTCTCTGTTTGATCATCTTAAGAAACAGTTAGCCGTTGGAAGCAATTTTGATGGACCAAATATAATAAGAGAAGTTATTCCAATTATGCAGAAATTTCAGCAGCTCCAACCAAGATCAAGAGTGAACAAATAGTTTATCCCTGACCTCCTTTCTTTTTTAGTATATTTAAAAAAAATGACTTCTTTATTTTTTTGGTAATAATTTTCCACGTGACATGTTAAGACCACAAGATTAAAGGACAATTTTATACATTAATCTAACTTTAGTTTAGGACCACAAGATTCAAAAATCTTTTTTATACTCTTAAACTCCGTATCAAGTCAAACTAAGTCATTCTTTGTGAAACGGAGGGAGTATAAAAAATGTCGCGTTTCTCGAAAATTGATCATTTCAGCGGGATAGTTTTACTTTAGACCAAGAGTAAACAAATGTCAAAATAATGTATTTGATTGATCTTATTTTGAATACATCATTCAATATCTATCGTATTTTATATAGTTCATTATAAATCATAACCTATACCAATATATACTCACAAACATACAAATGATATAAAATCATAATCTATACCAATATTATACATTAAGTATGTAATAGTAAATGTTATATGAAATTATATCAATATAATACAGTTGACTAATTATATATGAATCTAATCCATACCAATATATACTCACAAGCTCAAAAAATAGTACGAACTCGTAATTTATACCAATGTTATACATTAAAACAGTTATACTATATACATAGTTATATTCATTAGTCATACCCCCTCCCCCCATATATATACTGACAAGTTCACAAATAGTACGAAATCATACTTTATATCAATATTATATGCTAAAATGATAATCACATAATTTAATTTAGTAACCGTAGGACATTTCATATTGTACATGTTACCTAAATATATACCAAAATCCATACAGTTATACATATAACATATCAGTATAATACTTTTGAATTTTTTTTATTTATATAGTTCTTTCCAAACCATAAACTATACCAATTTATATTGATAAGTCTACGAATAATATAAAATCATCATGTATATCAATATTATACATCAAATAAGTTGTACATTTTACACTAAACAAATCACATATAATAGTAAATCATAAATTATAATATCAATATAATACAATTTTACTGAATATGTATATGAAATTATATATCAATTCATACCAATATATACTCACAAGTTCACAAATAATGCAAAATCATACTTTATATCAATATCATACACTTAAGCATTTATACAAAATCACATAGTTTTATACTTTAATTTAGTAACCACACCAAATTCCATATCGTAAATGTTATCTAAAAATATATCAAAGTAATATCAATAAGAATCGCCGATTAAATAAATCATACCAATAATTTAGTCGATAAAATTAAAAATAATAATAATACTTCAATTGTTTGTAACAAAGAAATAAACTGAACAAGAACAAAAGGCATGACCATAAACTAGGCTTATGATGGATAGTTTTGTATGTTATTTGGCTCTCTTGAACTTCTCTTCGAGAACAAGTTCTAGTAAACTATAGGTGGTCTCACCCTGTGAACTGTTTAGCTTCATCAATTACCTTATGCAAAAATTGTATTGACGATGTTATTAGTTGAAACAATTGATCATGTATCAATGATTTCAAACAACATACCAAAAGCATTAACATTTACCTTCGCATTATTATATAGACAATATACAATAAAACATTAAAGTATTGAGAAATTATGGTCATTTAAAATGTATAGAAATAAGATACAGGGAGACAACGAATTTTAAGTCATAATTAATATCATTTCAATAACTATTCCATATTACAAGTCATATAAAAAAAATGTCACAATAATTCAAACGGTCTATACATTAAAAAATACAAATGAGAAAACATCATAGAAAATTGAATTAATCAATACAAAATATTATCATCTTAAAAATATACAAAAATTACCAAATAAAATACACAAAACAACAAAATATGTCAAAAGAAATAAAACTAAACAAAGAATATCATAACTTAATAGCAACGCTACAAAAAGAAAATATAAACGATTTACAATTTTTTAAATGTAAAAAACAATATAAGAAAACAAACCTGTAGCATCTTTTAGATCTCCGTGTTGAGTTAATATTGAACATATGATATCACTTTTTTTGGTCAAATTAGCAAAAATAAATAAATAAAAAACTTCAAAAAATGAAACGAAAAATGATGAAGAAGCGGAGAGAAAGAGAGAGAATCAAGGTTTTATGATTATCGGAGAGATAAACGAGGAATTCATTATTTTATGTCAGTTATAAAAACCTATAATGATGACATATTTTCCTACTTTAATGGTACGGAATTAGTTAGATTATTTTTTTTCTCATTTTTATTTTTTAAATATATAGGTTTAATAATTTGTTAGAAAGGGTTAGAATTCTACTGCTATGTATTGAAAACTAGAAATTAGCTAATAATATGTAATATTTAATATGTCATTTAATCAATTTTTCCTTCTAGGATTGGATATGTTAAGGCGCACTAGTCTGTCCTATCCCATTAAATTTCTTGCCTCTCAGAAATTGGACTAAATGGGATTTGGGCCGGGCCTGTTTTGACAAGTAGGGATTGTACTGAATGAGGTTTGGGCCGGCCTGTTTTGACAAGTAGGGTTTATCAAAAGAGTAGTATATAAGAAGGAAGGGGCTTAATCGAAATCAAAATAAGCAGGGAGTATATATTAGATACAAAACCAACCAAAGTACAACTTGTGTTGAGCCACTTTTCCAGACAGACGTAGTGTTTGTTTCATTCACAGTTAGATCTATGATTAAGATTTAACCATCGTTTTTTCTTTTATAATTTCAAGATCCGTAAAATGTTTCTTGAATGTGTTAAATTCACATAGATGAGAAAGATTTAGCCATCTATTCATATTGTTTTTTACATATAATTTCAAGATCCAGTTGAAATTTCTTTCGTTTATTGTAGTTAGATGTATGTGTGTCAAATTCAAATAAATAGATGAAAATTCATGTTACTTTTTTTTTATAATTTCAAGATCAGAAAAATTGTTTAGTGAAACTTTTTTGTTTCTTTAGTTAGATCCAGAATATTGCTTAGTTAAACATCTTTGATCTTTCTTCAGTCTGATCTATCTGTGTCAAATTCAAATAGATCTGTGTCGAATTCAAATAGATCTGCGTCAAATTCAAATAGATCTGTGTCAAATTCAAATAGATTTAACCTTTATGTTAATTATTTTATTAATAATTGAAAGATCCAGAGAGCTTCTTTTTTTTTTTACTACTACTATGTAGAAAGTTTAACCTTGTTTTTTAATTATAATTTCAGGTTTGCGAATTTTTTGACTCAGGAGCGACTATCCGGACAGTAAGTGTAAAACTTTTTTTTTATTGATTTCGGCGTTTTTTATGAGATCTGCCTTTGTTCCTATTGGATTTATATTTTTTCCACTATTTGATACACAATACACATACTTTAATATTTTTATTAATATATAACTCTTTGGTTTTGGATAGAATTTGGAATTCATATTCTATTGGCCCCAATTCTTATCCGTTTCCCCCCAAAATTGCACCCGAATTTTCCCATTTATGTACCCCGGTGCATTCACTGTTGAAGGTGTTTTCTTTTCTCTGAACTGTTGTTCGAATGCACCAAATTGATGTTTTTGCGACTACTTGTGCCATGTTATGTTATCTTATTTTTCTTTGCCTATCTAATCTCTATGTTCCTTGAAAATTATTGTGTATGTATCATTCCTGACACAATAGCACACTTAGCATAATAATGTTCTTTGAAAATGATTGTTATCCCGATTCATAAGTTCTATATGCATTTGTACTTTGAATCGTCATATAGGTTCTTTTGGATTTTTATTGTGATTTCTTATTTATGTACTTACAATTGTAAGCACTTATTCATTTATCTAGTTGTCTAAGCTTATGTATGTTCTAAATTCTGTATACATTGTGTATCCACACATTATCAAATAAGCTATTCAGTTATCTAGTTACGAGTTTAAGCTTAAGAAGCAGAATAAAGAATCAGAATTACTAAGCATGTACACAAAAAACAGATTGTGAATTAGCTCTAAAAATAGACAATGTTTAACGTTTGCTCGTAGTAGCATGTATCCTGAGAGTGAATTAGCTACAGTGTGTATCCATACTTGGCTATTTTAACACTAAAGTAGTACTAGTTTGCTCGTAGCAGCATGTATCCCAAGAGTGAATTAGCTCTAAAGTTTGCTCTGTAGACTGAGAGCATCTACACATAGGCTAGTAACTAGTAGGGATATATCCCTCTGACTAGATACAGAATAGAAGCAAATTTGTTGGCTGACAGCATCACAAGTTTTTCAGCATCCCTAGTAATGTCATCTTGATAGCTGCTGTCACTGTACTCACTGTACTACTCACTGTACTCAGATGAGCTGCTGTCACTATTCACCGATGAGATGTGATCAGTTGGAGTGAAGAAGACACTGTACTCTTCTTTATCATGGTTATCAAGTTCTTCTTCTTCTTCCCCTTCTTTATCATGGTTATCAAGTTCTTCTTCTTCTTCCCCATGAAAGAACTGGAAAAGGTCTCTCTTTTCACAAACCATGTCAGAATTTTTTTGCCTGATCTGGGAATGGGTGAAAGGATTCTTCGTCTGTTTGTGTTTCATCCTTCTTTCCTTTTTACCCTGTTTGGTTCCCTTGTAGTTCTGTCAAACACAGGCAACATGAAAGAATTTAGAACAGATGATATAGAACAGGCCAATATGATTCAAAACTCATGAGCATATTGATAAAGGTGATTGTTTTATGTTCCTTTCCTTGCATTGATCAACTCACATGTAGTTCTGTCTCAATGTTTATTATACAAGAAGCTAAAAAAGGCAATGGTAGAAAACAATGTCTAGATTATAAATGTTATTACATAAGAAAAAAGGGGGAACTCTATGTATTACTTTAATTAGCAAAGTTATTATAGGTTTGGTAATTTTTATACAAGAAGCTAAACCAATATAAGAGCATTAGCAAACACAGGTAACATCAAAGAAAGCAGAACAGTTGCGTAACAACCGTTCAGAACAGATATAGTTCAGAACAGATATAGCGCAGGCAATATGAAAGAAAGCGGAACAGTGGCTAAGCAGGCGTTCAGAACAGAAAAGAAGGCAGAACAGTACAAATAAAGCATAGGCCAAGACAATGCAAAATTCATGAATGATCAGGGAAGTATTTGAACAATAAGCACTTTGCGTGGATATGTCTCTTTTTATCTCTTTTCCTAGGCCCTTTTTAGTTTTCCTTGCCTACTTAGTTACATGTCAGGTTTTTCAAAATGTTACATTTTCCCTCATTAGGAACATTCCACTACTTTGAAGGAAGGTATATAGTCAAGACTAGCAGCCCAACATAACTCAAAGTAAGCAAAAAGCCATAATTTTCAAGTTTCCCAAGGCAATTTGTGTTTAAAGATTTATGGGAGATCATGGAGTTGTCCTCAAAGAGCAATTTCTTTCTCTTTTCTCTTTGAGGACAATTCCATGATCTCTCATAAATCTTTAAACACAAAATTGAACATGGAATGATTACAGTGACTTAAGCTACACTATCTCACAGCAACAAATTATGCACTTACTGCTGAAGCAAACTCACCAGAATCTCCCATCACTTTAATTCAGTCAACTTGAATATAGTTCATCAACTTCGAAACCACTTTCCAATGGTTATAGTATGGAGAGTATTTACTATAATCTAAACAGTATACAATCAAACCCTAACCCTAGTTTTAATGCTTAATCCTAAGCCAAAAATCTCACAGCAACAAATGATACACTTACTACTGAAGCAGACTCACTTTAATTAAGTAAATTTGAACATATTAAGAACAACATGTAGTGCACTATGGCACCAGAATCTCCCATCACTTTAATTAAGTCAACTTAAATATATAAAGTTAAATATATAAAGTGTTAATTTCTGTGAATTTGCCCTTGTGATCTTTCATCACATAAATCTTTAGGGTATCAATTTATTGAGTCAAATTATGCAGTTCTCATCTCCTATACTTGATTAAATATTCAGTTAAAATTGCAATGAAACTTACTTTATACAATTCATTTACACAAGTTCCATTGGCTATAGTATGGAATATGTAGTATAGTCGATAAACTAAGAACTTCGAAACAACTTTCATTTACACAAGTTCCAATGGCTATAGTACGGAATATGTAGTATAGTCTATAATCTAAACAGTATAGAATAAAATGCTAACCCTAATTTTAACCCTAAATCTAACCTTACTCTAAATCCTAAGTTCAAAATGCCAAGATCTAAACATTAAATGCTAAATTATTGACATTGAATTTCTATTCTAAACCCTATATTCTAAACCCAAAAAAAAAACCTTAAACTAATTCTAATCCTAACCTTAATCTTGAACTATATAAATAAAATAAATATGATTTCGTCGAGCATTAGAAAACACGAAGCGTAAAAGGGTATCATTTACGTGTTGATCAATTTCTAGCAGGTGACTGTCGACCACCGCTTCAGCTGACATTGATTCCGACGTTACTGGACGGCGATTTCTGCAAAGATTTTTGGATCGATTAGTTCCAAGACTCAGGAGCGTACAATTGTAGTTATGGTTTCATTTACCTATTGCCGCGAATACGAGCAGCGACATTCTGATGGCCGCCGCGATGAGCACCCTGATGGCCGCCGCAATGAGCACCCTGATGGCCGCCGCGATGAGCATCCCCGTTGATATTCATATTAAGATATAGAATCTGATTTCAAAATTGCAGAGATTACTCTAAAGGATGCCCTAGTCCTTACTTATACTGCTACCGGTTATACTCGCCATCTATATTGGGCTATTTTCGGAGGCCCATGTAAAAAAGAATTCATCTATTGGGCTATTTTTGGCCCACAAAAAAGAGTGTTCATCATTCAGAGGGAAAGCTCATGAAATTCAGGACATAATTTGATGAGAGAAATTCTAAATATAAAAAAACAGTACACGAAAAATTGAGATTCAACTTGTACTATAGGGGTAGTTTGGTAATACATGTATTAATAATATAAGGGTTAGTTATGAAAAAATTATGTATTGTTTTATATATGAATTGGATATTCATATATTAGTATTCACCTTGTATCTTATATAAAATGATACATATGTTCCCTCATAAATTATTCATACATTAGTTATGTGTTTTTTTAACAGTGTAAATGAAATAACATATTAATTCTATATATAGATAATTTACCACTCAACTAATTAGCATATATGGTATTATTTATGCAATACTTTAATACATACATAACGTAACTCTCATTCAAATCAGCTATCATACGACCTCAAAATTACATAAAAGATAATCGAAGTTGGATTTCGAGTTAAAAATATATGGATTCCATTCTTGTGATATATTCATAAGTTCGATTGCTGTCTTATGAAATATATCAGCTCAAACATTTTGAGAGAATTGAAACATTACCATTCTGGTTTATGAGTGGAGAATCCAATATAACCAAATAAGAAAAAGCCAAAAATAAAGGGACATAGTGGAGAATCAAATGAGGGAAAATGCCAATTAAATCTCATAATTAAACAAGTTTCCAACAAAGCGACGCAAGTGGTAAAGCGATTTGACATTTGTTTTTTTTCAGGGCCAACATGTTTCTGATGGAAAAAAATTTCAGCCACTCACTTATTTTCCTTCTTTATTATTTAAATTTTATTTTATTAATTAGGTATCTGATAGTGACTTGATAATTATTTCTGTGCTTTGTGGGGTTGACTTTATAAGTTTACGTTTAAGGATGTGGATAATTATGTTAGAATTGAACACCATAATAGGATACAAAATTTTACAAAGATTAGTAGGATCAAATGGCATACATGTCTGAGCCATAACAGACTATAGAACAAATTAGTTCTTCTTCTCCACTATCCTTATTGTTAAAGTATCGTTAATATATCTCTATTGAGAGATGGATCTATATTTATTTGAGTAGGTATACGTGCCCCCATTAACTTAGGAAAAATAATGTATATATGCCAAGTAAAATAAATTGAAGCGCGTACTAAATAAGTACCGTCATGAATATAAGTGTGTGATTGTTGCATTTTCTTTGTCATTTTTTTTTCAATATAGACATATTTTAAAACTTTAAGTGAGATTAGAATCCATAACATCAAAGTATATGCTAAGGGTCAAGACCATCCAAGCATAGAGTAAATTATATTACGTTTTTATTTAGTTTATATTTATATATTTTTGATATTATACTTATTTGATAATATTTTGTCAGTGCTTCAATTAACCCGTATCTGTTTTTTGTAGTGTCCGTCGCCTTAAAATGTACGGCCCAATATCCAATGTAATGACTATATTAGAGTTATGTTATGAATAGCCATACAATCCAAAATAACCAAAGTGTTTTAACTACTGTAAGCTCATTTTTCTAATATATTATTGGTCATGAATTGTCATGATATGAAAAGTATAGGAGATCAAGCATAAGATCATTAAAAAGTATGGTGTAATTTTTATATTTGTTGAAATTTTAATGGATAAATTATTTAGAATATGCTTTAATAGGAGATAGCAAGTAAATGCTAGATTATATTAATTGAGATATATGTAAGTCGAATTTGACACCTCTATTATAGTTTTCTTAAAATAATATTTAAAAAGAGAGAGCATATTTTTAGTAGTTTGGATGGCAACATCTCAAGTATTTTCAACCATGAAAAACTCTTATTTATCAAAATTCTAACTTTCCGTGTAGATTAAGCAAAGTTGGTTGTAATACTCCTTGATCCGAGGTCTCAAGTTCAAACCATGGGTGTAGAGAAAATCTTGTGGGAGTGTCACTTTCGAATGAGCCCTGCAGTGCACGATCCAAATTTAGTTGGAGCTTTAATGTGTATCTAAACACCGGATGAAAAGCAAAAAAAAGTTGTGAAAATGTGTATTTTTTATAATTAAAAAAAAACTTGATAGGTTTGTTACATACATGACATAATTTGATCATGTATAATTAAAGACCAGACATTTATGCTGGATACTCAATAATTCAACACATAATTTTACATTCATATCTATTTTGAATGAGTTTAATTGCGAAAAATAAGTTTCAGATATCCTAAAATATACTTAATTAGTTGAGTATTTTACGAGGACAAATGTGAAATTGTCGATATTTGAGAAATTAAACGCACAAAATTCTAAGAAAATAATAATACCTGTCCCTATCATTTCCTTTTTCCTTACTTTTTTTCAATACTTTCCAATGACACAATTATCAGTGAAGCCCCACTCCTTTCTTTTTCATCCAAAAATCCGATACTTTTAAATCAGATTTGCTTGATGCAAAGGATAAAAAATAATTAATTTTAAAATAATTTTATTTCATGTTTAATTGTAGTAGATTATAAGATAGACTTATTTTGAATTTAGATATTTATAATAATAATAATAATAATAATAATATTTTTATTCATGCAAAGAATATAATACTTAATACATTTTTGAAATTTGTCTAACCACACCAGCCCTTAATTCCTAAAGCATCTTTGTGTCACTCCTAACTTCTTTTTCTTTTCACTTTTCAGTTGTCACTCCCAACTTCACTTGTCCAAAAATTTAATGTGTATCACAGTTAACAGATGACACGTGTCACCACCCCATCCCCCCCTCTTTTTCTGCCCCTATAACTTACCATACTTTATATACAAACACCTGCAGAATATGAACATTAAAGAGTGGTGATAGTCCAATAAAATTAAGTCTCCATTACAAATCGAACCCAAAAGTAAAAAGAGAAAGACAAAGTAATGGAACAAATTGAAATAGCAAAAGTAATTAACATGTTACTGTCCTCAACAGTACTCAGTAATTATTTCCTCAACAAGAATGGCCATATATCCCTTAAAGAAAGGAAGAATATGCACAATATTAAGAAGGAGGCTAGCCATTTCTCTTGACATAATATATATACATACATAATTTTTTGTGAGTTAATAAACTATAGAGGTGCACACAAAACATATAACATCAAGAATTTTTATACTATGTAGTAACAAATAATTCTCACATAGAAGTCCAATATGATAAAGTCAAGTCAAATTTGAATTTCCCAGCTTCATTTAAAATCATTTGAACTCTTCTTCTTCTTTTTCACTTTAACTATTATTGGCTTCGTCTTCCTTTCTTCTCCTCTTCCTCCTCGTTCTTCCTTTTCTCTTTTTCCCCCCGTAAATTTATCACTAAACAATGTATAGTAACTTTTTATTAAATATAAGAAATATCAATAAAAATAAGTGCAAGATAAAGTAAGTAATATCAACAATCTAACAAACATGAAGAAAATAAGAATTAGAGAGAACTAAGCATTTTCTTATCACCATAGAGTTTGTAATACACTCCATGATGATATTACAAATGAAGATGCTTAAATAATGTAAAGATATGTTAATCAAAAAGAAAGTTGATTTAGCATTCTCAAACTTTCTATTACGGAAGTATGAACTAATAGAGAATGATTACCCATCAAAAGTAACTTGAAGTATTTTTCTCTTGTCTTGTTCTTCAAACTTATCCAACAACACTTGACAATTCATATTTTCTTTATGTATTTATTGAATCTTGTTGAACCTATTGATACCGTCAAAATAATGGTTCTACTTTGCCTGCCGCATCGGTAGATGCCTTAGAACAAACTCTTCAGTCATTTTACCGTCCCAATTATGTTGCCTTTCATGTGTTTTCTTTTTAATTTTGTTGTTTCCACTTTTTTGTTGTCAATGTGATATATCTCCTTTCCTAGCCACTCTATCAAAGCATATGTCCAAAATATCTTCTTCATCTTCATCAAAAAATCTTCCCCTAAATCAAACACTCTTTTCTCTTTGTTTCTTTCAGTTTTCCTTTTTCTTCGATGATCTCAATCATTTATTAAAGTTTTAAAGCTTAATTTAATATTTAGGTATACTAAAATGTAAATAATTTTGAGAGAATTATATATTAAAAGTCTTCAACATTGCGATGATTTCATATAAAAAAAGTTGAGACTCTTTAGAGAAAGTTTTTGGTTAGTAAGAATTGAATAGTAGGTATAATTATTTTCAATAAAACACCACATTCTTCATAATCAATATTCCCTTAAATTATTCTCATTCTTTTCTTTATTCTTTAATCAGCCTAATAAAAAAAATACTTTATTTAATAAAAATTCAGTGTATATTTCATGAATAGTTACGTTAAGTAATATTTTATTTTTTGAATTTATCATACTATATAATCCGTTTATAAATTTTGTATAAATGAGTTGTATTCGACTTTTTAGACGCATCATAATGTATAGTCATGTATACTTTCTATGACCTTTGACTATTTTATATATACACTATAAGAAAAGTGTTGATTACCTGGGGATTTTCTTAGGGATAACATAGTAAAATCTGCATGTAACTTGATTACCTGCAAATTTTCTTGCAAAATGAAATCCGATGGAAAAACCTTCGTAGGTAATTCTTACCTGCGGATTTATACAGTTCCTAGGTAATTTACCTGGGGAATTAAAATCCGCAGGTAACACCTGCAGATTAATCTGCAATAAATAACGAAAATTCTTGCGAATTTTTTTTACCAAAATTTCTTATGAAAACGAAATTTCTTAGGGATTTTCATGGAAATATTTTGCAAGAAAATTCCTATGAGGATTCCCAAGTAAATCTGTAGGTGTTTGGAGATAAAATTTTGTGAAACAAATGGAAATTTCCTGCATATATATATGAAAATATTTCTCAAGATAATTCC
Organism: Solanum lycopersicoides; assembly: GCA_022817965.1. NCBI lineage: Eukaryota > Viridiplantae > Streptophyta > Magnoliopsida > Solanales > Solanaceae > Solanum > Solanum lycopersicoides. The sequence goes on from CM040618.1 coordinate 128,731,276, forward strand.
TATAAAAAGAAACCCACAAAAACTAACAAAAAAATATAGTTCATGTTATATTACTTTCATTCAACAAAAAACATGATTCATAATTCATAATTTCTATGAAAAGAAACCCGCAAGGTCAATAATTTATGATTCAGACGGACAAAAACAAAATACAGCTAAAAATCAACTATCTCAATCCTCACTTTCATTCACGCTATCAGAGTCATGGGCAGAATCACTATCATTCACGCTATCAGAGTCATCACCACTTTAATCCTCATAAGCTTGATTGTCTTCTTGAGATGATTGCCCGTTTGAAGATGATGTGTTGTATACGTGCTTCTTCAACAAGTCCAATTCCCTCCTTATCCTCTTATTTTGTGACGCTCTTTCTGCAATTGAGCATATAAGTTAGCATTGAAAGCATTTACCTGAGCTTTAATCATCTCATCAATATCCCTTGATAAAGCTGATGTTGATTGTTTAGAAGATGCCTTTACAGATCGACCCAGCGAGCCAAGACCTTTAACTCTTCATTATGCTTAAATGGCAAAACTAGATTATATTAAAGAAATATATACAGAGACAAACTGCCAGTGCCAGTAACCTAACAATAGAAGTATTGATACATTACTTATTGATTTCATTATGCTTAAATGACAAAACTAGATTATATTAAATATAATGTATGCACCTCCCAGATGTTAACATAGGCAATGGATGTGTCATTTAGCTCAGATTACTCCAACTACTCATGGTTAGTGTCTACATCAGTTACTTCATCACCAGAGCCATCATCCAAGAAGATTAGGGAGTGAAGAGAATGATTAATTCAACTCTATGGATACATCAGTTACTTCTAGTACTACTAACCCTCACATTTGGTACTACCAGTCTAGTACTACCAACAATTGTCTGCATCTAAGGATCTAACAATCATTGCCTCTAGAATATTAACCATTAACCGAACTAAGACTTAACGCATGCAGAGGACTAAAGATAGGGAAATCTTAACAAAATATCATAACGAGTATGACAGAATATTAGTGAAGGCAGTAAGAAGTAACTCTGTTAATATCAAAATCATATGACTTTATGTAATCATATGTGTATAGTGTCCTTACCTTGAATTCCTCAAACCACATATCATGAGTAGACTGTGGAAACTTCTTCCATGAGGGTCTAACTAATTCAAATTTACTACAAATGCAACTAGCAATGCCTTCAATTACTATCTTGTGAGGATCAAACCTATATATAATAAAGAAGTCATCAAAAATATAAAAAGATAAACAATACAACTAAGCAAATGTATTAATAAAATAGTCTTATTACCCATCCTCTTCAGGTACAATTCAAATTTGATGATCATTGTCTCCATTGCCAACTGTACTAGATGAGGTGACTGGAGTCCGATTGGCCGGTGGTGACATCAATTGTTCAATTTCTTGTTTATAGGTTGGGACTGATTAGATTGAGCTTGAGATTCAGAGTTGTGAGGTTGAGATCAATTGACCTCAAGACTAGGTTGAGGCAAAGGAGGCCCATTTACATAAAGTGAACCAGTTTGATAATAAAGGGACTAGGTTGAGGCAAAGGAGGCCCATTTACATGGAGTGAACAACTTTGTGAATAAAGGGATCGTGATGGGATTATGGGAGGTCGAGATTTAGAGTTATAAGGTAGAGATTGATTCACTTCAAGATCTGGTTGATGCATTGAAGATTCATTGACATGAAGTGAACCGATATGAGATTGGAGGTATCCTAATGGGATTATGGTAGGCAGTTGAACTGTTTGTCGCTCTATTGTACGTATCTTTCTTTTACTTAATTTTTCTCTTTTACTGGTAGGTTGTCTTACTCTCTTAGATCTTGTACCTGACATTTGTAACAAACAAAGAACAATAAACTAATCTATTAGTAATGTAACCAATAAATAACACATGAATAAACACAGTGATAATGAAAACCAATGAAGACAAGACAAAGCAATGCAAGAAATATTTTTGTTCAACTTAACAGATAATAGATTATAAAACTTAAAAAGATCGAGGGAGATACAGGTACTTGGTCAATGATCATAGTAATATAAGAATCACAATTCTATAAACCAGAATATAGTAGTGTAAGTAAACAAAACAAATAGACAAACTAATATTCTCAATCATCCTATGCATACTGTTCTTTGGTTTGAAAGTGATCTTGTGAATCATCACTATCAAAAAATTCTTCTTCTTCACTTGTTTCCCCTTCCTCATCTTCCTCTAGACAATCTTTTGTTAGGTGTACTGAGATTTGAAGGGCAGGGGACCAAGAATTCATTGCCACACCCATCGAGCATCCATTTTCGATGTTCGAGAATTTTCATTTTCTGAACCAAAAAATAGATATGCTTATAAACACATAAATAATGAAATTAAGACATTGTATGATTCAACAATGTTTGGAGAAAGCTACTAGTCAATCACATGAACCTAAAAATATGCACATAACAATACAAGAACAAGGACAAAATAAAGCAACATAATACTTGCCTTAAAAGAAGCTACATGAGAAACATAACATAAATATATTTTTATAGAACAGTAAACATTGCAGTGCTAAGCAATCTAGAGAGAGTTGAAGGAAGAAGATGATAAGTGTAGGGAAGATCAAACAGTACTCAATTGTTCTTGAGAGACCCCTCAGCAAAGGCAAACAAGAGGTCAGTTTGAGTGTTTTTGCTTTTTTTTTGGAGCTTGTTTAGTACAATCAGACTCAAGTGGACAACATTACAGAATTAGAGAACGAAGCATTTTCGTCACTTTAAGCAAGTAAAGAAAACGGAATGATGAATACAATCCAACATCAAGCAATCACATCACTAACAATTGGAATATAATCACAAAATGATTCAACAAAACTTGACTAAAACAGAAAAAATGAGGCATCTTCGTCACTCTAAGCATGAGCACCCACGCTAAGGTATCCTGCAAACACTATACCTCAACCATCCCAGTAAACATAAGACAAAACTGTTTCACTTGTTTTAATACAGACTAAAATCAAGACTTACCAGATTTTAGTGAATCAGTTCCACATGATCTCTGCGGGCACCATTTTTAGAAATCAAACTACAAGAAACGGAAACTGAAAGGTGCAAAGCAAACATGTTATTCCACTCTCTTTCTACAATTCATAATAACTGCTGAATTGAGTTAGGGGAAAAACTGATGAACATGTAAAGAACAGATGACAGCAAGTTATACTAAGTTTCAAGATTATGAATATATTCGTACTTCTAATTTTAGCTCTCTCATATTGTAATCGACTCTATTACTCATTTGCAGTTATCCTTAAGTGGTTAACATATAATTCATGTGTTGATTTCTCTCAAATAAAATATGAACTATGAACAATAATAGAGCAAATATATAGAGAAGAAACATAATAAACACATGAACTCATCTTATCCAATATTTGTGGCAAGTTTACGCACCAACCAACATCTATATGTATAAGTGTGGGTTTTACCAATCTATTTGACGATTACCCAAGTTGTGCACAGTTGATCCAAGCACCGCCATCATAAACAAAAGAACTAACAACATCACAAGAACCTAAGAAGAAATACAACTAATGAACAAGAAAAATGAGTTAAACTTAACACCACAACAACCACTAACCAAGTATTTAAGATGAGAGATTTGATTTGCAACAAAAATTTCACTTGATTTTCATCAAAACTAAAACAATAAACAATAATTTACAGAAATCAACTTCATAGAGCTTGAAATTTGTAGATTAACCTCGATTTTGGGGTAGATTGGCAAGAAAATCTTTCGTTTGTAATTCTTTATTTTTTGAATAATCTGCTTGGAGAGAAGCATGAGGTCTGTTTGGAGACTTTTGAGATGAGCTTGGGGATGAGCTTGGAGCTACACTTATTGAAGCTTTGAAAAATCTGATCGTTTCACCATTGCTTCTGCATGTATGGGTTTTGGAGAGAAGCTTTAGTGGTTTTGTGTAGACTGTAGAGTGAGTTAGAGAGAAGGAAAATGTGTTAGGAATAATTGTTCTATTAATAAAAAAATACGAAGTGTAAAAGAACCCAATAAGATAATTGGTCTAATAATTCCTAAATCTCCAATTATTTCCCAAGGTAATAAATTAACGTCTACTTAAATCTAAAAAAAAAAATTTAGACATTAGAAATTTTCCTACAGATTAAAAGGATTTTTTTTTAAAAAAATTGATCCATATTACATAGGGATTTAGCTAGAGATATTTTTCCTGCGGATAATTTCCCTAGGTAATTTTGCAGGAACTAATTTTGTACAAAATGGTATCAACTTTAGCTGCGACATTTGTTAGGAATATAAGTTTCACAAGTAATATATTCTAATATTGAGGAATTTAAATTTTTCCCAAAAAAATTTGCAAGTATTACCTGCGACAATTTTCCCCAAGTAATATCTCCATGTAATTCACATTTTTCTAGTAGTGATAATAAAATATGACTATATATATATTAGTTTATTGTGTTTATTCAATCTGATGAAACCTTCTCTTAATATTATGATTTTAAATACTTTATTTAAGAAAATGAAATTAAAAAAGTTACCAAAAATATTTTTTAAAATTTGGTCAAACTGACTTAAAAGCTGATTTTTGACTTATTTAATTGTTTGACAATTCTCAAAATAATTTATTTTAAGTTAATTTTTTTTTATTTTAAACTAAAAGTTAAAAGCTGGGGTAGGGTGCTTTTCTTTTTTAGCTTATAAACTCTTTTAAGTTGACCTAAATTTTACCTTTTTGCCCTTATTTCTTTTATTTTTATTTTTATTTTTATTATAATTATTAGTATATTAATATTTTATTATTATTTATTTTATTAGTCATTATTATTATTATTATATATTATTATTATTAGTAGTATTATTAATATTTTATTATATTATTATTCTTTATTATTATTATTATTATTATTATATATTATATATTATTAGTATTATTTTCATATTATTTTATTATTATTATTTATTATTATTATTATTATTATTATATATTATTATTATTAATATTTTATATGCTATTATTATTATTATTTATTTTATTATTATTATTTTCATATTGTTATTATTATTTATTATTATTATTATTATTATTTTATTTGTTATATTATTATTATATACTATTATTGTTATTAATTATTATATATTATTATTAATATTTTTTATTTTATTATTATTATTATTATCATTATTTATTTTATTATTCTTTATTATTATTATTATTATATATTATTATTAATATTATATTATTTTATTATTATTATTACTATTTTATTATTCTTTATTATTATTATATATTATATATTATTACTTATTTTATTATTCTTTACTATTTTTTTATTTTATTATTATTATTATATATTATATATTATATATTATTATTATTATTATTCTTTTCATTTATTTTATTATTATTATTATTATTTATTTGTTATTATTATTATTATTATATATTATATATTATTATTATTATTATTATTATTATTAATTTAATCAAATTTTATCATGTTAACAACTTTTAAAGGTATTTCAAATATTTTGATTTAAAAAGTTGTTTATCAGCACTTATTTGCCAAACACATCAATAATTTTTTTTAACTTCACCACTTTTATCCAAACGTATAACTGCTTATTTTAAAAATAAGTTTCAACACTTTTAAAAATACTTTTTAAAAGCTGCTTTTTTTAAGTCTATACAAACGGACTCCAAAGAATGGCCAACAGTACTCAGTAATTATTTCCTCAACAAGAATGGCCATATATCCCTTTCCACTTCTTGTGGTATAATACTGCAACTGTTGTCACTGTAATGAACTCCAAAGAGTGAAGGCAAATGATCCACAGTACACTGAATCACGTGTATGTACACATAACAAAAATTAATACTTTTCCTTCCTTTTTTTTAGGATTCACTGTTCTTTTAATTGATGATAAAAAATGACATATTTTTATATCTAATATTAACAATTAATATTGAATGAAATGATTTTGTCCACATAAATATCTATAAATTATTTTAGATTATAAAGCTTAAAATTCTTACTTAAAATAATACATGACAAGTTAAACTATATTTTATATATATAAATTGAGATGGAGACGACGGAGTAATTAATTCGGTATTGGTGGAAAGGTACCAGAATAAAGCAATGAAAAGAATCCCTAAAAGCCCCAATATATAGTACTCTAGAGCCATGAACTCTAAAAAGAACCAAAGAACCAAACACAAATTCCCAAATTTAGGAACAGAGAAACTTAACAACAACACCAAAAATAATACTTAAGCATTTAAGAAGGGAAAATCAAATGGTAAAATCAAGTGAAATCAGTATTGTGGTTATTGTAAAAGAAGTAATACGATTAATAGTTCGAGATGATGAGGAGGGAAGAAGAAGAAGAAGGAAGAGTATCATCATCATTAAGTAGCAGTAGATGTCAAGATTGTGGAAATCAAGCCAAAAAAGATTGTACATATATGAGGTGCAGAACTTGCTGTAAGAGTCGAGGGTTTCATTGTGAAACACACGTTAAGAGTACTTGGGTCCCTGTCTCCACAAGGCGTCCCAGGCACCATCTTCATCATCACAATACTATTCAGCAACAGCAGCTTCAAAATGGGCCAAACCCTAAAAGATACAGATCAAATGAAGGTAATGTTGTATAGATCTCCACATACTCATCATTGCACTTTAAATCTGTTCAACTTTGTCACTATTTTGATAACAACATTTTCATAATCTAAAAAGCCTATTCCCCCATTGGTTGACAATAAATTGATTCAATATATTAAAAAAGTAAACACACTAAGAAACTATATATAGCTATATACCTAAGATATAAATAGGGTCACAATTTAGTAAAGAAAATTTCAGTAAAGTGTTCAAAATATAAATAAGTAAACATATGAAGAAGTCATGAAAATTCAACTTATAGTATAGATACATAAAAATAATATATATAGTGTAAATTTTCGCCAAATAAAGTTCAGATGACCCCCTTCAACCCAATTTCCGCTTCTCACATAGTTTAATAGATAGTAGGTAATGAGTGAAATAATAGCGAATCTAAAATTTTCAGTAAAATTCATTAAATGAAGAAGCAAGCACAAGAAAGAGGCCCCATTCTATTATTTTATATATAATTATAAAAAATAATTTTAAATGTGTATAGATAATACTTATTCTTTTACTCCCCATAATGCTCCGACCCTGGGTGGTGGTGAGAATCAACCCAAGACTCTTATCTGGTTGGATATCGTGTACAATGATCTGTGTGATTTTCTAGTTTAAAAGCTTAAGCAATTTAAGATATACTATACGTGTTCAATACTTGCACTTGCTTATGTACAGAAATTATGAAACCCCAACTATTGAAGCTTTTCTGTGTATGCTTGCTAGCAATCAATGTTTATGATGCAATTTTCAAATTACTTCTACTATAGTACTCTGGAACTACTCCTGTTAAATTTTCAAAAAATTATATATATTTTGCGCTATATTGTTAGTGTATAGTAATTAAACTCTTTATTTAAATATGGTGTGTTGTTTTTGATGTAGTGATAGGTGATGATCACAAAGGAGCTGATTTTCCGGCGGAAGTGAGTTGTCCAGCAGTATTTTGATGTATTCGTGTAAGTTCGATAGATAATGTGGTTGATCACTATGCATATCAAACATAGGTGAAGATAGCAGGACATGTTTTTAAAGGGATATTATATGATCAAGGACCAGATAACGAGAGTCCTCGTTACAACAATTATATGGCTGGAGAAAGTTCGTCAAGTGGCTTTCAGCTTCATCAACCTCCTATTTCACCTCCTCCTACTACTACAACAACTTCTCCACCAGCACCATCTTCGATTTATCCCAATCTATTTAGTGCTTTTAATATGTCTGGTACGCAATTTTTTCCATACCCAAAATCATCTTGAAATAAACTTTTTTCCATCAATTTAACTTATATACATTGATTAATTACCAGTCAAATATTGTATTCGGAGGTAAGACTTAGCCCCCTATCTGTATCTTTTGTTCGAATATAGCATACACTACGTTTTGGTAGTTAAACCAAATAAATAAAATAAAAATACATTGACAATGTCACTGTATTTTAAAATTTATTATGCATGATTTTTGTACTAACCTAATTAAATTACCCCACTAGTTATCTCTCGGTATTTTGTTATGTGCAGTGCAATGGTAAAAGTTAAAACAATGTACATTGAACATTGAACAAAAAGGTAAGAGATGAAGAAAAAAAAGATTAAAAAGAGTATTAAATTCTAATAAGGAATTATTTTTTGGCATATGGTTCTGCAGTTTGTCTTATCATGAATTTCCCCCATCCAATTGTTTTAATCTTTGATTAAGGGAATTAATTATGTCTGATTTACTGGTTGTTTATGAATATCGAAGCCACTTTTCTCCTGATTACCCGTTTCTTTGCCGGTTAAAAATGCATGTATCCTTTTTAATGGACACAAGGACCATAAGTGATTCTTGGACCATATATTTTAATCATCATCATGAGTTTTACTTTTTTCTATACACATAACTAACAGTAATGAATTTTTTTTATACACACTCTCGCATTAATTAAAAAAAGACTATGTATATAGAGAATAAATAAGACAGGACAACATGTTATAAAAGATTAAATTACAATGGTATCAGTTTGAAATAGTTTAAGTGTTAGTTTGATTTCAACTTTGAGCATGTTAGTTATACATGCCCATTTTCTTCATTGTTTGTGTTTTAATCGCCTTCTTGTTATTGTGATTATGTGTTAGCAGACCCTCATCAATGTTAGAATATCTAATAAGACTTGGAGCTATTCTCCCAACTGAAATGTCTCCTTTGTCTTGTATATTTCAGCTAGCAATTATAGTCGTGATTCATCATAATCTTGTTGGGATTTAGCTCCCTTGTTTACTGTTTTTAGTTCTAAGTGTTTAAAGACTTGAGTTGCCTTTTTGACCAGTTGAATGTATACTTTAAGACGTTCCAAGTTTATTGCATGAGCTTATCTTTTGAGATTGTTTCATGTAATTTTAGTCTTCCGCTAAGTGTTAAGTCAGGCCAAGAGTTCACTTGGGGCCAACAATGACTCCGAGTGTCAATCCCGCCTAGAATGTAGGCTCGGGGCGTGATAATTTATCCCTTCTCGATAGAAATTATAAATTACTTTGGTGGTAGGCAACACAAATTAAGCCTCTCTTTGCTTCTTTGATGTGATACTTTATCCCTTCTCAATACAAATTAGTGTGAAATTTATTATATGTGCTATATTCATATGCATTTGTTATAAGAAAATTATATTGTACATTATTTTTGTTTTAATTAACTTTTTAACATCACTATATATATCAATTTAAAAATTATAAAGCTATTAGATGTAATAAGAATCGTAACAAGCTTATTTTTAGGAAAACAGAAGTTATATTTTGGCAAAGAAAAGAAAAAGAAATCATTAAAACTGCCTTAATTTTTGGAAAACAAAAAGTAAGTTATTTTTGGCAAAGTAAAAGTGTAATAGGAATCCTAATAAACCTTGTTGTACAGGGAAACAACTAGTATATGAATTGAGTCATTATATAAAGAGAGGGATATTACGACTCAAATCAAAAAGATCATCATGGAGACGAACTACTATTCATCAATGCCTTCAGTCAGGGATGAAGAGAGGGACAAAAAATATTTGTCATCAATCACTTCCAAGCAACAAATTGATGTTAACAAGGAGGGCAGATATTGCTTGGCTCGTTGGGACGATTGGGGATTTTTCACGGACATTGGTGAATGTTTTGTTTGGAACTTCAAATGTCATACCAAAATCATGCTCCCTTATGCCTATGACTGCTATGACTGGATAACAGAGGTATACAAGTGTGTTGTTTCCCCTTCAACACATGAATATTTTCCCTACGACGATCAATACTTATGCAACGTCTCCCTATTCTTTCGCCAAGTACCGTATTGTCTAATTACTGGTCCTCCTTATTATAAAAAGTGGGTAAAGGTAAAACTTTATAATGATAACAGGTTGATTGATGCAGTCACGTTTTGCAATGGTGAAAAAATATGCACTCTGTTTATTTTCTGATTTTATTGTTTTCTAAATCATTCATATTTGGTGAAAGTAGGATAATTCTCGTTTATACCTATAAAATACTCTTCAATGGATGATTCTAAGAGACTTACTAGCGGTATTCATCTTAGTAAAATGATTTCTAGTGATTTTCCATAATTTAATCTATGTATTACTCAAGAAATAGCGGATATTGTAAGATGTGCTTCTAAGATGAGGGAAGAGACGATCAGAACTAAGTCTTCATCAAATTCAGATTGAAAACGTAACTCGTAGGGTACAAGAAAATGATGGAAGACCAAATTATTGATGAAGAGGTATTTATTATTTTTGCATGTTGAGTTGAAGTTAAAGAACAATTTGTTCAACAATGTGTATTGAATATATTTGTCAATTTCTTATTATGTACACTGTGCAATATTTGTTAGTTTGTATTTTGTATTCCCATTGCTATTTTATTATTGTATTTGGGGTCAATTATTGTTAATTTTGATTAATGTATCAATTTTTATTCATTCCTTTATATATTTTCAATTTTGTAGATATTCAATAATTTATGAATACATTTTACATGAATATGATATTTCAGATTTTATTAATGAATTTTGTTGGATTTGTATTGTATGCTATGGATTTTTTTATGTATTTGTTGTATTTGTATTATATGATTATTGTTAATGAATTAATTTTGGTGATTTTGGATTTAGATGTGTTTATACTATTTGTACTTTGTGTGATCCTTGTTTGTATCCGTAAAGTAAATAATTATTTGAATGTTTCCAAAATAAATACACATTAGTTGTATTCAGTGTATTTTTACATATATCATTTTCTCAGGGTACTGCATTTGCATGCAAAAATCTAGCCCAAATTGCACAACACATCCATTGTTATGTTAATCGTGAAATTAAAACTCAAATTTTTGATCATCTTACGGTGCAACAATATAACACGGTTTGCACAAATACATGTTTCTGTCATTATATGAGAATTAGAAATTGTGCTGGTCAAGGACAAATTCACAGGTGTTGTATGTCCCTGGAATTAGAATGTAGTACTCGACATGCTTTTGTTATCCGAGTTAATGGTACCATCTTAAAGTTTACGTTAAGGACATTTGCACTGATCAATGGGTTAAATTGTGCTGGTGTCATAGATAATTTTAAGTTTGACACCGAAGAACCTAATATGTTGATTGTTAAGTACTTTGGTGGTAAGGAACTTATCCGTAAATTAGACTAATCTATAGGTTCACAAAAAAAGTTTGGGTGACAATGATAACGATGCTCTTAAGTTCGCTATATTGTATTCATTCATACATATGTATATTCTAGCGAAAAGGCATCAAAGATAATCCTAGAATTCACTTTGATTTAGTTGAGAGTAGTCGATACATTCAATATCCTTGGGGTATAAAGACATTTCGTTGGTTGCTAAAGAGTATCAACAAGACGATCAAGCCTCATGGCCAATTTTTCATAATACATGGTATGCCAATTGTACTTCAAATATGGATTTATGAGTGCAGTCATAAGGTTGACTTGAAGTTTGTCCTAAAAATTGATGATAGTATCCCTAGACTGCTCAACTGGAAAACAATAGGAGCAAATCCTCGTTACAAAAACTTGATGAGTAATATATCCAATGATGATAACAGAGAGGTATTCATTGCATTGTGTATTCAGTTTATTCTCACAAAGTATTTATTTATGTGAATGTTCATTCATCAATTATCGTCTAAATTGTTATTTTTCAGATTAAATGAAAAAATATTGTTCCTTCTCCAAGGGAATTTGACGTTTTGAAATTGCCACCGGAGGGTGTTGAAAATATGAACCAAGATGTTAATGGTGACTCATCAGATGATGATCTGGATGGTGTTGATAACATTTACCCTTCATATGATGATTTTCAAGACCAACCTCCACCATCAATTATAACTAAAGGTAAAGAAAAAAGGAAATCAGTTGCAACTTTTCAAAAGAAAAGGAAGTAACAGTCAACTGTCTCATATCAACAACCTGATCAAGCCTTGAAACATGATGAAGAAAAAGTTGGGTGTCCAAAAGTTGTGCGGAACAATCCAAAAGTTGGTATTAAGAAGACAATGACTCACACTTCTTTGTCAACAATGGAGTCGGAAATACCATCTGCAAGTGTATATCAACAACAACTTCATGATGAACTCTCCGAGTTAAGGAATGAGGTATACATTTTTGGATTTATATATCTATTAATTAAATTAATTATTATTTTTATTTAATGTGAACTTTATACGTATTATTTGTGTCTCAGGTTATAGAAGAGCTCAAAGACATACGGAAGTTGATTACTAATAATTTCAAACTTGTTATGGCTTCTATGTAGATTAAACAGTCTTCTCAAATGGTATGTCTAATCTTATTTAAGTACTTTCTTTTTAATATAGATTTTGTTAATCATATAAAATTTACAGGAAGACATCAACGATGAAGCTTGTGTTCGAATATCATTACCATTTACAAGTCCTGATTTTGGTGATACAGAGGTTTTACTATGCATACAAATTATAACTTTAAGAATATTTTTGGTGATACAGAGGTATTTAGTCAGGATGTATCCCTTTTAATTTTGTATTTCATTGTCAGTTTTGAATCTTTCTTGTTGATTGTATTTGTATTTTATCTGCTTATTACGTATTTTTATTCATTTTATATAGTTGTATATTATATATTCAGTTGTATAAAAATAGTGTTTTCTATTGATTGAAGGGTCAGTTTGATGAAGAGAATACACCGACAGATCAAAACTTCATCATAGTAAACAAATATTGATGAAGTCTGCCAACATATAAGTACTCTAAACAAACATTGAAATTGTATTCATAACAAACAATTAACAAGATACATAACAATCATCATATACATTTCGATAAGAGTTCACATTTTTTTTATCCAAGTTTTTATAACTTACTAAATACACAACAATCATCATTTTATGCACAAAACTCATCATAGTAATAAATATTATATATTCACAATAGTCTTTCTTCTTATTTCAAAGAAGTCCCTAAACATATACGTATACAAAATAAATATTGAAATTGTATCCATTTCAGAACAAACGCTTACAACATACATTTCATTGATCATATTCGTTTCGATAAGGAATACTACTTATTCACATAGTCACACTTTATTCATCGTTCATACAATTTACAACCAAAACAAACTACAGACGAAAATAGAAGACAGACGAAAACAGACTACTTGTTTTCTTATTCTATCAATTTCAGTTATATGAAACCTGAATACTATGATTTACATTTATTTTCAATTACACTTTCAATTTTTTTATATTATATCAATTTCAATTATACAAAAACAGAATACGATTATCAGTTATATCAATTATAAACATTTAGAAAAAGAATAAGGAAGAAGCAATTACCTCGTCGAATTTGTATGAAAATCTTGAAAATCAAAAGTTGAGAGAATTCATCAGATTTTGGGAGTGTCGGTTGATTTCTTGAATTTTTTGAAATTTTGTAAAAGATGAGAGTTTTAAACAATACTTCCATCTTTAGTTTTTTTCTCCTTTTAATTTCTCCTTTCTGTTTTTAAATATTTGTATTCTTTCAATTAAAATAAATAAAAAATAGATAAAAAAGATACATAATAAACTAAAATTGTGACATTGTTACTAAATAATGAAAGTATTAACAATGAGTCCTCTTAAATAACAAAATATTGACATGTTGAAAAATTTCCCTAACAATAATGCTAAGTCCGAACTCATAACCAAATCCCTAAACTTGTTGGATTTTTCTCTTTAGGTACCTCAACTACGTCATTTTCCTATCGAACCATTGAATCATTGAACCATCCATAATTTGTTTCTTTTAAACATTGTTGGCTGATTTTTATCGACTTTTCTATTGTAAATGCCTTTAATTGTGTTCGTATTGTAATGATTTTGATTGAAGGAATGAAGACAAACTGTTTTGCAGGTTTCTCTTTTTCTTTTAGTTTTTTTTTTTTGAATAAGTAATCAAAATAGTCCTTAATGTATCGACTTACATTTATTTGGTCCCTCATATATTTTAAAAACTTATCAATTTAGTTCTTGCTTTCTGGACTGGTAGGATCCAACTATGCCTCTTTAGCAGCTTCAAGTAGTCGACCTGTGAGATCAACTCCAACGATGCTAGCTAGTGTATAAACAAGGCATATTGTATCTTTATGATGTTTTAGCTATTATCTCAATGATCCTATCAAAATTCACGCTAAGACACATTTCTAGGTTGAACTCGTGATCTAATATTTTGGTGACCAGGATCAAAGACATCATTTTCTCCAATTATTTGCCCAATATTTAGTTGTTAGTTACATGGCGTGAAAAGTAGATTTGTCCAATTAATTCATTGAGCAGATAGGATCGTCGGCCCCTCTCTATATTACTATGTCTCGTCTAATCAATTTATATTCTATGTTTAGGTGCAGTGTCGAAAGATGAATACAATTGTGTTATAATTGCAACACTTATACCATTTAATCCTTATAATAAACTTCCCCTGCTTTCTGGGAAATTTTTAACACAAGTAAGTGAATTTGCACCAATGCAAATGTACAAATACATTTGCCAAATAAGCGGTTTGGTGAGTCTGTGACGCATAGCCAAATCATAAATAACCAAAAAAAATTCATAACTGCACCTATGAATAGTACAACAGAAGCAATGCGTTCTGTACACTTGCTCTTGTTGGACCAAGTGGATGTGGAAAGAGCAGAGTCATTGCACTTATAGAGCCGAATCATCGATGGCAAGGATATTCTGAACAACAACTTTAACACATTGCTGTAGAGCCACAAGAACCTTGCCTCTTTGGTGCCACCAGCTATGAAAACATCGCGTATGGACATGAATCAGCAACCGAAGCAGCTACCTTGGCAAACGCCTACAAGTTCATATCTGCATTGCCTGATGGATACAAAACGGAGTTCTATTGTCCGGTGGACAAAAGCAAAGAATCGACATTGCTCTTGCTTTCCTAACGAAAGCTGATCTAATGCTGCTAGATGAAGCAACAAGTGCACTCGATGCAGAACAAGGCTCAATTTACACATGGAGAAGCTGTGTGAATATGGCAAAAGGATCAACGTCTTCTGCACGTCCTAAGTAAGATCAAGATTGAGAAAAAGAAACGTGAATTAAAGCTCAATTTGAAAATACCACTAGAAAGTATACCTCCCTTTTTTGGACTGGTAATTTCTTGTTCACTGTTTCAACACTAATATTTATCTTTCACTTTTTACTCATCATTTGTGGTAAAAGACGGTTCTTTCAAAGTGGAACATGAACTGAACTCCTCTCCTCCAGAGTCCGTTCCTCAACTCTTCTCTTCCACAGAATGGGTTGAATCACCAGCGAAGCTGTTTAAGAGACCATTGAGACAAATAACAAAAAAGTGCAAACTTTTTCAAATCGCAAATACATTAACAAACACAAATAAATAAATTCATCTGTTACATAATCTTCAACGAAAGAAAACATATGCAAATACTAAGTAGTGAAGTAGGTGAGATGAAGCTCTCTGCATAAAGAATTCCTCTCTTAATAGTATCACATTCAGGGCATAAATCAAATGGTCTTCCACTTGTCATGAAATTAGAACAAAAATATGCGAAACGTTGCAAGTGTAGTAACACTTCACAATCCGCAAACATATATATTGGCCGGGCTGAAAGAAAAAGATCGATATCTTGTATTTTAACAAAGTTAGTCCAAGATTCTCTCACACCATAGTCCTTCAATACCCACAACTTAAAAATGCCTTTAGCGCCCTTCGATATATTGTTATATGTAGAATAAAAGCAAAGCATTCCTCTCAATACTGAAACACCATGATCGACGACCAAGTATAGGGAGCATAGATCATACATTTGCTTCAATAACGGTACCTCTCCATACACCTCATTTGAAATATTTGATGAAACGGTAGTATAATATCCAGAAGGTGACTTACCAAGCCAATGAAATGCTCCATGTAGAAAAGCCAAATTATGCGTACCACAATCCCTAAAACCCTTAACCCGCTGAATGTCAGTAGGATAACCAATTCTTCTCCAGGAACGACTTTTTAGAGAGAGAAATTCAATCGAAATATTGATACTTTCTTTTGCATTGATGTTAACTGCAAGGATCTTATAGCCTTCACTAGTTGCATCATATTCCATTTCAAATACATAATTAATTATTCGAAATTCTAGATGGGGAAGTAGTATTGATTCTCTTGTGGACGGGTTCCACAACAGAAGTTCTTCATGGAATATTCTGGAACAAACACGAATAAGAACCAATCCATCACAAGAACAAAATATTCTGGCATCCACTGGATTGCAGCTCGTAGGCCAATCAAGCTTTTGTTTATCCTCAACCATCAATAAAGAAGAAGATAGAAGTTATAGGTATCATCCTTGGTAAGTAATCTTTCGGCAATAAGAATTTTTTGGGGATTTTGGTCATCCCTGTTATGAATATAATGTGTCCTCTTAAAGTAAGGATCGTCAATTAATGATTTCCAAAATTTTGAAACACATTTGAACCGAAGAAGAGAGCACATAGGTAACCTGCGGATGATGTCCATCATTATTTCGTCTTGGAAATAAATTCTTGGGACGTAGATTGGACAATACATGGAGTTTAGTATATCAAAATGCAGAACAAATATTTAAAAAGACTAGTTAATTAGTTCAAAACAAACAGAATGGTAGTTTTTATGTTCAAATTGTATGTCCAAATAAAAGTATGTGATATAATTTAGATATAAGAATTAAATTGAGAAGTGACCTGATGAATCTCCATCTGGTGTGTATTATCATTTGAAGGGCTCTTCCCTGAAATTCAGCCATTAAATTAAAAAAATCAAAACACACACACATGGCAGAAAGGAAGAAAGAAAGAAGGGATACCTTTGCAAATTTGATTTTGACTAGCGTATGATACCAAAAAATAAACACGCCTTTGGTGCGATTACAATACAACATAAAAATGGAATTTCGGGAGGGATTTTGATCCATTTTCGTGACTGTATACAGTGTATACCGCTTCTGTATATCACTTCATATCCTGCATATATCATGTATAGTTCTCCATGCGGAGCGTATACAACCCTTAATTTCTTCTCCAAACACTTGCATTATCTACTTCTTAGCCCTGTACTTCGGTTTAGACTCCAGAAAAATGAGATTTGAGCCTCCTTGACTCAAGATGAAATGCACGGGAGTAAATGAAAGAGTCCAAAAGATTCATTCACAAGCTTACGCAAGAAAAGACGAAAGAAAGAAAAATTAGCACATGAATAAAAGTAAACTGATTCAAATAAAATCACCAACCAAATTAAACAAATAAAATAATAATATTTAAGCACAATGAGATCTCCATGGTGAAGGAGTAAAGAAACCCAATTCTCAGTCGATCTCAACTGTTGCTCGTGTTTGGGTTCTCGTGGTGGTCGTCTCCTGTTCGTCTGTCCCAGTCGCTGCATCGGAAAAGGTAATATCTCCTTCTTGTTTATGTTTCACTTCGTCTCTGTTGGGTTCACCCCTGTTTAATTTGAACATGAATGATCATGGCTCATTGTCTTTTCTAGTTGATTTCTCTGTTATTTCATGTTTTTTTTAAATTAAATGTTCAAATCAGTTTATTGTTGTTTTAAGTTCTAGCTTTCCGTGTTGTTCTGAAATGCATGCTCTTCTTGCCCCTATTCTTATATTTGAAATCGTTGATTCTTATTGTTTCTCTAAAGTTGGTTGAGTTGTGTCTCTCTTGTCTAAATGGTTTGTTTGTTCATATTGTTTAGACTTGGAATGTGTTGATTATGTAGTCATATGTTGCTTACTCCTATTTTTTTTTTCTTCTGGCCCATGAGTGTGTTGGAAATTTGCTTCTGTAGTTTTCTTGATAATGCTATAATGAAGCCTTAGCTATGTCTGGCAGTAATTTGATTCGTCTTTTGATTAGTTTACTGTCCGGTGGTAGTATTTGTTTTTTTTTTGTTGGTTATTTTTCTTTGATCCATTTTTTAAAGCGTCGATTTAGGGTGTGTTTGGTATGAAGGAAAACATTTTCTGGAAAATGTTTTCCAATTTTCTTATGTTTGGTTGGGACAAAAGTCTTGGAAAATATTTTCCAAATCAACTCATTTTCCTCAAAATTAAGGAAAATGACTTCCCTTCAAAAATTAAGGAAAACATTTTCCAAAACTCTCCTCCAACTTCAAATTACATTTTTTTTTGCCAAAACAACATTAAAATATTTTCATTTTCAAAATTTTATTTTTCATCCGATCCCTGACCCCCACCCCACCCACCCCACCCCACCCACCACCACCAGCCACCCCCCTCCCAAAAAAATTTGAGTTCATTTTTAAAAATATTTTTATTTTAAAACTTCTACCTCCCTCCCCCTACCCCCTACGCACCCCTACCAGCCCTCCCCACCCCCAACTCCAAAAAAAATTAATTTTATTATTAATTTTTTTTTTTCAACTTCAAAAAAAAAAATCACCTACCCCTGCCCCCGCCAGCACCTCCCTACCCCCTACCAGCCCCAGCCCCCCTTCCCACCCCCACCCCCAAAAAAATAATTAAATAAAATTTGTTTCTAAAAAATATTTTCAATTTCATAAATTATTTTCTACTCTAGTAAAAACAAAAGATGTTTCTCAAAAAACATTTGTTCATTCATAAATCAAACACTGAAAATTATTTTCGGAAAATATTTTTCACTCACTAACCAAACATGAGAAAATAAGTCCAAAATCTACTTATTTTCCAGGAAAACATTTTCTAGGAAAACATTTTTCATGGAAAACATTTTCCTTCATACCAAACACACCCTTAGTGCAAATCTGAAAATTTTGATGTCCATGTTTGAGTTCTTCCTTTATATTACCTGTCTGAACTACAAGAGTTTAAGCTTTCATTGCTGCCGGTTTATTTTATTTTTATTTTTTGAGAGAACTGAATGAATCTCTGTCTCGATCAGTTTGAAATAGTTTAAGTGTTAGTTTGATTTCAACTTTGAGCATGTTAGTTATACATGCCCATTTTCTTCATTGTTTGTGTTTTAATCGCCTTCTTGTCGTTGTGATTATGTGTTAGCAGACCCTCATCAATGTTAGAATATCTCCTTTGTCTTGTATATTTCAGCTAGCAATTATAGTCGTGATTCATCATAATCTTGTTGGGATTTAGCTCCCTTGTTTACTGTTTTCAGTTCTAAGTGTTTAAAGACTTAGAGTTGCCTTTTTGACCAGTTGAATGTATACTTTAATACGTTCTAAGTTTATTGCATGAGCTTATCTTTTGAGATTGTTTCATGTAATTTAAGTCTTCCGCTAAGTGTTAAGTCAGGCCAAGAGTTCACTTGGGGCCAACAATGACTCCGAGTGTCAATCCCGCCTAGGATGTAGGCTCGGGGCATGACAATTTATCCCTTCTCGATAGAAATTATAAATTACTTTGGTGGTAGGCAACACAAATTAAGCCTCTCTTTGCTTCTTTGATGTGATACTTTATCCCTTCTCAATACAAATTAGTGTGAAATTTATTATATGTGCTATATTCATATGCATTTGTTATAAGAAAATTATATTGTACATTATTTTTGTTTTAATTAACTTTTTAACATCACTATATATATCAATTTAAAAATTATAAAGCTATTAGATGTAATAAGAATCGTAACAAGCTTATTTTTAGGAAAACAGAAGTTATATTTTGGCAAAGAAAAGAAAAAAGAAATCATTAAAACTGCCTTAATTTTTGGAAAACAAAAAGTAAGTTATTTTTGGCAAAGTAAAAGTGTAATAGGAATCCTAATAAACCTTGTTGTACAGGGAAACAACTAGTATATGAATTGAGTCATTATATAAAGAGAGGGATATTACGACTCAAATCAAAAAGATCATCATGGAGACGAACTACTATTCATCAATGCCTTCAGTCAGGGATGAAGAGAGGGACAAAAAATATTTGTCATCAATCACTTCCAAGCAACAAATTGATGTTAACAAGGAGGGCAGATATTGCTTGGCTCGTTGGGACGATTGGGGATTTTTCACGGACATTGGTGAATGTTTTGTTTGGAACTTCAAATGTCATACCAAAATCATGCTCCCTTATGCCTATGACTGCTATGACTGGATAACAGAGGTATACAAGTGTGTTGTTTCCCCTTCAACACATGAATATTTTCCCTACGACGATCAATACTTATGCAACGTCTCCCTATTCTTTCGCCAAGTACCGTATTGTCTAATTACTGGTCCTCCTTATTATAAAAAGTGGGTAAAGGTAAAACTTTATAATGATAACAGGTTGATTGATGCAGTCACGTTTTGCAATGGTGAAAA
Source organism: Solanum lycopersicoides (assembly GCA_022817965.1). Taxonomy (NCBI): domain Eukaryota; kingdom Viridiplantae; phylum Streptophyta; class Magnoliopsida; order Solanales; family Solanaceae; genus Solanum; species Solanum lycopersicoides. Next base: position 128,751,795 of record CM040618.1, read on the forward strand.
AATATGCACCCTGTTTCAGGATGGGAAACTAGGCATAATACAAATGATCCCTGAAATAACTAAAACTACTTGTCTGTCTCCTGTCACAACATTCAGGGCACCCATGGATGCCACTGCTATGTATCGAACCACACACTTGGTTTCGTGGCAAGACCAATTGTTTTTAGTTCGACAAAAAGTCGGATCACCTTCTATCTTTGAGGTTTGGGAGATCAACTTTGAAACTAATCAATTCAACAGATTACTCAATTTGGAGGGATTTATTATTTTTCTAAGTAGACAATTCTCTGCTGCAACTTCTACATCTCTACCTCAAGAAAAAAATCACATCTATTTCACACAGTGCAGTGATCACAACACTTTATATGCCTTCCACATTGGCGAACAAAGCTTGTCAACCACAAAGCAATTTCGTGTCTGTAGACTTCCCAATTCGGTTCCTCCTCTATTCGCCAGGTAATTAATTTCGATACTTGTTGAATTTCATTGTCTACGTTAAAACTTTGTGAATATTGTTCATAACATTTGATTTTCATTACTTTTTTTTAGGTCAAGAAGGCCCAAAATTCAACATAACACTAGTACCATAACTAGAATCGACAATTTGAAAAAGCGTCCATCCCGTATTATTAATAGTAAGCGTGCGCCTGTAGACAGAAACATATGCATCCATCTTTCTCAAGATCTTCAAAGGGAAATTTCTCGTTATCTAATTTCTCAAGAAGCATATATGAATTTTCGTTTGGTGTGTAAATTATGGAGATCCATTGCTCCTCCACTACATTGGAATGTGGTTGTTGATGATCATGCAGCTCCTTCTTATAATCAAGACTCTATGTGGCTTTTATCTCTAAACCAAAACGATGGATTGTGCACCTTTTATAATCCCTTTAGAAATTTCAACGGCTATATGATCAACAACGATTTAGTAGGATGTGAAATTCGTTATGCAAAAGATGGATGGCTTCTTGTGTCTAAGGGAAAGTCTCTCTTTTTACTTGAGCCTTCTAGGAAGCAAATAATCCATCTTCCACAAAAAACAGATGAATATTTCTGTGACATTATGTCATTCTCAGCTTCTCCAACTAATTCTTCTGCATGGATAATCTTTGGTATAGCTTTATTAAACTTGTTTCAAGTTAGAATTTCATATTTGAGACAAGGTGATGATAAATGGACTACTATCACAAGGGACAGTGACAGTGAGCTGCCATTCATACTTTCATCTTCTAGTCCAGTATACTTTGGTGAAGAATTTTGTGTCATCAGCCAATACGGTGATGTTGGTGTATTTGGCTTCTTTAAAGACGGAACCCCTTATTGGGTTATCCATCAACTTTCTGAAATATATTCACCTCCTATTTCAAATGCTTGCCGTTTGTTTTTAGTTCAACAAGATCAAAATGTGTTACATACCGTGGTTGTGACACCACAACATGATGTTCATATTTATGAACTAGATTTTGGAGGGAAAGTTATAGTAAAATTAGTAGAAGAAGTCAAAAATTGGCTTTTTTTCACTAGCGAAGCCTCATCTATTGTTGTTTGTGGCATGAACGTAAATGTGGATAATGCAGTTTTCTTCCCCACTTTCAACACTTGTAACGACTATACCTACTACTCTTTGGAAGATGTCGCGTTCAAAGTATTGAAAGACAATTGTACGGATAAAACGCAACAGAAAGAGCTTTTAAATCGTGTTTGGATCCGCTGTGAACTGACAGATAATTGATTTTTCTACTCTTATGTATTGCAGTAGTTTTCTTTCTTGATCTTTCTACCCTCTGTTATATGTTTCTTTCTTTTTTGTTGAAGTGGATATATTAGTCTTTCTTGGAAGGATAATTTGCATAGCTTTTTAAGTTTCTTTCTTTACTGGTATGGGTTTCTTAATTAAAATTTCTTTTTAAATGTTCGTCAGATGGATTATAGAGTTAAAAGAAAGTGAAAGTTCGTCACTTTATATTTAGCTTTCTTTGTGATTTGAGATTATAACTTTGAAATTTTAAAACCTCTAAAGAAATACACTTCATTATGCTGGTTCGATCTTTTAGATTTTTGGGCTTACTATCAATGATTCTCGCTTATTTTGATTCTTAAATTAATCTTTTTTTTTATTGTTATAACTGGTCTATTACATCACAGCTATAATTACTTTTGTTTTATGCAATGTATCATTTTCATATTTAAGGTATTGATACATAATTCTAGTGTTGTTGAATATTTGATTAGTGATTATCATGTTCAATACAAAGGTACTTGATACATAAACTTTGTGTTATTATAACACACACAAAAAAAACGTTATTTAGAACAATTACATGTATAATGTTTTTTTATTACCTAACAATAATGTATCAATCTTAATAAATACAGTTGATACACAAACCTTAATGTTCTGTAGCCAAAGCACCATGTATCAAATTAATTGATAGGTGCATGATACATAATATCTATCAAATTCAACAATTTTACAAACTTTATTACATATATCATTATATGTATCAAGTGATGACAACTGTTTTATGCATCCTACACAAAAAATGTTATCTAGAATAATTATATATGTCATGTTTTTTTTAATAAAATATAATATTTCTCAAACAAAATAAGATATATAAATAGTAATAAATCATGCACTAATGTTTTAAACATAATACGTCAATTTAAATTTATACTAAATATATTTGATACAAAGCAATAACGACACAAATATGTATCCGTTAAAGGTATGTATCTCTTCAATCTTTTTATATGTTATTTCAATATGTAACAGATACACGTGAATAATTTCATAGCACCAATATGGACGACTCGGGGCTATTACATGAAGGAAATTTGCAAAAAGAAGATATCACATATTTTTAACCAACCCATTTGTCCAACAAGTAGGCAGAATCAAGTTATGTTGCCTCTCCCACTGCAAAAATTCACACCTTGCTTGAATTTTAAAATATTTCTTTCATATTTTCCTTTCAAATATTGTGCCACTAATATATGAGAAATTTGATATCTTTGCACAAGCGTTCAAGAGGAGCCCAGATACTATAACACGAGAGCACAATTAACAATGAACGATTCATCCATTGACCAATGTATTAATTATCCAAATTTATAGTTACCAATAAAATCAGCTATTGTTTTCGATTTTTTTCAATCTATACGATTTTGGTGAGAATTGAAAGAAGAAAATTTGAACATTTTGAAACTAGACGGATTTGGAATAGAATTGAGAGAGAAAAAAAATTGTATTGAATCTGGGCGGATTTGGAAGAGATTTGAGAGAAGAAATTTGAATTTTGATTTGATTGAATCTTTTAAGATTTGAGAGAGATTGAATTTAACTAAATTTGCGTGCTTTGGGGAACTCACATTAATCTTATATTCTCTTTCCATTAAAAGTGTAACTGATTTTATTTTTTATGTATCATATTTAATGTATCCGTGTTCTTTGCTATGTATCTGGATAACAATAATTTTGAGGGATTTTTGTTAATTGAAAAATAGTAGGGATATAATGTAATTTAGGTCCTTACACTATGGGATTTATGTAAGTTATACTAGCATTATTGCATCAAATGTTTTCAAAGGTGCTTTTGAGTCAAGTTTCGAAGTGAGACATTTGACATATCAAAAGTATTCCAAGACAAGAATTAAAGATGTAGATTTAAAATCCAAACGTAAAAAGTATTTCTTTCGTTTAAAAAAAACAAACTAGTTTGACTTGAAATGAAATTTAAGAAAAGAAAGAAAACTTTTTAATCTTATGATTTTAAATTAAAGTTATGTCAAGTGTACCAAAATGTCCTTTAATCTTGTGGTTTTAAACATCTCATCATGTGGAAAGTTAAAGTTTGTCAATTTTTTTTTCTTTTTTAAACAGACTAAAAAAAATAAAAATATTCTTTTTGAAACGGAAGGAAGTAACAAACATGACTTTAGTTTGGAAAGGAGAAATGGGGACTAGTTATGCAATTAATAGTACTCCCTGGTTTCATTTGAGCGACTACACGTTCATTTTCCTGGTCAAGCGCAGCACCATAGTATACCCTAAACCCTAATCTAAACCCACAGAGAACAATTTGCTGTGTTTGGAAGAAATCAACTGAATTCAGCAGCTATGGCTTGGCGTGGTTCCGTCACCAGATCACTCACTTCCGTCGCTAGAGCTTCCACTTCCCGTTCATCTCCGACCGTTAACCGCGTTCGCACTCCTCCGATCTCCGGCCCTCGTTCCAACACGCGACGCTTCTCATTCACCAGTCCCAGGTCTTCTATCTAACTTTTTTCAAACTTATTGTGTATTGGAACGGAATGTATATCAATAGAGAGGAATAAATGTATAAAATCTAACTAGCAGACTCCAACTAGTTTGGGATTGAGGCGTATTGATTGTTGTTATTGAATGGTGAGATAAAACTAAAATTAGATGGGCGAATTACAGTAGAATGAACGTGGAATATTTGTACTTATCCACTGCAGCTAGTTTGTAATTGAGGCGTATCAATTTTTGTCATTGAATTGTGAGATAAAACTATAATTAGATGGGCGAATTACACTATAATGAGCGTGGAAGATTCGTACTGATCCACTACAGCTAGTTTGTGATTGAGGCTTGTCAATTACTGTTATTCACCAATGAAACTAAACTAGAATTATATGGCCGAAATATAGTATAGTGGATGTGGAAGATCCGTACTGATCCTCTGCAGCTAGTTTGTGATTGAGGCATATCAAGTGTTGTTATTAAATGTGAAGTTAAACTGAATGAAATAGCTGAAATATAGCAGAATGGATGTGGGAGATTCACACTGATGACCACTGCAGCTAGTTTATGATTGAGGCGTTTCTTTAAGAATCAATATTGAGTATTGCTTTTCCCAATCAAAAAAAGAATTTCTCACATTTGTTTCCTCACAACTTTTTATTATTATATCTGGTTAGGACATTGGGAGCTTTGGGATGTACTCAATCATTTTTGCCTCTGCATAATGTGGTGGCTGGAACTCGATTGACTTCTCACTTGACAGTTAACGTGCGGGCTTGCTGCGAGCTGTATCATGGTACCTTCCAACGTTCTTGTCAGGATCGCTAGTAGTTTCTTTGTGAGTCTTGTTCCGTTTTAGGATAGAAGATTAAGATGATTTTGTTCGGAAAGAAGTTTTAGACTTTGTTTACATGATTGTCTTCTGCTTCTGGAATTGCTCTTTTCAGCATGTTCTTTGTGCATAGAGAGAATGTTGTTTACTTTTTCATTGGTGAACCTTAGGGGTGTTCTAGTTAAATATTGTTTTTGTTTGTTGATGTTGGTTGATAAAAAGGAATTGGGGATTTATAGGGAGGAATGGAAAAGATGGGTGATGTCAGCAGCACTTCCAAACCTCCAGTGGGACATTTTGCAGCATTGTAGGTTTCTTGTATTTCACCTTCTTTTTTATGGTATTTGATTGATAATATAATACATCTCAAGTTAGAAATCCTGCATTGTTGATGAAAATAAATGTGCATTGAGTGGGAGAAATCATAGGTCTTCAGAGTTTGAGTGGTGTTATATGAAATAGACAGTCATTTGATTCGCGGGAACTATTCATATGTTTATTCGTCTTGCATTCTCTTTGTTTTACTCTTCTTTCTTAATCTAAACCTTCTCACACCTGTTTTCTACATAGTAAAATTTAATCTGTATGATCAAAGCTGTTTCGTCAATTTAACCTTAGCATAATGATTACTAATAGGTTCTAGCCAATTTTTGTCTTTCTGCTCTAGTATTACTCTTCCGGAGTAAATTGGAAGTTCTTGAATATTCCTTTTCATTTTGTAGTTTTGGATAGCTACCTCATAGTTCAAGACAGTTTCTTCTTTTTACAAACTATAGATCTGTAAGTAGTTCAGTCAAAGTGTATGTTGCTGTAGTATTGTTCAAGAGGTGATCTGTGAATTGGCATAACAATTGGTAATCATTTGGCATAACAATCTGACAGACATTAGTATCAAAGAATTAATCTAAAGGAAATTAAGATTCAAAACAACACTCAGATATGTTGAGAGGGACAATAATTCACTGCTGGGGGGGACTACTCTCTTATAGATTGACAAGTTGGAAGATGATCTTTATCACGTAACAAATTTCCTATCTTTGAGAAGTTTCTTTAGCGCCCACTCTGGGATGTGTGGATTCAAATTCAATAAGATAAGATGCAATATAGGAAGAGTAGGGTGCAACTCTATGGTCTAGCCATTTATTTGTTACAGACAAACAAGTAAAATCAGCCATATGTTTAGCCAATAAAATGTAACTAACATCTAGGTGAGGGAGATGCCGGGGTATTGGTTGGCAGGTTGTGAGATGGTTCACAATAGGGGTTTGAAAAAAAACAGATGGTCAAGACTCTTGTATTTTACTAATAATCTCTAATAGATACCTTGTATGAGCTTTAAAGCACCAAATAGTAAGATTTGGAAATTCAAGATGTTTCTTGCTTATTGCTACCAAACACTTATATACAACAGGAGGCCCCAATGTACAAGTACAACAAATGGTGAAAAGTCTCTCATTCCCAATTGATGTTGTGGTGAAAAGTGTGTACATAGACATAATTACATGAAGATGAAGCTTTGTTAGCCTACCTAATCCCAACCTGTGAAATTATCTTATTGGGTTCAAGAGGGATTGTAAGGTAAGACAAAAGATCTAATATATTTTTAATCAGTTAGCATCTTAGTTCTCTTCTTGAAATTAAGCGTGCAGATTCTAAGGATGGCCCTAAAACTTGTAAACTTGGGATTGGATATCGGTTCACTTCGAGTATAATACAAAGACACTTACATTACTTCAATGAACCTGAATAGAACAAGTTATAATTTAGAAGCAAAAACCAAAGATCACAGGAATTCATTTGACTTCATAATATTTATAGAAATAACAACTCGATGAGAGAAAAACAGAAATAACAAAACTCTATTTGGTGGAACGTTAGTGGGACCTAAATTAAAATTTTAGGACCTAAGAAAGTCTCTTCATTCTTTGTTTCTAGATAAGTGGGAACTCTGTTGTACAAAACCTAAACAAGCAGACCTCCATGTAATTCTGAAACATCATATCTATTGAGCCTGCAGTCCACATTTTCCCCTGTCATTGTGTGGACTGCAGACCAAAATCAATAATTTTTTCTCTAATTAGCTTTCTCCTTCTGGTCATTTGCCTGGTAGAAATTTAGTTTAAATTAGTGCTAGAATCACTCATATACACTCAGAGTGCTGCAATATATTGTAATATACTTCTGATCCAGATTTACAGATGCATAGTTACCTCGCTTTATAGCTTTGAGTGCTATGTGGTGTGCTTTACTCAACAAGATTTCTTTGTCAAAGAGTACCAGCACGTTTCCATGTGTTTTTTATGGTGGACCTAAATTGCATTAGTTGCCTTTGAAACCTGGCAGTCTGGCACTATTAAAATTGCTTTAATAGTTCTATTACTTGCATTGACTAACACAGCTACCACATGATTTGTATCTAACAGGTACTTGAACACAATTAATGGGACAGCACAAAGTTGCTTGAGGTTTATGGTAGTCTTGGCGTGTTGATGCATCTCTGACAATCTGTTCTGGATGCAGAAAATAATAACTGTAATCTTTGTTTTTTCACATTCTAAAGATAAATTAGAAAATCTGTTTCCGACAGTATCATAGAGATTAAATTTATTTCAGTAAGTGTTCATTTATGCTTGGCCTGTTTTAAGTAAGCCATTTAAGATTCTTCTTTAACTTCCTTTCTTTCTCAATCTAGTATGACGTCAGAGTGGAATTTTACCAGTATGGTTGATAAAATCGAACTGTTGTTATGCTGTCTATTGTGCACATACTTAAGTAGTAAACGTGCCTTACTGCGGCCATTTTTTATTGTCAGTGCAGTCTTGCTATAAACGAAGGCGTCTAATTTTGTCAAACTGTTCTGAGCTGTAGAGAGTTTATTAGTAAGTGTAAAAAGTGGTAACCTGTAAAATGAAAGAGGTGGTCTACGAGTCTGGATACTTTTTATTGATTAATTATGAACTGTTTTAACTTTGTGAAAATTAATACTGAACAATGTGGAAGTAGTACTATATTTTGCTGGTTTAATCCCAAAATTTCTATTCCTGAACTACTCCTTAAAAGTAAGTAAACCTTAATAATGAATATATACAGGGTGAAATTTGCACGCATCGAGTGTTTATATTAATTCATACACGTTATGTGTTTAAATTTACAATTTATTTTACTCAATCTTAATTAATTAACATATGTTCTACTTCATTAAATCACATAATAATAAATTTTGATGCAAACATCCAATACAGATAAATTTTTCTCTAATACATACCCACTAAGAAATGTAGTGAGACAATTGAAATTCTTTTTTTATCTTTGAAGTTTGTATTATGGAGTGAAAAACATGTCTCTCACCCATCTACCTATTTTGGAAGGATTCAGATAGGATCAAATTTTAAAAACTAAATACATAATAGATATTCCCTGCGTTCATTTTAACTTATTCACAATGAACTTTGCACTTCTGCTATAGTGAACAGTATATTTAATCATATCACTCAAATAAATTGGTGAAAATAATTTGAAGAATAAGTTAATTAATATAAAAAATAAACATAAAAAAATATAATGTGTTTTTTACCAGGCGGATAAATAAAAAAGAAAAAATTATTATAATAAACAAGTAAATGTGGATAAGATTGATAAATATTACTCCTCCGATTAGAAAGAATGATCTATTTTTTTTTAATCTGTTTCAAAAAGAATAAATCATTTTCTTTTTTTGTAACACTTTAATTTTAACTTTTCACGAGACATATTTAAGACCACAAGATCAAAGAACATTTTAATACATTTGACACAATTTTATTTTAAAATCACAAGATTAAAAAAAAAATCTTTTTTTGAACTCCGTTACATATTAAATTAGATCATTACTTTTTAAATGAAAGGAGTACTTACTAGTAGAGGCGAACTCAGGATTTAAAGATAGGGGGAGCACCAGTAAGAGTAGCTCAAGGGTAAGGCTATGAGTGACTTTAAGAGTAAGGTTAGCGGAGCACCGTGCTTACTGCTTAGGGTGCCGAAAATTTTGAAGCCCCAATAAATTTTAATAGTGAATTTTATTATTTTATTTCACTTTAATCAATATTGAACATTATAATTAAAAAAATTAAAAAAGAACAATCAACACTTATCAAGAATATATTAGCACTTTGAATAAACAACTCAAATCTTCATATTAATAAATAAATTTCTCCAGGATCCGATTTAAGTGATTGCAAATCAAAAATTCATCTATAAAATCCAAAAAATTGTCACTAAAATTAGATGGTTGAGAAAAATTGTGTTTCCTCAAAAATCCATCCATTTCAAATCACAAGAATCAACAACAAATCTCACAAAAAATACGCTTATAAAGAAGAACTTACCAATTTATACTAGATAATAAAAGTAGGACTTTAATTATACGGTGAATAATACTTGTAAGCGTAGATTTCTAGAAGTCTTATATTTTATTTAGAATTATGTTAGGAAAAGTTAGTTTTATATTTTGTTTAGAATTGTTTTGGGACTTCTATTTGTTTTTAAATTCAATTAAGAGAGGAATGAGACAAAATATTTTTTTTAAACAGAAAAATACTGAATTTAAAATATAAAAAGAGTTACCTTTGGCAGGAATTGATAATGGGATAAAAAAAATTAAAGAGAAAAAGCTGAATTTTAAATAAAAAAAAGATTACCTTAAGTAGGATTCAATCTCGCGCACTCTAGCTTCAGCGAGGAGACTGCGACTAGTGCACCTGCAGCAACTTTTTGTTATTAGGGTGCACACTTATATTTACTATCATTTTAACATCTATCTATATATATATATATACAATTTTTTTTAAAGTTATCAAATACACGTACATTCTTACAAGAGCATGTAGGTCCGCCCTGCTTGCAAGTTGCAACATAAATAGACCAACAAAGGACGGCAAATCTTTCAGTTTTTTCTTTTCTTTTTCCGAAAAGATGGAATAAAAGGCTTTCCGACATCTTCAAATTCATCTTGATATTTTATTCAGGGAATCTGATGTGACCGCTAAAATTCCGCCAAATACATAATTCCACAAATTTCTATCTTCTGGATTAAAATTGATGTTATGACTCTCTTTTTTATTCTATATTAATTGAACATCTTACTCAAAATAGTTATTCCATATAACTAAATCAAGAAACTATTGGTTAAAATTTTCCTACACTACTTTTGTAATTAATTTTTTTAAAGCGTTCACATTTATCTGTAAAATTCAAAAGAAGTTTATAAAAAATAAATTAGTGATATTATATTTTTATTTATAATTTTTTAATATGCATATAAAAACAAAAACAATCAACTCATATGTTACCGAGGGAACACTCACCATTCAAAGACACTTAACTTTTTTTTTAATTATTATTTAAATCAAATAAAAAAATGTTAGCTGCAAATAATAAAGTATTCAAACCACTAAAGTCCAGCAAATAAAAATAAATTACCCACATTTGCAAATACTAAAATATAATTTGTGCCCAAAGAGCTAATTATTACTTGCGCTCAATGGAAAAAACTATTTCCTCAGATCTATTTTAGTGTTTTTGTAACCCCTCATGACAAAGAATGGTCGAAAAAGATATGTCCTTCCTAAAAGAAAAAAAATTAAGTGAACAAAAAAGTATCTTGGCATTTTCCTTAAAGGTGGTCCTCATGATGCCCCTATGAGCTTACCCATGATATGATACCCTCTTTATCTAAAGTATGCTAGCTAGTCTCATGCAAGTCATTAAGTACTTCATTGATCTTTACCATAGTTGACCTTGCACTTGCTCAACTTTAATGAATAACAAAAAGAATCTCTTCGACATAGATTGTGATAAAATGATTGAACTCCCTCCATCATTACAAAACCCTAATATTCGAGTTTTGAATACGTAAAAATTTATATTGGAGGTTGTTGCCCCAAAAAATGAATCTTGTAATGTATGAATCTGATTAATAGATGTCCAATATAAATACCGAACATCAGGTGAAAAATGGAAAAGAAAAAGAATAATAAAAGATCTCCAAGTTACGCAAGTACATTCAACCAATCAAGACGAACACCTATCGTTTTCATTATCTCATTCTCTCCGTCCGTCCAATAATCAACAACACCGCCTACATCCTTTTGCCACTTAAAAAGGCACCATTTTGGCTCCCAATTGGCCAAGCTCCAATACTAAAAATTCTCCTCATTTTAAATAGGGCCTCCACTAGAAAGAAGGGTCTTAATCCAAGAATATTTTTTTTAGTTGGAGGGTTCTTCTCTCTCTTTTTGAGAAACCATAGTTCAGAGAAAAGGTTCTTTGAGATATAGGAAAGGACATATAGATTGACTAGTCTCATCATCATCGTTATCCTCTTCAATATGCCTTATCTCATTGATTCTTCAAATTAGGTCAGCAGACCTATTGCTTTCTTTTGTACCTAAATCAAGGAATAAACCTAACTGGTACTTTGGACCACATGTAAGCTTGTAAAGTTGGATTGCACCACTTTGGTGTACATGTAACAGATTAAACTAGGCCAAATAAGTTTTTTCATAGTACTAGGTCTAAGGACCACTTAGTTACCAAATGACGAACCTTTTTTGCTAATGATGTACAGATAATTTTCAGAAGCTCTCATCCAGAGAAAGAAAGATTTGAGGTACCAACATCCAATAGTGTGACCTAAAGATCAACATCATAAGTAAAAAAAATAATTATGGAATACCTAGTTCAACAATAAACGCTAAGTCATCTAATCTCATCTGTATATGTCTTGATGGACAAAAGTATATGGTATCCAGTGCACGACAGCAACATCCATCTTATTTTAAAAATTAAAAAAAAGGTGGGCAAAACCCCAAACTTAACATATCTATAAAGAAAGAGGGATATGTAACAAATGTAATAGTGCAACCCACTATACTTCATGGGGCATTTGTGATGTAAAAGTAGTATTTCATTTTCTAGAAGTGAACTAATGACGGAACAAAAACTAATCAGCATGAAAATCCAAAACACTTGTTAAAAATGTCCAAAAACAGACAGTGTTCATGTATGTTGACTGGTTATTGCCTTCAACATATGTGACAGTATAACACTTCATTACATGAACCTCAACCAAACATTTCGGTGCTCCATAAAAGAAAAAACATCAATTGACAGTAACTAAATGATCTTTCTAGCTTCAGCTGCACTAACTTCTTTTTCAGCTAACAGTAGTATCCAGGTCAACCTTGTTTTAACGTCGACTATTCCACTAGATACTTATTACCTCCCAACAAATTCAGTTGCAGAGGATTTTTGTTTCTCAACAGAACAAATATTTTTTACTCAATTATTTTTTTAATTATTGAGAGAAATAGGGGGGGGGGGTATCTATATCTCATGGTGAACTGGACTTTTCTGCTGTTCATATACAATGCCCACTATCCGTCAGAAAAGAAACCCCAACATGAAGACACCCACATAGATCCTCATGTTTAGAAGAAAATACTAAACAAAGTTGGAAAAGATGCTATCTCATCTCTTTCCTATTTTAATCACTATTATTGACAAATCTTTGGACCCTACCACTCTATCAGACATTGAAACAAGGCACACTCAATTTAGTATGACACTACCACCACTCACTCCAACATCTACATTCTGCTTCCTAAAGCTTCTCATTCACTCATTCTTTCACAAAGAAAACAAGTCACTGCTGGCGGGTTCCATCTTTACAATACTTCCACACCTACTTAATATGAAAAGTTTCCGCAAGCTACAAAAAAATTTTACCCATCACTAGCAATAACAACAGGAAAAATGACTGAGGGAATCAGAGCAGGAGATTGATTCTTGGAGCTATCGAACAAATATCCAGCTCTAACAAACAATGAATTCTTTGAAGTGGGACAAGCTTCAATAACAAGCTGCTAGATGCAAAATCTATGCCTATTAAACTAATCTCAAACCCATAAACTTCAGTCAAGTGATCTCTAAATTCTTATCATACTGAATACAAGCATAATCTAATACATTCTATATGACAAATTCTACATTAAAGGCAGCTGCACGGCAGGCAAAAGAAACTGTAGGATTATGATTAGACCATAAATTGAATCACAGTGATTCTCAACCTCAATTAACTCCAACAAGAAATTGTTAAAGGCAGAATTATTTGATTAGATAAAAGAGAAAACAAAGAAGAAGTGGGGGAATCGCGGGCTTGACAGGGACTGCAGTGAAACATGACATAAGCATTGTCCCCTGGAACACCAAGCCTCACTAGGTGGGGACAGTGAAAAGAGATATGATAAATTTCAATACCTAATCTCACCTTCACCTCCTGCATGATCTCAATTTTATTCCTTGCCTCTCTGATCTCTAGCCCTTTAAGAGTCCATTTGGTCAGTATCTTCATAAAGCCTGTCTCTTCAGCAAAATTGTGGGGGAGGGAAGTAAAAAAGACTTCTGCATAATTTCAACAGCCAGCAGAATGAGAAGTGCTGAGGATGGCAGCCGGGGAACTTCAATATTTGATCAAGGTGAGTGGTTGAGTTTGAGCTTAGGAAGAAACTCACCTTCAACATCTAAAGAATCTGAGTCACAGACAAGACCTACTCCTGGCAAGGTTTTTTCATGTAACTTCTGCATGAGGAAGTTCTACAGTTCACAGGCTCTGGGAGGCCACCAGAATGCTCACAAGAGAGAAAGAGGGGCAGTGAGACAGTATCAGTCCCAGAGGATGATGACAATGATGGCTTTGCCTATCAACAATCCCATGTTCAGATCTCTTGGCATGGTTCCTCACTCACTTGTGCATAGAACAGGTAGAGATGTAAGTACAACTGTGGCAAGGTTCAGCGAGGCTAGTACAGGCTTTCAAATGACATCTCATCCCAATCCGGTGGATGAAGGATTTGACTTGAAATGGCCAGGCAGTTTTCGACTAAATCCACAACAATCAGAAGACCAGGCTTCAAATACAAATAAGATTGATCTGAATCTCAAGCTGTAATTATTCTACTCATCTATTGCAAATGAAACTATTTTCTATCCTCTCATGTAACAGCTTCAGCTTGGTTCATCATCAGCACATGAACTGACTGTATGATCTGCGAGACCTGTTTAGAGTAAAAGATCCTAGAGAAGTAGTGCTCCTAAATGTCAAGATTTCCAGCTTAAACCTATCAGATGAATGATACCTAAGATGTAATATGTACTTTTCAGTTTCTTTTTATTCCTACTGCACTAAGAACAACTTTTTAACGTCTTACTCTCTCCCAAATAGTGGCAGAAGGTTATTGAGTATGCATTTACAACTTTTTGGTATTAAGCTCGGAAAATCTAGAGCAGTATGTTTAAGCTCAAGAAATTAGACAAATTCCGATTAGAACTTTAGAGGAAACATCAATTTTCTATCTTGGTTTATTGATGAATTTAAAGAGATTCACTGGCAAAACAAAGAGAGAGAGGAGGGAGGGAGTGCGTGGAACGAAGTACTGGGGTAATAGTGCAGATGGAAGCTATGGAAGTCCTCATACTGAGTAAAATATTTGATCAGATGTAATTCCATTTCCTGGTTAGCAACATCTAAGAGAAGGAAATGGATATCTAGTCTCTCCCCTTTCCTTCTCTGCTTTCTTGTTATTTTAGATGGTGGTGGATAGTATTCAGGAAAAAGTTGTCACACAGTACACTGGCAAAAGAAATGAATGGGCTTTCACCTCTATTGCTTTCAACATGTCAAATGTAAGTTAGACCTCTTTCCACTATCACATGCCAAACGAACAGAACTCAAAACTACTTATGGTCAGCAATAACACTTAAGTGCTACACGAAACAGCAAAACAGAAACCCACCAATAGCACCACTCTAGAATTTTGTTGAATTTCTGCTGTGCACACATGAAACACAAGTCTAAATTAACATTTTATACTCCCCTTCCAAAATCACAAAGTCTAGGCCTACTTTATTCAGCACCAAAGTCAGCAAACCATTCTCTACAAAGTGCTTCATAAGGTTGGTGTGAAAGCATGTCGGCAATCAGTCTAACTGTTCAGAGATGTACCCTACTGCCATCAGATTCTACAGGAATAGCTGACCTACAAGTCGTCAACTCTCAACTTTCAGATTGTCTAATGCATAAGAGATAGAAACATAAGATAATATCTCATTGTAAGACCAAATTTTCAATCAATTGTAACTTCACTTTACACACTTAGGTACCCACATGACCCAGTTGAAGTTATAATATTTCAGTCAGTAGCAAAGAGAACTTGACTTCTCAATTTGGCAATTTTAAAGTTTTGAGCTTCTCAAAAACTTTGAGGAAGAAGTGGTGCTCTTCTACATGTCATGACGCAGTTAAAAAGGAGGGCTAGCATAGGCCACAACGCCTTCACTCCCCTCCCACCCCACCTTGAAATTTTGGTGTTGCTACTATCGATATGAAGGTTTTATCTTTCATATCGATTTGACAAAAGCCACCCAGCACCACTTGTTCGCCAGTTTAGATATTAGAAGCAACAGTTACCTATACTAGGGTATACAAATTATTGTCTATTATTAAATTTTTGTAACAATGGTGCAAATTCTACGGAGCTTACAAGAATCCTTTCACATTTTACAAAATTACCACTCACCACCTCTGAGTACTTCATTTATTTGTACATGCTGCATATATGCTTGAATGCACTTATAAACCTTTTTGGTCTGCCCTCCACTATCTAAAATATACCAGTATAACCTGTTGAACCTAGTGTCCCTGCTTGGCTAACTAATGCAAAAATGGCCTTAAGATCTCATCATTTACATAGACGCACTAGTATAGACCATCAAATACTAATGGACATTGCAATCTTCTGGAATACATAGATCAGAACACAGCCTATAGTTGAAGACAATCTTTTTTACATGTTCTACTAAAGCCTTGACAAAGAGAAAGTTTGAAGAAAGTAATTATGGGGAAAAAGGTTGGCTAGTGACTGACTGAAGTTTAATTAGTTGCCCTGAATCAACCCCACCATCCTGGCAAGGAACACTTCTATATATTTGTCATATGTTGCAACATGCCCTTTCAAGTGCAGCCTTGATTTTTTTGGGTTAGTAGCACACGAAATAATCCTGTTAATAAAGGCGGTGAATTCAAACTTAGAACCTCTGACTGGAATCATAAAATTGTATGAATTGTCTTGTCTAAAAGCACAATTTTTTGTTTTTATTTGTTTTACTTCTGAAAAATAATGTTCATCATAACTTGACTATCATCGCAAATGGGTTCTGTGTTGTTCATTTACCATTTACCAACTAACTCATCAGCAAGTTTACCAATAACATTTGTTCCTCAATCAAAAAGTTAATGAACTAAGGATTTGTTTGCTCAACCAGATCTGATACCAAGGGAGGAAGTTTCACGAAAAATATACTAGGTGCTTTCATTTTTAACTTTTTGATCAGCACAACTCTGCTAGTGCAATCACAACACTACCAGCAACCTCTTCCCAAGAGAAACACTAAAATTCCAACACTTCCTGATGAGGTTCTGCACTTCTGCTAGACATTTTTCTTGGTGAAGCAAGGAAAAGCTTGTGAAAAGGCCACAGATGCATCATTTTGTGAGTTTGAAAGTTAAATAATTGCAAAATAAGTTTAGGTGGGAAGGTGCAGAGTGTCAAAAGTTCATCTGCCATAGAGCCTTTTTTTTAATAATGGTGGTGTCCGGACAGCTAGCATGCACCTTGACTGTTACACCAGTATTTGGTACCTCCCACTAGCACATGTACTGGACAACTCTGCCTATCAAGGCTTAAGTAAATGGAAAAAATCACCTAGTGTTTGCATCGCTCATGGAGCATTTTGATTCTTTTAATAAAGTCTCTATTGTGTCATTTTACTTCCATTTATCCAAGGCGCCAATCATGTTGCACTCTTTGCATGTCTCGATGCAGTGCTTTTTCCCATCCTTTACACTTACATGGGGAAGAAAATCAAAGTCGGAAGAAGAAAAAGTTAGAAGTCAGAAAGTCAAATAATTCCATAACTTCCTTGAAGATCAATTATTATTGACTAAATTCCACAAATAGGAGGAACATAGAAAGAAGGATCAGATACAACAATGTTGTGCACACCTAGTGCTTACATGGTTTTTCGATACTGAGCTTTTGACACTTCTGCATTATGATGGGCAGCCTTTCACTAATAATGCTTGGATCACTATACGCAGCACAATCAGAAGGATATCCTTTCTGCAAAAATTAAGAAGATCTGTAAGGGAATTCTAAAAAACAAACTAAAAGTAAGTTAAAGTAAATACCATCTAACACCAGACCAGAGTAATCCTTACATCCCCAATATATGAAGTGCTAACTAGATACAAACTTTTGAATCTTTTCAGCCAGCATTTTGTTATGCCTTTCAATGTGAAGAATCTGTTTACTGCTTGAGGCAATTGTAGTACCAGGAAATGAGGAAGGATCTTGTGGAATACAGTTGTCATCATGTGTGTTAGATTTTATGGGGCAGAGGAAATTCCAGATGTTATGAAAGGAAAGCTGTTTCCATACAGCAGCTAAAATACAAATGACTTTGGTTTCTAACCATTCATAAAAAAATAAGATACACAGTGAACATCCAAAGTAATGAATTTTCTGAAAACGGATACACGAGAAGAAAGATCTGCTTCACCTTCACTTAATTGGACCAACTAAAGTGAACTCTCTCAAAATCCTTACCATTGAAGTCATATATAGAGAGTGTAATGCCATCTAAATAGTGCAGGCATTAGTTTCAAGGAATTTTTAACTCATTTGTCAAGGTTATTTTGAGATTTTGGTCAAAGGGAGCCCAACTACTTTATTTGACTTTTCCTATCTTATTTCTTTCGTTTTGCCTATGTGCACTTGCACCATAGGGCATCTATTATATCGGTTCGGGCCATTTCTAGAGGTATAATTGAGTCCTAGTAAAATCGATCTTTAAGATGTCTAGTTACAACTTAGTACCCTGATATTCTAAAGGCAACAAGAGGTTTTAATCTTCAAGACTTGTGCTTCTTGTTATTAGTTGTAATTGAGACATGAATTGTTCTGGTCTGGTTATGAAGAAGATTATGATTTGAAAATGTGGGGTGTATAGATAGATTTCAACCCTTATGAGGGTAAAGAGGACGCCCCTTTTATCCTACTTCCTTTTCTCTTTCTTTGTTTCCTGCATTTCTTCTCACTGCATTAGGATCTGGTTTGTTCATCTCACTACAGAAGCAATCTTATTCCAAATCCTAATCTAGTCTTTATGAAAACCCTCCCTGAAGCCTGTCAACTATTCTGCTTTGAGTAAGTAATTTCTGCACCACAGTTTCCTGTATCACTACGGCATCAACAAACCTTTAGGGATCATGAAACATGCCAATAAGTCTATAAAAGGAGTAGATGAATGACTTCTCCCTAAAAATACAAAGATAAAGTAACATCGATATTGCCTGCTCAAACAGTGAATAAAATGGTCTCTAGTATGCCAAACAACCTATAATGTCTATGTTGTAGAACACATTAGGGAGGCACCAGAAGTGACAGACAACACAGATAGAAAAAATAACAGCTTTGAAATCAAGAACAAATGTTAGCAACTGTGGAAATCTAGGGTCATCATCATAGATAGATCAATAGGTCTATATAGAAGTGGAAGGGGTGGGGAGGTCTCCCTGGTACTATTCTTTATCTTTTTTATAAGTAGGTCTCCCTGGAACATGTATGGAGATGATATTGAACTTACAGAAGACAAGGCTTGAAATGTGGCTTCTCTCCAGCAGTTTTCTCGAAGAATAACTGATTTCATATGCCCCCCAAATAAACAATGTAAACGGGTGTCTCTTAGCCTCATTAGCACTCCATCAACTCTAAGCTGTGTAATGCATTCAACCATAAGTAAAAGAGATTAAGAAACAATAACTCGGGCGCTAAAAAATATTGTTTATGTTTCCTCAACAGAGACACTCACCCAGAAACGCAGCAACAAGAACCAACCACTTGGCGTGACTCTCTAGAAATACACAGAAGTCGTTCATCAGTGAATCGGAAGTCTGACAAATTGATATGACTTAATAAGAACCAGAATAACATTACCACTTTCACTGTTAAAAGAGAGATTCCATTATCAGCAAGTTCATCCTCATATAAGATGATCTGTTGAATGAAAAAATGGAATCAACTTGGGTGCTAGAAAGGTAACACAGGTAGAAAATGGATAACACTCCTCAGTTAAATGACCCTGAAATCACCAAATTCTGATTCACCAACCTCATCATAAAAGAGAATAGGTTCTTTTGATGCCAGTGCAGCCAAATCAATCTTGTCAACGCAATCCTCCATTGAAGACTACAGCTGCTTTCATTCGATAATCCTCTAACACACTATTATACAAAATTAACAAGAATAGTTCAAACAACTTTTGAGTTTGACAGCAAACGAACAATAACTAAAGGGAAAGATAGAAGAAGGGATATTAATAAAAATGTTCCCATTCAAATAAATTAATTTTCCAAGTGATCAGCAATTATTGCTAAGGTGTAACTCAAAATTCAACATTTAAGTCATTGACCGAGGATAAGGACAAAATAACTGATGAAACAGCCTAACCAAGGTAGCAAGCATTAAACTAGCTGGCATATTAACTTTAACAATCTAAAAAAGTGTGAGTGAACAATAAAATGTCTACAAACTTTAATAAGTATTACTCCAATGATATAAGATTCAGACCCCGGCATTCCTTTCAACAGTTTCACTTCCATTGTAAGGCGTGGTGAATGTATAGTCATAGTCAAGCGCCACCTGTTGCAAAAGTTTACTGCAAACACACATAAATAAAATGAGAGAGAGAGAGAGAGAGTCAGGAAAAGAAAGAGAAAGGCAATGAAGAAAGCCTTCTGTCAGACGACTTTCACTATGGATATCAAAATCTATTTCTGAAGGGAAAAGTAAGAAATGAATACCAAGGAACCATTCATGCAACTTGCAAGTACCAAAAATGTACTAAAGCTTTCATACGGTTGTTTTAATTACATATCTTCTATTAGTGGTTCTTTAGGATATTTGGTCAATAGCTGAAAAGTTTCTTCATTATTTGACAGTTCAAAAGGTTTTAACGTCTAAAAGAAGCTGCACTTTGACTTACGAAGTGTTGTTTGACGAGATGGTAATTTTCGCAGAGTTTACTGGTTTAGCTAAAGGCCTAAAAGCTGATCCCGGTTAGATTCGATCTATTTGACTGGCCTGGTTTTATGGCTGTGTTGGATAGGTTTTGAGTTAGCAGCATTGCCTGGGAAACAGATTTGCAATTCGGCAGTATACTAAACTTTATCGGGATCAACCTTCCAATTGGTGAAAAAGATCTATCACCATACTGTGGTGCTAGCACCTGCTGACAGAACTCAATAACTCTACCATACACTGATGCTGGCACCAGCTGACAAAACATCCTCTTTCAGAGAGTAATGCTTCTATGTAGGTACTGAAATTAATTAGAAAGCTAATAATACCTTCTGAATTTCCATTTTGCAGCTGCTGGAACTTCAACAGGTGGTAATGACTCGTGCTTCCAACCAACTAGAGCATCTAATGCATTAAAGTGAATTTTTGTGCCAGTATTCACATGTTTAAGCACCAAAGAATTGTTCCCAAATACCATCTCTGGCAAGTGAGAGGTCTCAAGTTTTTCTTCCCATCTGTATGCATATCAAACAATTTAGGGAGGAATTAGACCCTTTCAAGATATCAAAGAGATAAGTGTGCTTCCCTAGAAGAGGATATGAATTACTATATGCAAAAACATAGAAGTCCACAAAAAAAATGTCCAATATAGCAAATGCATGCAAAAAAAATTCATGGGGTTAGGGAGAGTTTAATATTTAGGGATACTTCTTCACAGGTCATATGTCACAAGCAGGACGGTCAAACAGCAAACATTCTTCGAACAAAATTGAATAATTAAGAACCCTCATCAATGCAGCACTCAACCAAAGATTTGCAGGGAATGCATACACTAAGATAAGAATCAGTAAAACCTCAGGCCTGAGTGATGAATCATTGAAATTCAGCATCATGAGGAGTTATCCAAAGTGGTGCAAAAGATTCACGCAATACGAAATTGCATATCAATTCTCATCCAAATGGCTGTTGTGGATTAGAACAGTTCAGATTAAGTAGAGGAAAAGGCTATAACTCACAATTTTGTAGGAGCAGAAGTCTTATTTCATGTTTCACATCTTCCTACCGTAGTTAATCAATCAACTACGCAGCAATCCAAACAATTTTAAATTGTTAAAACATGAAACAAACAAGTTGCAGCCACGGAAACAAATAAGCGCTTAATTGAATTGTACATATATAAAAAGGGTAAAAGAGTACTGTAGAAGCTGAACAGAAGTGAGAATGGAATGCTTCCTAGACTCAATCTCCCAGCCGTGAATACGAAGTCCACGTCCACTCCGTCCGTCCGGTAGAGAGCTCAGCTCCGACTGCCTTTAGCTCTCTCATCACTCTCCACTCCATGTTCCGATCGTCCGGTAGATTACTTTACCGGTTGGTTTCTTTAGGAAATTTTACAACTACCAGTTTCTCCAAAAAAAATAAATTGCCTGAACACATAATTAGCCCCCAAAAAAATAAAAATAAGGCCAGCATGATTGGATTTGGATGCAATTGAATATAATTACAGGGTTAGACAAAATAATTATTTAATTGGTAGAGAGAATTAAGTAAAATAAGAAGGGGCTAATAACATTCTTTTTATAATTCTCCAGAAAGATGAGAATTGTGAGCAACTTCATTATCACTTTGTAATTTAATTATTTATTTATTTTGATATTTAACTGTTTACTCTTATTAAAAAAAAATAACTTCAAAATTATTTTGAATTTATTCTTCTATCTCATTTCTCAAACTCTAGTTATTCCGTGTAATCACCGATATATTTTTTTATATTCTCCTTTGAAGATAGCTAGCTAACTATTATTCTAGATTTTGAAACTAGACCTATATACTGAGTAATATCATTAGAGCAAAATTTCTTTGTTGAAAGATCATATGGCATAATAAGTAGAAACATTACTAATACGCCTTATTCATCGCTGTTACACTGTTACTACTCACCCTTGCTGGGATATAATACTGTCTGTAAAACTCACTAGCAATTTAACTCTTAACAAATGATATACTTGTCTTCACCAAAATGGAGCAGCAATTCAACTGAAATAGGTTCATCTTTACTGACAGTTACACAACGGAAGGACAATGAAAACCAAGTAAATAAAAAGAAAATACACATTTTAATCTGCAACACCATACCATGTCTACTGTACGGTTGAGACATAAATGTAAAGCATGATTGAAATTTAAATACCATCTAGTCCCTGCTAGATCCACAGCTTTAATCACTGGTAACTACTAAGAACAAAATTCAGCTTATCACCCAGACTCTCCGTAATGCATATTCAATCAAGTTAAGATTGACGGGAGGACTCCACATGATTCTGTACTGCAAAGTTCCACCTTCAACTAGCTAACGTTTCAATCTTTAACCATTCACCGATATCAGAAAACTTCCAGGTTAGATAATGTTCCACTCCGAGTATTCGTACATTCCAGAATTTGGAACTTCCACTCTTCAGTCTTGTTTCTGCAACCTACTACTTCTACGGACGTTCTGAGAATTAGGGGTATCAACCTTCACCATCGGCTTCTTGCGAGTCTTACTTTGGGGAGTATCATCTGGTCCTTGATCTGTTGTTGTGTCATCGTTCTGAGAATTTGTGGTACCAACTTTTGCCTTCTGCTTCTTGGAAGTCTTACTGCAGGGAGTTCCATCCAATGCTTGTTCTGTTGTATTATCATTCTGAGAATTCGCAGCACCAACTTTTGCCTTCTGCTTCTTGGAAGTCTTGTTGCGGGGAGTGTCCTCTGATCCTTGATTTGTCGTATAAACTTCTTTAGTTGGTTCACTAGATTTTTTTCCACTGGCGTCCTGTACCAACAGTTCTTGTTCACTATTATCAATTGCATGACCTTTTTCTCCATTAAGACATTGCTTTGGTTGCTCCAATTTCTCAACCCCATTGCAGGAAGCAATGAAGCTATTAGATTCAGTTCCAAGTGGTTCTCCAATTATCTGTGATTTGGATGGAGATTCTTTCGACACTTTCTGACTCATAATTTTGTTCCAGTTAGGAGAATGACGATGGCAATGACGAGCATTTTCAAACCATTTACTGACCTGTATATTAATGAAAAGAAAAAACTAACTAAGAAGGCAAAATGAGCAGCCACAAAGCAATAAAGAAGACAAGTGACAAAAAAGAGGATGAAGCTGAAATTAACATATGCCAGGGAGAGCATATAAAACCTGGTGAGCTGTTAGCCCTAATTCTTTACCCAACTTCTCCTTTGCGTCACGGTCAGGATACTGATTGTCCTTGAAGGATTCATATAGTTTCTGAAACCCAAAAAAGCATTAAACTGAAGTGAGGAAATGCATGAAAACTAACAAAGGATATTCTTCTAGTAAACTAGAAAATTACATGTCAATCCCAAACTAGTTGGACCTGCCATATGAATCAATGTTAACCATTATGTTCTTTTCAGTCACATTTCATTCAAAAACTTATCAATTTGTCTCTTCAAGCAATTTTTTTTTAAAAAAAAAAAAGAATACATGATTAGAAAAGCCACAAATACCATACAACAGTTTGAAACAAAAACTTTCAGAAGGCATCACCATATTAGGCAAGCACAACTATAAACAAGTCCTCTTCTCTTTTCGGGGGCAGCTAAAGAGTAAATAAGGTTTGCTTGAAAGCTAATGAAGTTAGTTTATCATATCCATTGTACACTATTTCTTCAGGGATGACATAAGTATGATCTCATCCTACCTTCAATAGGTATTGTTTTTAATTTCATTCGAAAGTCAGACGTCAACCCCACTTGAAGGAATTCACGGGGTCTGTTGTTATTGTTGTTGTTGGGAAGTAAGATATCACTGGAACTATAAACACTGATCAAATTATGTAAACAGTTGGAACCAGGGTAAAGCCGACAAATACCTTGGTGGTGACTTCTCCATGTGTTTTTCTTTTACCTCTTGCAGGAGATTCGGAGGTGCCCGCGCCTTCAACTTTGATTTTCTCAGAGATTCCACTATTAGAAGCATGCCCACTCCCTTTTTGTTTCCCACTTTGATACTTGATATCTGCAGGAGTCGAACTAGGAGAAGCCATAGCACCTTTGGCGTTTCTCAACTTTCTCACATCGGGTAAAGGACCATCATCATAGTCTTCATCACTAGAATCAGAAGATCCATTTCCATATGTTTCCTTCATACACCAATAAATCCGAGCAAATTAATCCAATCAGGTTGAAGAAAAAAGATAGGGAGTCACATTGAAGAGCACAAAAGCGTACATGATTGATGAATATACGACATGCAGAGACGTACCATTTAAATGAGAAAAAAAAAAGTTTTTCAACATAATAGATCTTAGATTATGTTGATACAATATAGAAAAAAAGTATGTCCCACTGCAGGCAAGAGCTTTCCTCAAATCCTCACATAAAATAGCAGTTAAGCCTTCACAATTTTAAAATCCATGTTTTTTTCAGAATGATTTTTTTTTTTTAAGAAATGATTTTAAAATCCATGTTAAGTGCAAGCTTGATATTTCAACTTGGTTGTGCCAGAGTGACTGCCCATCAACTCCACCAGCTGAACCACACATCATATGAAAGTTACAAGCCATGTTTTGGGAAAAGAATCCCATTCTTTCCAGGAGATGACCTTTATATCACGTGACCAATTCAGAAAGATATCAATCAACGAAGACAGTAAGAACATACCTCAGTAACCTAAACATTAGTCATGCAGCTCTTTAAGAGAAACAACATTCTCCGCTATATTGTTAAGTGCTTGACAGCTTGTACAACTTAAGCACCTATTATAAGAACTTCGATCGACTCAGCCGTTAGAATTCAATTTGAATGTTTTAGATAAGAGCTTATGTCGTTTTTCCCTTGAAACCTTTCTGTACTAAAATTTAGTGACCCAGTTCTTGTATATGCCATGTACAATCTGATTCTAGACATCAAACCACAGAAAGTGACTACAATACCCAATCACAAAGAGACAAAATGTGATTCCCAACAAAAGGGTGGTGTGCTTTTGTTCCCACTTATCTCCCACTATCCTAGTCCATAGATAATAGGCTCTAATGACAAATTTTATGCTGATGAAATCAGGACAAAACCAGAAAATTATGTTAATGACCAGTCAATGACAGATAAGTTGCATCGAGAAAAAAAAATCGAGGAACTAACCCAAACAGGAACTGAATCTTTGTGCTAGGAAGAACCATAGTAATATTGAATATGATAATCTCATAAACAATGACAGAAATAAACTGGTCAAGCAAAACTGGCATGATCAATGCCACTGGAGTTTTCATGTGTTCTTCTAACAAATATGGATATTCTACATGGAATACGCCAGTAAATTTAATACTCTGAATCTAAACACTTAAGAGATTGACCAAGGCAAGAGCATGTCAAGAGGGATGAAAGGACTAAATTAGTTATATACATAAATACTACTCTAGATAATTAGAAAGCATATATTGGATAATTACATGAACATAAAGAATTATAAATAAAAAATAGAAGCTTACGTCGTGCAGCTTTTTGTAGTCCAACCTCTCTATGTGCCTTTTGGCAGAGACAAGAGGGCTGTCAGACTGCATAAGATAAGACAACTCATCCTTCAGCGAATTCCCTTTAGCTTTGCCAACTTTAGCTTTTTCCTCAAGGGAAGCAGAGTTTGGCATACTGTTATCTACTGAGCTGGAAAACCCTTGTTCATCACCTCGCAGCCTATTAGTATCAACTATCAGACTAAAATCCTCAGAGTCGGACGTAAAATCAGAACTTGAACATTCTGTTTTAACCGTCTCATCCTTATCTGGATCATCAGGATTAAAGTCATCATCTTCTGAGTCTTCAGAAGAAAGCCCCAAGATCTCATCATCTTTAGGAGGGGCTTCTGCCAAGTCTTCAGATGCAGAGTAAAAATCAGATTCATCAGAACTCGACTCATCTTCCGAATCATTTTTTCCTACATCTGGAGTTTCAGGGTTGTAATCATCATCCTCCGAGTCATCTGATGGAAGACCAGAAATATCATCCAGCTTTTCCCCGGAGGCAGCAGCAGCAGCTTCCTTGGGATATACTTTCTACACATGTTAGAAGAAGACACTTAGGAACAACATTTAAGATCATAATGATCAGAAAAACTAACTACTGATTATCAGGAAAGAATGATCTAGACACAACCTCCCAGCTGTCAGTGACGGAAAGATCTGTTCCTTGAAGATCATTAAGTAAGTCAATGCAGTCTACTTTGCAATCACAGCCAGGACAAAGCCAGCCTTCATCATCAGGTGGAACTGTGATCATAGCAAGTAACAAGAGAACCATGAGAGTAAGGAAGTTATTTGACACTTTATAAAACAGAAGCTATCAGAAAAACTATCAACGGGATAACTGAACATTACTGTCTTCTTTTGACAGAGGTGGCTCCACACACAACTGGTGAAATCCACGCTCACAAACGCCATCACAGAGAATAATATCATTATCAGCTGGCAGATCCATAGAGCCACACTTCGCACAGAATATCTGCAGAAAAATAAAGATGCCTTGGTAATCCAGTTATCTCATCATAGCACCGTAAACACACCTAAAATTGTAACAGCCAACAAGCATATCCTACATCTTCACTGTCGATCTCCCCTTCATTGTCAAATAAAGATGCTGGAAGCCTCCCTTCAGCAAGTAATGTATCAAGGCGTTGAAACAAATCTCTTATTTTCAATTTGTAACGAAAAATATGAGTCTTGGCTCGTTGTAGCTCCTTCTCCAGCTTTATCTTTTCTAAGCTGCAAGAGTGTCGAGACCATTAAACCCAACAGTGACTTTAAAAAGTATGTTCTCAAAATTTAAAAATAAACAGAAAATACAGGCAAGATAATTTTACGCTAGGTTAAGCAGGCAAATGCAATTAAGGATTCAGGTCAACGAGCTGATAATTTTATAGAAATAAAAACAATGCACTAGGCATATAAACAGTATATTCTCCCCACCTTATGAATGTGACATGACGGGGTAAAATAGAATCAGCTTATTTGGGAAATAAAATCTAGTAGGTCCTAAACCCATTGCCCTTAGAATATGACAGATGTCAGCAAAGCACAATACAAATCTACAGGGTTAGTATGCTTACACCTGCTTCCTCCCAGTAAAGAGCAAGTAATTAGACCATCATGTCAAAGCAACACTAATTTGGCACGAACAACTTGAAAGTACCCCTCCCCAACTACTTTTTTTGTATTAAATAGTCAGTACCTCCCAGTATACTTCGAAAACATACATCAACAGAACGATTATGCAAAACTACCAACAAAAATACATTGATATCCTGCAACGAGCTTTCAGAGTGAAGAAAGCCCATACCCTTTCTTACATAAAATTGTTACTTTATCAACAAACTAAAAAATTCTACTTCACAACATAATTTGGTGGTGCTACCTGCAAACTCAAGCCATCATCATGTAGGCAAAATTAACCTATGGTTTTTTTTTCTTTTTTGATAAGGTAAATGATTTTATTGATATGGGGGAAGGCCAGTATACAGGCATTAACGTATAATATTTTAGAGTAACATCTCTCGGTTCAATGAACTAAAGTAACTATGCCTTTGTTCCATCAATATCAATCTTTTATACTGTTCACACTTCAGAAATAGGAAATATTAATTTAAGCTAAAACTGCTATGAGTGGTCAAGTATTTGCAAGTCAGAAAACTGTGTACTACAATAAAGCTCCAACAAGTTATAGAAGATTGCCTTTTCAAACCTTCATTAAGCATTCATCAATTAAATTTACTGCATAACAATTCTGATAAAAGGCAACTAACCTTTGTCCTTTCCAGCCTTCACCAGAGTAAGCTTCAATCAAGGTCAGCTCATATTTTATTCTTTGTAATAAGTACCTCAGATGGCCCCTGATTCTTGTGAATTCGTTCGCAGCTATATGTTTGCTGTGTTTTTTCTTTCTCCTTTTTCTTTTCTTTTCCTCGGTAGAATCATGAGTTACCACACAATTTTTTGCCTCAGAAGCTCCAGACTTCTCCTTCGACTTCGAACGTAGAAGTCTAGTACTGCTAATTGGGGATCCTGGAATAGATTTTCGTTTTCTAGGCCGACCAGGTGTTTTCTCTCGATATTCTGACTGATTAAGATTTTCTCTTGATTGGTCAACACCAAGTTTCTCAGACATATTACCTGCTGATGCTGTGTGATTGCCCCCACCAGCTGTTCTTGCCTTTTCAGGTGACACTGATGTGTTTCCAAGAGTTGACATCTCAGTTTGATCTTCTAGCTGAAGTCTCGTCTCTTCCTGATTGGCATTACCAAAAATGTCTTCACAAGACAGTCATCCTATATGTAATCCTACTATACCTGCTTTTCCACTAGTTAGTTTCTACTCTTCATTTTCATCTTAATGACCTCTGTACTCAAGTTCTAAGATCCCGCAGAGATGAATATATTCAATGATACAAGATCACTAGAAATTCACTCTCTCAATTCTCACACAGACCAAGGGGCTAAATTTCTTGTACTCCAAACTGAAAAATCCAATATTGCTTCTCTGAAAAGAAAAAAAGAGAGGCATGAGCACATATATATCAAATCAAGTAGCAGTTATTACAAAAAAAGTTATACTTATTTGCACCAAATACTTAAATATGTGAGTAAAAAAATAGAAATGTTGATATGCGCTTAAAATAATGAGGATTAATGTTTGATACAATATTAGTTAACATTTCGTTGCTGGAATTTTCTCTAATGTGTACGTCATTGTATCACATAATACAGAAACACTATTAAATACTTATCTACTTTTGGCTGAACTTCATAAATGCAACTGAGCCAAAACAGAACAGGGGCTAACTGATCTCCTTATGAGTAATGAGGATATGAAGCACGAATAGATATCTTTCAACACCTTCATGCTTTCAAGTTGGCGGGCGTGGGGGCAAAATAATTGTCCAAATACACTAGTCCTCCTTCTATAATTTATACATAAAGTCCTTGGAATTGATAGTTAGTCCATGAAATGTAAAATGTAAAAATTAAAATGTGTAACTTATTATTTACTTGCCAAAAGACTACTACTCGGGAACAACAATACAATTGGATATCATTGAGGCCCTGATTGCCATCCCTAACTTTTTTACTTGATATACTACTTCTTTTGTGCATAACAGAAGTCCCTAATAGCAAACAGCCATCCAACTCCCCCAGGTACAGGGGAGCAGACACTGCTCTCAACCTATTAGTTTCTGGAAGAAATATAAAGACAATGACAGGCAAAATATTGAGATATGGTAGTTTTCAAGTTGATATAAATGGTTTTCCTAGCAGGGACTACAAAAACATACTTTCCTCATCAGTTTGTCCCAAATAATGTCCACTTGCCTAAATAAAACTGAACAGGATATACCATTAATTAAATGGTAGAAAGATGGCCCTATACTCTTTCTGATAAAGCACTCTATACTCTTCATAATAGATTTTATTTATTTATTCTTAGAAAATACTACCTATACATCTTCTGAATTATATGATATATAAACTTGCTAGCATTCATGTCAATCATCATCAAGACAAAATAAGGGTAGAACTTGAAATTGATTACATGTTCAAGAAGTAAAAAGAGGATCATAATTTCAATTTAATGAATGTACACATATTTCCACTTAATTGCATTTCATAGATTTGAAGGAAGCTAAAAATAAACAATAAAAGAATATCATTGGTTCTTTCTATTTTCTGGTATTTTTAGTTTGCTAATAGCATACACTGTGAAAGACATATGTATCTATTTTAGTAGGACATCTGTTTTGTAACTTACATGATACTTTGCAGCACTAGAGAGTACTAACCTATAGATTCAAATGTTACATAAATTATTTATTCACTTATCTCCTAGCCTAAGGGTAGGAAACACTCTTTTTTTTCTTTTTCTTGAACCTATTTGCTTGTCTATCCAAGCCTTTATCTTTAGAAACTAATTTGTAAGAAAGAGGCAGACCAAATCATGAGTTGCAATTATACACTATATCCAACAGCCAATTCAGATTAAAAGCTCATCTGACTAAAGAGTGATTAAGAAAACCCATGCATCCCTAACTAAAGTTTTAACTTGAACATTTAGACTAAATAAACAAGCCAAAATTCAGCAAAAAAAAAAAACAAGAGACACTAAAACCAACAGTAGAATATATAAATCAATCTAGTTGCAAATGCATGAATTTAGTGTGATGTCGAAAATGTATCAAGTTTCTCCTTTTCTTGTTTCTACCCACATTTGGGCAAACGATGCTTGCAATAGGTTAAAAGAAGGAAAACGGAACCTTAAAATACTTTCAAGATTAAATAAAGAAAACCCATGCATCCCTAAAGTTTTAACTTGAGCATTCAGACAAGCCAAAATTCATCCACTTTGAGATTAAAAAACAAAAAAAACAAGAAACACTAAGTAGAATAAATATAATAAATAAATAAAATCTAGTTGCAAATACATGAATTTAGCGTAAAATGGAAAATGTATCAAGTTTCCCCTTTTTCTAGTTTCTACTAGATTTAGGCAAATGGGGGTTTGAAAAAGGGAAACGGAACCTTAAACTACTTTCAAGATTTACCTTTGTTTGCATATAAAGAATTCACAGACAGCGAGAGTTTGAATTGAGAATCTGGAAAACTAGGGCTTCTATTTTTTGAGAGAGAAGAGTGAGTGAGTGAGTGAATGAGAGTATGAAAAGTAGGAAGAATGGCTGGTAGATAATTGGTGTTAACGAGGCTTTCTCTCTATACCGATGAAAGATGAAAGCTCTCGTCGGTGCAGTTTTTGGTTCCCTTGAAATCAGGGTGCGGGCGGGGTGGTATTTTTCAAGCAATAGAATTTAACACTCACTTTTGCCGCGCCGCCACTGTTTCCCTCTCTTTCGCCTCACCCTTTTTATGGGCTTAAGCTTGATCCAACTCTTTCTTATATAAGTTTTTCTATTGGGCCCAAATGGGAAATTTTTAATGGGCTCCAAGTGCATGAATCACATCTAGACCAAAACGGGAAAAAAACTTAAGGCTATATTACATTACATATATATATGTGACCAAAACGGGAAAAAACTTATATGTGACAACATTAATGATTATCACTTAATTAATATTGCACATAATACTTGTCTATTATATTAAAAATAATTATCTAATAATATTTTTTTAATTGAAAAAAATCAAGATATAATTTATTCTTTTGCGTCTATTTTACCCTTAATTAATATTAAATATTATTGAGTACTCCCTCCATTTCGAATTAATTGAACTGTTGCGGTGTTTCACACCCTTTAAAAAAAAGAAGATTAAGAGTTTGTTTGGCATTGTTGTTAGAAACTACTTGTTTTCAAATTCTTTTTTAAAAATCACTTTTTAAAAAAAAATGTTTTGAAAAAAATTAAGTTTTGTTTGGTTTATTCATTTGAAAAGTGTTTTAGATAAGCAAATTGTGTCAAATCACGCAAAAGGATAATTATTAGTGTACTTTTATTACTAAGATTACTTTATAGAGAGAAACTATTTTAAATATCAATTAGAAATTTTATAATAAAAATATGCATATTCATATTTTCAATCAATATTATACATACATAAATAAATAAAATATTAATATAATATTAAGACTTAAATATAATTTAAAATATCAAGAAAAATAAATTTAAAAACCAGTACACAAATTAAACCATTATATACAAAAACACCACTAAAATAAATAAAATCCTTCAGATTTTTAATTCTACAAAAATGTTGTTGTTACATTTGTATCTGATTCTATAAAATAATAATAAAATGTAAAATAATAATAATAGCATATAAACGTAAAATAAAAAATTATTATAGCAAAATAAAAAATAAAAAGATTGTATAAAACTTAACCAAATTTGTGATATATGTTAATTAATTAATAAGAGATATATTGATAAATATGTATATATTAGAGGGACATTTTAGTCTTCGAGAAAATAATTTTCTACTTCAGCTTTTACTATTTTTAAGAAGCTGAAACCTGCTTCTGCTATCATTTAAAAGCAGTTTTCAGATTTTGCCAAACATTATTTTGTCAAAAAAAAAAATACGTTTAACCTCCCAACAACAATGTCAAACAGGCTTTCAGACACAAATTAGGCATAGCATTTCATTTTATCCTTATTAATTATTATTAAATTTATGATTAGAATAACTAAATATTAACAATAATAATTAGTTCCAATACTAATAGTCCGTTTGAATTGACTTAATAAATGTCGTTTGAAACTGGAAATCTAGGGCTTCAAAGTGAATGTGTATTTTTTGAGAGAAGAGTGAGTGAGTGGATGATAGTATGAAAAGTAGGAAGAATGGCTGGTAGATAATTAGTGTTAACGAGGCTTTCTCTCTATACCGATGAAAGATGAAAACTCGTCGGTGCAGTTTTTGATTCCCTTGTAATCAGGGTGCAGGCGGAGTGGTATTTTTCAAGCAATAGAATTTAACACACACTTTGGTTCACTTATGCCGCGCCGCCATTCTCTTTCGCCTCACACCCTTGGATCATTCTAGATGTGACGCCTTATTTATGGGCTTAAACTTGGATCCAACTCTATTATATAAAGTTTCTTTCTAATGGGCCCAAACGGGAAATTTTTTATTGGGCGAAAACAGGAAATTTTTGGGCAAAAGATAGAAATCACATACTTTTAAGTAAAAATTATCATTTGTCTCTTATAAGTTTATAAATACAAAAATCTCTCAAACTGATACAATAATATAAACGTTAATACATTAATTCGATGCTCGAGATACATTAATCGTTAAGTAAGATATATTACATTTTATACATAATACATTAATCTGATCTACGTTTTATACATGATACACTAATTGATGCGCGAGTTACACTTATAAGATGCGCTGATACATTAATCTGGTGTAGGGGTGGACGTTCGGTTCTTCGATTCGATTTAATCAAATTTCGATTCGATTCTTCGGTATTTGGTTTTAGAAAAGTGTGCACCATAGTTTAATTACACCAAACTAGATCGGTTCGGTTCGGTTCGATTCAATTTTTCTACTTCGATTTGGTTTAGTTCGATATTTTTAAATTGATTTTTCAGTGTGAATAAAAATAAAGAGGGAATATGATAAAGTGTTAAGAGTTTCATCATGTATTTGATGAAAATAAAGAGAGCATAGATGATTTTTTAGCAAAGATGCCAAAGAATTTGTTTTTGTTTCTTAGGATAGATGGTTGCCATTTTACTAAAGCCTAAAGACTTTCTCCCATACCGAAATGCTGAATGAATAAAGAAGAGAGCAAGCAGCCTAGCAAGCACGATGCCACAATGAGCTTTCGAACAACCAAAATATAAGGACTGACAATGTACAATTGTACATAAATAACAATAGTTTAACACTTTATTGACATTATATTTGTTGTCATTTAATAATTAAAAATTTAAATGAGTCATGTAAATATGTTGAGTCAAAATTCAAAAGTGTATAACTATTATTAATTAAGCAATATAATTTAAATATTTTAAAATTTAGTAAATAAAACTTCAGTTCTTCGGTGCACCGTAGTTTCGGAACTCTTGCACCGAACTTCGAACCGAAGAACCAAAATTTTTTTAAAAAAAAATCGACATCGAACCGAAACACCGAAGAACCGAAACCGAAGAATCGAAATTTTTCGATTCGGTTTAATTTTCCGATGTTTTAATATTTACGCTCACCCTAATCTGATGTGTGAAAAATAAGGAATTTTAGAGATTATAAAACTAATAGGGATAATGATAGTAATAAAACTTAAATATGACCTATTATTTTTTTGGTCATTTTTCCATGGCCCAAAGTGCACAATCACCTCTAGATCAAAACGGGGAAAAAACTTAACGCAGTATTATTACATATATGTGACAGTATTAATGATTAAATGATCAATCAATTATTATTGCACATAAAATATTTTTAAATATTTACCTTAATACCATATTTTAATACTCTTCCATTCATATTTACTTGTTCACTATTAAAAATGGTTATTCAATAATATTTATTCAATTTACAAAATCAAAACACTTTTTTATGTTTATTTTATTCGTAATATTATATATTATTCTATATCTAATATATTTTTCAACACATTAAATTTAACCCTATTATTTACGGTATTAGAATATTTCTTAAGATTTTATTAAGTCAACAATCAACTATTATTAGATTAATACACTTGAAATAGGTCTACTGTGAATTCATTAACCACGACACACAACTCCTCATCATGACAGTACATATTTAGCTATATTTTATCATTCCTAACAGATACATTCAACATCGATCTACTAATTATTATACCATATATATATATATATATATATATATATATATATATATATATATATATATATATATATTATTATTCTTTTACTATCAAACTTTTTATAGACATATAATTACTAAATGAATATATCAAGTATTTGTCCATAAATATACTGAATACCTTGTGCTGAAAATAGTTGATATAAACATGAAATAATATATATATATCTGTCATAAAGATTTTACATTTTGATCCTTAAAATGCCTGATCGAGATATACATCATTTGTACCCAAGATATAAATAGAAAAGGATTTATACCTTACACTAAAAAATACTTGAAATAAATATATTTAGAGGGTGTTTAGAATTGACTTAAAAACTGATCAAATCTATTTTTAAATTTGTTTTTGATATTTTGGAAGGGTTTGATAAAAAAAAATAAGTTGAAAATAATTTAAAATAAGTTTTGAAGTGTTTGACAAGGTAAAAAAATAACGTATAATAAGTTTAAAATGACTTAAAATAAGTCAAAAATCAAAAGTAGCATACCTACATTTGATTTTTTGACTTAAAAGCCATTTAAAATTGACTTTTTTTTTTGACTTAAAATTACTTTTTTAAGTCATCCAAACAGGTTCTTAGTCTAAACCATTTTATACCTTGTTCTTAGAAATACTTGAAATCGATATACTTAGAGCATGTAACATTGTTGTTGGAGGTTAAAAGTATTTTTTACCGATTAAAACAGTTTATTGAATTCTCAAAACTGCTTTTAAATGAAAGCATAAGCAGTTTTAATGTTGTTAGGAAGAAGCTAAAAATTTCCTCTTAAAAAAAGCAAAAGCAAAAGCAAAAGCAAAAGTAGAAACAGAAAATTATTTTCTTGAAGACTAAAATATTAAAAAATAAAATAAAATATATATATATATATATAATATATATATATATATATATATATATATATATTATATATATATATATATTATATATCAACATATGCCTTATTAATTAATTAACATATTTCATAAATATGGTTAATTTTCATACAAGAATTTTATTTATATTTTATATAATATTTTTTAAATTTATGTTTATATATTATTATTATTTTATATTTTATATATTATTTTACTTCTTATTTAACAGATCATAAATAAACATTTTTGTAGGATTAGAAATATAAAGAATTTTATTTATTTTGTGGTGAATTTTGTGTATATAGTGGTTTAATTTGTGGAACAGTATTAAAATTTATTTTTCTTGATATTTGAATTATATTTAAGTAATCATGTTAATATTATATTAATATTTTATTTATTTATGTATAATATTGACTAGAATATATAACACACATATATTGCGTTCTTGTTGCATATTTTCTTGTTGGTAAAACGCGGACAAGACAAAAATATAAATGATAAAAGTGATGGAAATAATATGAGAAAATAATGTTACATAATTTTATATGACAAGGCCAAGAGGAACAACAGATATCACTATAGTAAAAAAATTGACATTGTATAGCCACAAATATGATACTTAAAGTGAGTACAACACACTCAAAACGAATAACACTCTCTTTTGATTTCCTCCTTACTAAAATATCATTTACACTCTATTTTCTTGTATAGTTAACGGAATAACGTCACTTTGCTCTTAACTATATTTCTCCATCTTGTCTACAAATGAGCAAAAATGCTCTATTTATAGGAAGAGATAATCGTATCTATGTCAGTAATGACATAGATAAAATATAGTAAATTTCAAAAGAATATTACAAATTTTATCAATTTGCCAACAATCAAATTTTTATTTTCAACTTTTACATAAAAAAGTTTTTCATGATTTTTTGTCACTATTTCTTTTTGACAATTGCTTGTTGAGTAGTAAAAATTGACTAATATAAAGAACATGAAATTAGGGCTGTGCAAAAACCGAATCGAAAAAAATATTTTTGGGTTATTATTTTTGAGTTATCGGATTATTGAGTTTTTAATGAGATTATTAGGAAAAAAAATTATTGGGTTATTATATATACTTAATAATTAATATTATAATGTTAGACAATATAATATTAGCGATGGAGTCTTACTAAGACTTCTTCAGAAAAATATTTATCCACCCTATATCTATAATATTAATCTATGGTATTATTTATATCTATATACTATAGATATAGAAGATATAGAAAATACTTTAGATTATGGTGTTTATACATCAGCTCAATCAATGACTATTCATGATTCCATAATTGAATCAATTTCATACCGGTTCTTAGAGGAATGTTATGATAAAACTTCGTTTGAAACGATGTGGTAGAAAGCAACGTGCGACTTGAAGGACACGATCTGTTGTGGATTTGTACATCCACCTTTTTTTGTAAGAAGAAAGGTGCCAACTGCCTATCCTACATCCTCTACGTTCTTGTCTCAGTAGAGTCTTTCAGTGGCACGCGGTCCTCTTCCTCATTATTTAAAAAAAGTAAGCTACCGGTTCAGGTATAAGATGAAGAAAATTCATGTAGATCTCACGTAGAGAAATCAAGAATTTATTGATGTATTGATAATAATGATAGGTTGATCAATATTGTTGTATTGATCATATTGATCAATAATGATTTTATTGATAGGTGATCAATTATTGATGAATTGATGATTAATAATGTTAAGTACATACTCCTTATATGGTATAGAATTGTAGAGTCCTAAATTGACTACACTTAGAGTCCTACTACAATACCTATTACTACTATAATAATAATATGCAATTATAAGTAATCTAATCCAGTTATACTATAATTCTAATCATAAAAATAATTCTAGACGAAATATAATCCTCGTTACATAGGTAGTTTAATTCTAGTGCGACTCTAATTCTACAACAGTGTTGTAACTCGCCAGTCAGCTTCGTTGGACCTGTTCCTTCGACATGTTTCAATCCTCAGCTTCCTTCTTCATCAACACTTGATATGAACAAGTCAGTTAACTGCGTTGGACCTGTTCCCTTGACATGTTTCAATCGTCAGTTTCCTTATTCTTCAACACAAGATACTATCATTACAGCCTGGACAATTAAACATCCAAACTGTAATCACAACGATCCAATTGCAAGAGCGGAGCTCGATATCGATTTTTACTATTGGGTTATTGGATAAACCAATTACTCAATAAGACGGTTATAATTGATTATTTTATCCTTCCTAATTATTAAATATCAATAATTTAATATTATATAATCAGACATTATAACTATATCAATTTATTAGTAATCTACCAACTTCATTCTAGACCGCTTTATTAGGTTTTACTATTTACTTATAACTTAAAGATTAATGTAAGGAGTTCACAATCGTAGCTATTTGATTTTAGTTTTAGTTTTAGTCTTGTTAGACTAGTTTGTTTTAGTTTTAGTTTGTAATTGTAGGTTGTAGTATTTCCAAGTTTGTAAAGGTCCGTAATTTGATTAACATAAAAACTTTCATACTATTTTGGTGATAACATGTAATTCTAGCCTTCGTACTATATTTTCTCTTCTTGATGCAATTTGTCATTAATTTTTTGTTTCACTATGTCAAAACATTAAAAGAAGTGAGAAGACATATAATATTTTAAGGACATTTTCTTATTGGGTAAACAAAAAACGAACCGATAATGATGAAAAATTGATAAATCAAAAATCGATAAAAATATCTTATCGATTTGTTATTGGGTTGGACATGAGAGCTCATACTTCCTAATATCACATTGGCATTCATTAAATATTCAACTAGAAAGTTGATACTTGTGTTTATTTTTGTTCCACTCTTGAAGTGCCGACACAATTCTTGTTGAATTTTAAAAATTACAACAACAATAATATAAATAAATTGATATAAAAAGACTAAAATATTCTTATTTTAAGTTTTACATTTAGTTTTGGGATAATGTACAAGTACCCCTCAACCTATGCCCGAAATTCTAAAAACACACTTATATTATACTAAGGTCCTATTACTCCCTCAACTTATTTTATAAATAATTCTTTACCTCTTTTCGGTCTACGTGACACTATTTTGTGGCCCACCGTGTGTTGACATTTTTTTTAAACTAGTGTCACGTAGATCGAAAGGGGAAAAAAATTATTTATAAAATAAGTTCAGGGGTAATAGAAACTTAGAGATAAATTGAAATATCATCTATGATCATGTATCAATACAACTAAAATAATATTCAAATGGCAAAAGTACAGGCAATATTAAATGTATAAATCATCATACACATTTAAAATTGAATCTTTTCTAAGCTTCTCGAGGCTGATTTTTACAAGAACGCCTATTGTGACCTGCAATGCCACATGTATTGCATGTATTGGTCCCTTAGATTTAAACATCTCTTGCTGATTTGTCGGGAGACTTTTTTCTTGGCCTTCCAGGAGGGCTTTTGAACTCTGGAGGCAGAACTAAATCAGTCATTATATATCCAGGGATAAGCCACTTTATTTATCTAGCAATAGATTATATTGGAAATCATATTTAACAATGTTGTGGGTGTGGAATAAAATATTTTAAAATTAGTAAATAAAACTTCAGTTCTTCGGTGCACCGTAGTTCGGAACTCTTGCACCGAACTTCGAACCGAAGAACCAAAATTTTTTTTAAAAAAATCGACATCGAACCGAACACCGAAGACCGAAACCGAAGAATCGAAATTTTCGATTCGGTTTAATTTCCGATGTTTTAATATTTACGCTCACCCTAATCTGATGTGTGAAAAATAAGGAATTTTAGAGATTATAAAACTAATAGGGATAATGATAGTAATAAACTTAAATATGACCTTATTTTTTTTGGTCATTTTTCCATGGCCCAAAGTGCACAATCACCTCTAGATCAAAACGGGGAAAAAACTTAACGCAGTATATTACATATAGTGACAGTATAATTATTAATGATCAATCAATTATTATTGCACATAAATATTTTTAAATATTTACCTTAATCCATATTTTAATACTCTTCCATTCTATTTACTTGTTCACTATTAAAAATGGTTATTCAATAATATTATTTCAATTTACAAAATCAAAACACTTTTTATGTTTATTTTATTCGTAATATTATATATTATTCTATATCTAATATATTTTTCAACACATTAAATTTAACCCTATTATTTACGGTATTAGAATATTTCTTAAGATTTTATTAGTCAACATCAACTATTATTAGATTAATACACTTGAAATAGGTCTACTGTGAATTCATTAACCACGACACACAACTCTCATCATGACAGTACATATTTAGCTATATTTTATCATTCCTAACAGATACATTCAACATCGATCTACTAATTATTATACCTATATATATATATATATATATATATATATATATATATATATAATTATTATTATTCTTTTACTATAACTTTTATAGACATAAATTACTAAATGAATATATCAAGTATTTGTCCATAAATTACTGAATACCTTGTGCTGAAAATAGTTGATATAAACATGAAAATAATATATATATCTGTCATAAGATTTTACATTTTGATCCTTAAAATGCCTGATCAGATATACATCATTTGTACCCAGAGTATAAATAGAAAGGATTTATACCTACATAAAAAATACTTGAAATAAATATATTTGAGGGTGTTTAGAATTGACTTAAAAACTGATCAAATCTATTTTTAAATTTGTTTTTGATATTTTGAAGGGTTTGATAAAAAAAATAAGTTAAAAATTAAAATAAGTTTTGAAGTGTTTGACAAGGTAAAAAAATAACTATAATAAGTTTAAAATGACTTAAAAAGTCAAAAATAAAGTAGCTACCTACTTTGATTTTTACTTAAAAGCGCATTTAAAATTGGCTTTTTATTTTTGACTTAAAATTATTTTTAAGTCATCCAAACAGGTTCTTAGTCAACATTTTATACCTTGTTCTTAAAATATCTTGAAATCGATATACTAAGAGCATGTTTACTTGTTGTTGGAGGTTAAAAGTATTTTTTCTCGATTAAAACAGTTTATTGAATTCTCAAAACTGCTTTTAAATGAAAGCATAAGCAGTTTTAATGTTGTTAGGAAGAAGCTAAAAATTTCCTCTAAAAAAGCAAAAGAAAAGCAAAAGTAGAAAAAGAAAATTATTTTTTGAAGACAAAAAAAAATAATATATATATAATATAAATATATATATACTATTATATATATTATATCAACATATGCCTTATTAATTAATTAACAATCATATATGGTTAATTTTCATACAAGAAATTTATATTTATATAATATTTTTTAAATTTATGTTTAATATTATTATTATTTTATATTTTATATATTATTTTACTTCTTATTTAACAGATCATAAATAAACATTTTTGTAGGATTAGAAAATAAAGAATTTTATTTATTTTGTGGTGAATTTTGTATATAGTGGTTTAATTTGTGGAACATATTAAAATTTATTTTTCTTGATATTTGATTATATTTAAGTCATCATTAATTTATATTATATTTTATTTATTTATGTATAATATTGACTAGTAATATAACACACATATATTGGTTCTTGTTGCATATTTTTTGTTGGAAAACGCGGACAAGACAAAAATATAAATGATAAAAGTGATGAAAATAATGTTACAATAATTTTACATGACAAGGCCAAGAGGAACAACGATATCACTATAGTAAAAAAATTGACATTGTATAGCCACAAATATGATACTTAAAGTGAGTACACAGAACACACTCGAAAAGAATAAAACTCTCGTTTGATTTCCTCCTTACTAAAATATCTTTACACTTATTTTTCTTGTATAATCAAGGAATAACTCACTTTGCTCTTAACTATTTTCTCTCATCTTGTCTACAAATGAGCAAAAATGCCTATTTATAGGAAGAGATAATCGTACTATGTCAGTAATGACATTATAATATTAGAAGTTTCAAAAGAATATTACAATTTTATCAATTTGCCAACAATCAAAATTTTTATTTCAACTTTTACATAAAAAAGTTTTCATGATTTTTTGTCACTATTTCTTTTTGACAATTGCTGTTGATAGTAAAAATGACTAATATAAAGAACATGAAATTAGGGCTGTGCAAAAACCGAATCGAAAAAAATATTTTTTGGTATTATTTTTGAGTTATCGGTTATTGAGTTTTTAATGAGTTATTGGAAAAAATTATTGGGTTATTAATATACTAATAATGGGGAAAAAACTTATATGTGACAACATTAATGATTATCACTTAATTAATATTGCACATAATACTTGTCTATTATATTAAAAATAATTATCTAATAATATTTTTTTAATTGAAAAAAATCAAGATATAATTTATTCTTTTGCGTCTATTTTACCCTTAATTAATATTAAATATTATTGAGTACTCCCTCCATTTCGAATTAATTGAACTGTTGCGGTGTTTCACACCCTTTAAAAAAAAGAAGATTAAGAGTTTGTTTGGCATTGTTGTTAGAAACTACTTGTTTTCAAATTCTTTTTTAAAAATCACTTTTTAAAAAAAAATGTTTTTGAAAAAAATTAAGTTTTGTTTGGTTTATTCATTTGAAAAGTGTTTTAGATAAGCAAATTGTGTCAAATCACGCAAAAGGATAATTATTAGTGTACTTTTATTACTAAGATTACTTTATAGAGAGAAACTATTTTAAATATCAATTAGAAATTTTATAATAAAAATATGCATATTCATATTTTCAATCAATATTATACATACATAAATAAATAAAATATTAATATAATATTAAGACTTAAATATAATTCAAAATATCAAGAAAAATAAATTTAAAAACCAGTACACAAATTAAACCATTATATACAAAAACACCACTAAAATAAATAAAATCCTTCAGATTTTTAATTCTACAAAAATGTTGTTGTTACATTTGTATCTGATTCTATAAAATAATAATAAAATGTAAAATAATAATAATAGCATATAAACGTAAAATAAAAAATTATTATAGCAAAATAAAAAATAAAAAGATTGTATAAAACTTAACCAAATTTGTGATATATGTTAATTAATTAATAAGAGATAGATTGATAAATATGTATATATTAGAGGGACATTTTAGTCTTCGAGAAAATAATTTTCTACTTCAGCTTTTACTATTTTTAAGAAGCTGAAATTTTTAGCTTCTTCCTTTCCAACAATAGAAAACCTGCTTCTGCTATCATTTTAAAAGCAGTTTTCAGATTTTGCCAAACATTATTTTGTCAAAAAAAAAATACGTTTAACCTCCCAACAACAATGTCAAACAGGCTTTCAGACACAAATTAGGCATAGCATTTCATTTTATCCTTATTAATTATTATTAAATTTATGATTAGAATAACTAAATATTAACAATAATAATTAGTTCCAATACTAATAGTCCGTTTGAATTGACTTAATAAATGTCGTTTGAAACTGGAAATCTAGGGCTTCAAAGTGAATGTGTATTTTTTGAGAGAAGAGTGAGTGAGTGGATGATAGTATGAAAAGTAGGAAGAATGGCTGGTAGATAATTAGTGTTAACGAGGCTTTCTCTCTATACCGATGAAAGATGAAAACTCGTCGGTGCAGTTTTTGATTCCCTTGTAATCAGGGTGCAGGCGGAGTGGTATTTTTCAAGCAATATAATTTAACACACACTTTGGTTCACTTATGCCGCGCCGCCATTCTCTTTCGCCTCACACCCTTGGATCATTCTAGATGTGATGCCTTATTTATGGGCTTAAACTTGGATCCAACTCTATTATATAAAGTTTCTTTCTAATGGGCCCAAACGGGAAATTTTTTATTGGGCGAAAACAGGAAATTTTTGGGCAAAAGATAGAAATCACATACTTTTAAGTAAAAATTATCATTTGTCTCTTGTAAGTTTATAAATACAAAAATCTCTCAAACTGATACAATAATATAAACGCTAATACATTAATTCGATGCTCGAGATACATTAATCGTTAACTAAGATATATTACATTTTATACATAATACATTAATCTGATCTACGTTTTATACATGATACACTAATTGATGCGCGAGTTACACTTATAAGATGCGCTGATACATTAATCTGGTGTAGGGGTGGACGTTCGGTTCTTCGATTCGATTTAATCAAATTTTGATTCGATTCTTCGGTATTTGGTTTTAGAAAAGTGTGCACCATAGTTTAATTACACCAAACTAGATCGGTTCGGTTCGATTCAATTTTTCTACTTCGATTTGGTTTAGTTCGGTATTTTTAAATTGATTTTTCAGTGTGAATAAAAATAAAGAGGGAATATGATAAAGTGTTAAGAGTTTCATCATGTATTTGATGAAAATAAAGAGAGCATAGATGATTTTTTAGCAAAGATGCCAAAGAATTTGTTTTTGTTTCTTAGGATAGATGGTTGCCATTTTACTAAAGCCTAAAGACTTTCTCCCATACCGAAATGCTGAATGAATAAAGAAGAGAGCAAGCAGCCTAGCAAGCACGATGCCACAATGAACTTTCGAACAACCAAAATATAAGGACTGACAATGTACAATTGTACATAAATAACAATAGTTTAACA
Source organism: Solanum lycopersicoides (assembly GCA_022817965.1). Taxonomy (NCBI): domain Eukaryota; kingdom Viridiplantae; phylum Streptophyta; class Magnoliopsida; order Solanales; family Solanaceae; genus Solanum; species Solanum lycopersicoides. The sequence goes on from CM040618.1 coordinate 128,795,938, forward strand.
CTTTATTGACATTATATTTGTTGTCATTTAATAATTAAAAATTTAAATGGGTCATGTAAATATGTTGAGTCAAAATTCAAAAGTGTATAACTATTATTAATTAAGCAATATAATTTAAATATTTTAAAATTTAGTAAATAAAACTTCAGTTCTTCGGTGCACCGTAGTTTCGGAACTCTTGCACCGAACTCCGAACCGAAGAACCAAATTTTTTTTTTAAAAAAATCGACATCGAACCGAAACACCGAAGAACCGAAACCGAAGAATCGAAATTTTTCGATTCGGTTTAATTTTCCGATGTTTTAATATTTACGCTCACCCTAATCTGATGTGTGAAAAATAAGGAATTTTAGAGATTATAAAACTAATAGGGATAATGATAGTAATAAAACTTAAATATGACCTGTTATTTTTTTGGTCATTTTTCCATGGCCCAAAGTGCACAATCACCTCTAGATCAAAACGGGGAAAAAACTTAACGCAGTATTATTACATATATGTGACAGTATTAATTATTAAATGATCAATCAATTATTATTGCACATAAAATATTTTTAAATATTTACCTTAATACCATATTTTAATACTCTTCCATTCATATTTACTTGTTCACTATTAAAAATGGTTATTCAATAATATTTATTCAATTTACAAAATCAAAACACTTTTTTATGTTTATTTTATTCGTAATATTATATATTATTCTATATCTAATATATTTTTCAACACATTAAATTTAACCCTATTATTTACGGTATTAGAATATTTCTTAAGATTTTATTAAGTCAACAATCAACTATTATTAGATTAATACACTTGAAATAGGTCTACTGTGAATTCATTAACCACGACACACAACTCCTCATCATGACAGTACATATTTAGCTATATTTTATCATTCCTAACAGATACATTCAACATCGATCTACTAATTATTATACCATATATATATATATATATATATATATATATATATATATATATATATATATATATATATATATATATATATTATTCTTTTACTATCAAACTTTTTATAGACATATAATTACTAAATGAATATATCAAGTATTTGTCCATAAATATACTGAATACCTTGTGCTGAAAATAGTTGATATAAACATGAAATAATATATATATATCTGTCATAAAGATTTTACATTTTGATCCTTAAAATGCCTGATCTAGATATACATCATTTGTACCCAAGATATAAATAGAAAAGGATTTATACCTTACACTAAAAAATACTTGAAATAAATATATTTAGAGGGTGTTTAGAATTGACTTAAAAACTGATCAAATCTATTTTTAAATATGTTTTTTGATATTTGGAAGGGTTTGATAAAAAAAATAAGTTTAAACTAATTTAAAATAAGTTTTGAAGTGTTTGACAAGGTAAAAAAATAACTTATAATAAGTTTAAAATGACTTAAAATAAGTCAAAAATCAAAAGTAGCGTACCTACTTTTGATTTTTTCACTTAAAAGCCATTTAAAATTGTCTTTTTTATTTTTGACTTAAAATTATTTTTTTAAGTCATCCAAACAGGTTCTTAGTCCAAAACATTTTATACCTTGTTCTTAAAAATACTTGAAATCGATATACTTAAGAGCATGTTTAACATTGTTGTTGGAGGTTAAAAGTATTTTTTCTCGATTAAAACAGTTTATTGAATTCTCAAAACTGCTTATAAATGAAAGCATAAGCAGTTTTAATGTTGTTAGGAAGAAGCTAAAAATTTCCTCTTTAAAAAAGCAAAAGCAAAAGCAAAAGCAAAAGTAGAAACAGAAAATTATTTTCTTGAAGACTAAAATATTAAAAAATAAAATATATATATATATATATATATATATATATATATATATATATATATATATATATATATATATATATATATATATATCAACATATGCCTTATTAATTAATTAACATATTTCATAAATATGGTTAATTTTCATACAAGAATTTTATTTATATTTTATATAATATTTTTTAAATTTATGTTTATATATTATTATTATTTTATATTTTATATATTATTTTACTTCTTATTTAACAGATCATAAATAAACATTTTTGTAGGATTAGAAATATAAAGAATTTTATTTATTTTGTGGTGAATTTTGTGTATATAGTGGTTTAATTTGTGGAACAGTATTAAAATTTATTTTTCTTGATATTTGAATTATATTTAAGTAATCATGTTAATATTATATTAATATTTTATTTATTTATGTATAATATTGACTAGAAATATATAACACACATATATTGCGTTCTTGTTGCATATTTTCTTGTTGGTAAAACGCGGACAAGACAAAAATATAAATGATAAAAGTGATGGAAATAATATGAGAAAATAATGTTACATAATTTTATATGACAAGGCCAAGAGGAACAACAGATATCACTATAGTAAAAAAATTGACATTGTATAGCCACAAATATGATACTTAAAGTGAGTACAACACACTCAAAACGAATAACACTCTCTTTTGATTTCCTCCTTACTAAAATATCATTTACACTCTATTTTCTTGTATAGTTAACGGAATAACGTCACTTTGCTCTTAACTATATTTTCTCCATCTTGTCTACAAATGAGCAAAAATGCTCTATTTATAGGAAGAGATAATCGTATCTATGTCAGTAATGACATAGATAAAATATAGTAAATTTCAAAAGAATATTACAAATTTTATCAATTTGCCAACAATCAAATTTTTATTTTCAACTTTTACATAAAAAAGTTTTTCATGATTTTTTGTCACTATTTCTTTTTGACAATTGCTTGTTGAGTAGTAAAAATTGACTAATATAAAGAACATGAAATTAGGGCTGTGCAAAAATCGAATCGAAAAAAATATTGTTGGGTTATTATTTTTGAGTTATCGGGTTATTGAGTTTTTAATGAGATTATTGGGAAAAAAATTATTGGGTTATTATATATACTTATTAATTAATATTATAATGTTAGATAATTTAATATTAGCGATGGGGTCTTACTAAGACTTCTTTAGAAAAATATTTATCCACCCTATATCTATAGTATTAATCTATAGTATTATTTATATCTATATACTATAGATATAGAAGATATAGAAAATACTTTAGATTATGGTGTTTATACATCAGCCCAACCAATGACTATTCATGATTCCATAATTGAATCAATTTCATACCGGTTCTTAGAGGAATGTTATGATAAAACTTCGTTTGAAACGATGTGGTAGAAAGCAACGTGCGACTTGAAGGACACGATCCGTTGTGGATTTGTACATCCACCATTTTTTGTAAGAAGAAAGGTGCCAACTGCCTATCCTACATCCTCTACGTTCTTGTCTCAGTAGAGTCTTTCAGTGGCACGCGGTCCTCTTCCTCATTATTTAAAAAAAGTAAGCTACCGGTTCAGGTATAAGATGAAGAAAATTCATGTAGATCTCACGTAGAGAAATCAAGAATTTATTGATGTATTGATAATAATGATAGGTTGATCAATATTGTTGTATTGATCATATTGATCAATAATGATTTTATTGATAGGTGATCAATTATTGATGAATTGATGATTAATAATGTTAAGTACATACTCCTTATATGGTATAGAATTGTAGAGTCCTAAATTGACTACACTTAGAGTCCTACTACAATACCTATTACTACTATAATAATAATATGCAATTATAAGTAATCTAATCCAGTTATACTATAATTCTAATCATAAAAATAATTCTAGACGAAATATAATCCTCGTTACATAGGTAGTTTAATTCTAGTGCGACTCTAATTCTACAACAGTGTTGTAACTCGCCAGTCAGCTTCGTTGGACCTGTTCCTTCGACATGTTTCAATCCTCAGCTTCCTTCTTCATCAACACTTGATATGAACAAGTCAGTTAACTGCGTTGGACCTGTTCCCTTGACATGTTTCAATCGTCAGTTTCCTTATTCTTCAACACAAGATACTATCATTACAGCCTGGACAATTAAACATCCAAACTGTAATCACAACGATCCAATTGCAAGAGCGGAGCTCGATATCGATTTTTACTATTGGGTTATTGGATAAACCAATTACTCAATAAGACGGTTATAATTGATTATTTTATCCTTCCTAATTATTAAATATCAATAATTTAATATTATATAATCAGACATTATAACTATATCAATTTATTAGTAATCTACCAACTTCATTCTAGACCGCTTTATTAGGTTTTACTATTTACTTATAACTTAAAGATTAATGTAAGGAGTTCACAATCGTAGCTATTTGATTTTAGTTTTAGTTTTAGTCTTGTTAGACTAGTTTGTTTTAGTTTTAGTTTGTAATTGTAGGTTGTAGTATTTCCAAGTTTGTAAAGGTCCGTAATTTGATTAACATAAAAACTTTCATACTATGTTTTGGTGATAACATGTAATTCTAGCCTTCGTACTATATTTTCTCTTCTTGATGCAATTTGTCATTAATTTTTTTGTTTCACTATGTCAAAACATTAAAAGAAGTGAGAAGACATATAATATTTTAAGGACATTTTCTTATTGGGTAAACAAAAAACGAACCGATAATGATGAAAAATTGATAAATCAAAAATCGATAAAAATATCTTATCGATTTGTTATTGGGTTGGACATGAGAGCTCATACTTCCTAATATCACATTGGCATTCATTAAATATTCAACTAGAAAGTTGATACTTGTGTTTATTTTTGTTCCACTCTTGAAGTGCCGACACAATTCTTGTTGAATTTTAAAAATTACAACAACAATAATATAAATAAATTGATATAAAAAGACTAAAATATTCTTATTTTAAGTTTTACATTTAGTTTTGGGATAATGTACAAGTACCCCTCAACCTATGCCCGAAATTCTAAAAACACACTTATATTATACTAAGGTCCTATTACTCCCTCAACTTATTTTATAAATAATTCTTTACCTCTTTTCGGTCTACGTGACACTATTTTGTGGGCCCACCGTGTGTTGACATTTTTTTTAAACTAGTGTCACGTAGATCGAAAGGGGAAAAAAATTATTTATAAAATAAGTTCAGGGGTAATAGAAACTTAGAGATAAATTGAAATATCATCTATGATCATGTATCAATACAACTAAAATAATATTCAAATGGCAAAAGTACAGGCAATATTAAATGTATAAAATCATCATACACATTTAAAATTGAATCTTTTCTAAGCTTCTCGAGGCTGATTTTTACAAGAACGCCTATTGTGACCTGCAATGCCACATGTATTGCATGTATTGGTCCCCTTAGATTTAAACATCTCTTGCTGATTTGTCGGGAGACTTTTTTCTTGGCCTTCCAGGAGGGCTTTTGAACTCTGGAGGCAGAACTAAATCAGTCATTATATATCCAGGGATAAGCCACTTTATTTTATCTAGCAATGGATATATTGGAAATTCATATTTAACAATGTTGTGGGTGTGTATAAATTCGAGTAGAACTCGTCTGGTCTTAAACTCTTGAACTTCAGAACAGCCCAAGCATGTTCACATGATATTTCTTCATACTGAAAGCTTTCACAAGTACATTTTTTCTTCTGAAGACAAACTACATAATTTCTACCTTTATCATTGACATTGTAAACATATTCTGTTGACGGAAAAACCTGAAATATACAAAAATAAATCGAAACAGATTATTATGTATATATTTTTACAAAAATTAACTTTATACAATTAATCACTGAAACAGTTTAGTTATACAACTACAGATATAAAAGTCTACATTTATACGAAAACTAACTTATACAGTCACTAACTCCATATAAACTACAACTATCAATGAATTATACATATTTGAATCGCAATTCAACTAAAACTAATTTATACAATTTTACAAATCTAAATCACTTTATACAAACTAAATTATACAAAAATTAACTTTATACAATTAATCACTGAAACAGCTCAGTTATACATCTACAAATATAAAAGTTTACATTTATACGAACACTAACTTATACAGTCACTAACTACATATAAACTACAACTATTAGTGAATTATACATATTCAAATCGCAATTCAACTAAAACTAATTTATACAATTTTACAAATCTAAATCACTCTATAGAAACTAACTCCACAGGAAACAATGAAACATACATTCAATCAAAGCTTCGATTACCGATCGATTAAGATTTGAATTTCGATTAAACAGTTTATACAATTGAAGTAGTTTCTTCGATCTAAATATCAATCGATTCAACCGAATCTCCAGAGCATCAAACAGAAAAGAGATGAAACTATATACCTAAACCGAATCGTTTCATTGTATTATGTACCTGTTGTGTAATCAGCCATGAAATCGACGCCGATTCGACGATCTCAGAAGATAATTGAGTTGCCGCCGGCGATTTGGGATCGAAGGTACTCAATTCTGTTGCAGAAGAAAGGTACTCAATTCTGTTGCAGAACGGATATGATTTATAGCGAGCATGAATTAAGGATTTTCCCCCTCTGAGATTACCGCCATTTACTTTTTAAATAATTGAATTCTCTTTGTATAAGCTATTACAACTGTAGCTACTAGCTATAATTATGAAATTTTAGCTAAATTAAATAATAACTTTAATTATAGTGGCTATTTGTGAAAATTTCTCTTTATTATTTTAAAAAATGATATACTTTATATATTTAACTAACAATTGTAATTATTTTTAATTGACCTGCTAAATATGTAACTTGTCCAAATTCTTACGGTTAGATTAACAAATTCTTATCGAATTGATCTTTCAAACTATATCCTTTGTCCCGGCCTTAAGTTGTCCACCAAAAATTACCTTTATAACAATATTGAATTTTTGTGGACATATTTGGTTGAATTGACGCTCATACTATGACTATTAATTCGACAAGCTTTATTTTCAATAAACATATACTCAAAAATAAAAAATAAAACTTTTGCACGCTTCATCAAAATATGATAGCTTTATTTCCCATAAACATACATAATATACACAAGTTTACACGATCTATTAGTATTACATGAAATAGGTAGTTATTAGTCCCTTATATATATTATTACTATTCCCAAAAATATACATAATATACGCAAGCTTAATAATAATATATTAATATTACATGAAGTAAGTACTTATAAGTCATATATTACTATTCCTAAAATATTTTGCCAGGAATCAAAGGCAAATCTACCTCATCACACCATTCCACAAGCCTAGTCTCATAATATGAACTTTTGACATTATTTGGCCAATAACTTAACCATACTTGACCCCCTACTCTCCATTTCAACACACTTCCTTCCATTTCTTTGCTCAATCTCCATCCTACTTCTTCACCACATTCATCCCCAGCAAATACCAAACCACCCTTCTTACTAAATGCCCTATTCCCTCCAAAATATCTTCCTCTAAAATTGTTCATAAGTTGATTATTCTTATCATCCCCGTTAACCGGCTTCCACGTGGCGATCTCACACCCTGACACGTGGTCGTATAATATCGCTTCGTATACAGCTGCATTCCCTTCCGCTTCTTGGTCCCACCTCCAATTTTTCATCTTTGATTTTGTTGCCATTTTTGACCTTGTCTTCACTTCGGATTGTTTTGAGTTTCCCAAATTGCCCTTTAAGACTCTTTGCATTTCGAATTCGCGTTCGATGTTGTTAGTGGACCGGCCCAAACTTAACCCGCCAACATAATTAGCACCAATTTCTGGCCCAACCCAAACTCGAATCCTAGATGGAAAATGCTTCTCTTGCAAATAAGAATCTTCTTCATCCTCATTTTTGTTAAAGCCCAATCTTGCCACACCAAGACGTATGTTATCCAAACGGGCCCTCACTTGGATAAACCCATCATAGAATCCAACTGTATATTCAAACTGTATCACAGCCTCAAGCTGTTGATGGGCCAGTGTATATTTTAGTGCAATCTCTTTCGATTCAATTACAGGAAATTGAAATTTGTCAATATTCATGCGCGTGGGTTTCATTGCCTTCACAGGCGCGTATCCTTTTAACATCCATAACCCGTGAGCCTCCGTGGCGTATGAAAATCCTAAATAATGAGATGCTAACGACGTTAACGACTTTAATCCTACGCCGCCAACTTCTCTTAAAATCAACCATTTTGCTAACATGTACCCAAACGTGCGCATGAAACAAAGCTCCACGTCAGTCCCTACTGTTATAAAGAAGGTTCGCAGGACAGGCGCGTGCTTGCACGAGAAGGCTTCAAGGTTCGGAGCTAGCAGCGAGTGGAAGTATAGAGACCCCACCGCCGCCGGCGCGTCGAAGGCAAACATCCAGAAAAGTCGCGTGAGGAAGATGAGATTGAAGAAGCTTGAGAATGATTCTGGTGAGTGGGAATCTAGGATCCATGAAACCGGGTCGGGTTGAAGCTTCTGGAAGTGGGAACGTGGGCATGCGCTATCATGCGCCGTGGGTGAACGTGAAATGATTTCTTGAAGAAGCTGTAGAACAAGTGGCAAGAATGGCTTGTCCGATGGAAGAGGACACGTGTCAGAAACCCAAATGGTCACCTCTTCTTGAGAGGTGTCATGAAAACCCAACAAACATATAGAGAAAACCAATGAAGAATTTGTCTCTGTGTTATTAGGGTTAAGTTTTTTCTCAGCTTTGATTTGAATTGATTGATTGGAATTGGTTATGGAAGTAGCAAGATTGTAAATGAGAAAGGAATCATCATTCTCAATACTCCATTTTTCTGTGTCAACAAGTTCACATATCCAAGACCAAACATCCATAATTTGTGTTTGATTTTGTTATGTCTTAATTTTTTATTTTTTTTGGAAGTATAAGATTATAGTGTGGGAGCTAAGTGAAAGAATTTATAAAGTGAATGAGTGAATAGAGAGTGGCCAACATGGACGTAATTTTGTCCTAAAGAATTAGTGGTTATAATGTATTGCATTAAATGTTCCATATATGTTTAAAAGATTTTTTATGGTAAATATTTTTCTATTTTGATTTGTATTTAGAGAGAAGTGAATTATTGGGAAACATACAAATATTGTTTTTTCTTAGGGTACTATTAGTTAATTGGGATAGAGACTTATGTGGTGTAAATAGGAGGGACGTCGAAGTCATGCATGCAAATATGCCAAATTTCTAAGAGAATTTAGAAAGAGTGTGTGGAGAGTTAGCAACCTTTCATGTTTTAATGACAAAACGGAGACATGGGTTTCGACGAGGGCAACACAAATTTAATAACTACATCTTTTTAATATTGTATAAGAAGATAATGATTTATAAGTCATGATCATGAATTGGGGAGTTTATCGTGAGGCCGAAGAGTGTTTATCTAAATCTTCTTCATAAAAAATTTACATTGTATATACTTATAATATTATTTTTAAAAAAAATTATGTACATTTATTGATTAACGCTACATTAAAAATGATCTTTAACTATAATTAATTAATGATAATAATTTAATTATTGTTAGAGGTGATTAACACAAAGTTTCATCATTATTTTTATTAATATGTATATATATTTATTGTTGCTAAAAATCGTTTTTATAGTAGTGATTTTGAACCCCCTAAATATAAGAATGTAAATTGATTTTAGTCATTTATAAATTTCAATAAGCTCAAATTTCAGTCATTATATTTTTATTTTTCAAACTCTTTAAATGGAAATTTGGAATTCACCGCCTATCACAAATATACATGCAACTGGCTTTTACGGCATACAATATTCCACGCTCAATTCCTAAATATACATGCAACTGGCTTTTACGGCATACAATATTCCACGCTCAATTCCTAAAAACGAAATTGAGACCCTGCTGATGGACTCTCGTGAATTAGACGTGTTAGTATTTAATTTCTAGGTATCAGTGTCAATTAATAGACGGTAGATTTTCACGGCTTAATTTTTTAGAACGATCTCTTTTTCTATTTTAATTAGTAAGAAAACGTGTCTTCCATTTTAATTAATAAGGAAATAAGAACTCTAAAAAATTAAAACGAAATAGAGGGAGCTAGATCCTAATAGTAGGCGTAGCTAATCAAATTAGACTGAGCTAGATGATAGGGGTGAGCATGGTATGGTATAATATAGAAAGACTAAGTTATAGTGAATTTTTGAATGTCGTAATTTTAATATTATGATATTTGATGTGGTATATAATATATATTTTAATTTTTTTAGTATTTTGTACAATATTTGATATTTCGATATAACATATCAAAGTACAAAATATCATATCGAAGTATATATTTACATGCATATATATATATATATATTAATAAAAAATAAATATGCAATCTAGTATTAGCATAAATTAAATGTTTAGAAGTTAAAATTATGACTATTCTATTTTGACTAAAATGTATTTTGAATTGTAATTGATTAACAAAAGGAGGTGTTTGTAATACTTTATTTTGCATATATATTACTACATGTATAATGTGTTAGTGTGATACAATTGAAATCTTTTCTTAATAGGAAAAATGACAAATATATCATTTTGAACTATCATAAATGGTATACAAATATCATCCGTCATACTTTTGGACATTGGTGTTCATGCTGTCCAAAAACTAGTAGATATATGTCCTTCACTCTAACGGAAGACTAAATAGGGACACATGACACAATCTTATCCCTTGATCCAATATTTAATGAATATCGGGTCGGTGGATAAGATTGCACGTGTATGTCCGTTAGTATAGAGGGTATAAATACTCTAGTTTTTTGACAGCAGGGGCACCAATGTCCCAAAAATAAGATGAAGGGTATTTGCATGCCATTTACGATAGTGTAGAAGTATATTCGTTATTTTTTCCCTTTTAAATTGTCAAAGTTGTAATACTCTATTATACAAGTATATATTAGTCAAAATTTAACAAAATATGATTTTATCATACTGTAAAAAATCGAAATTAAATTTTAATATATCAAATTAAATTAATATGATAATAATATGATATTTTAAAAACCAAATACCAAAATTATGATATCAAAAATTTTCAATACCATACAATGCCCACCAAAAAATACATTAGGCTCAGTACCCTGTTGTTTTTTGGCTCTCGTTCATGAGACTCCGCACAGATAGGATAAGTTGTCACTGCTTAAGTATAGTCAATATTAAAAATATTATAACTATAATAATCTAATGACTAATGCTACGTATTCATACAAACGAAAAAATCCAGTATCACAACATATGTCTGTCGGGACAAAATTTTAATATATATATTATTCTAATTTTACCTATTTTGGTAAATTTTTAGGAGTTCAATTAATTTTTTTGTATTTATCTTATTAATGGTTCACAAGTTATATCAATTATCAACTAAACATAACTTAAAATACAACATTACACTCTAAATATTTGGTTAAATAAATATTCATAAGTTTTATCAGATTGACAAGACTTATGTTTACCATTGTTATCCGAATATTGCCTTTGTTTTTATTTCGAAAAAGAAAAACTTGCTTTATATTTTTTATTTTAATGTAGCATTACGTCAATGGTTCAACAATAATCCGGCACTAAATCTGGACCCGGTCCATAACGAATCAGGACTCGGAAAAGCATATGACTGCGCATTAGATCATTGCAGAACAGGGGAAGACGATCGGTGCTAAATGATTCTTCAAGAAATGCAGAAAGCTATAGGTGCTTACAGGGAAGTGCTAAGGCTGGTGAGGCGACTACCGAAGGACTCAAGGCCTTACTACGCAAAATACGCCCGAGAAAACTTCGTCAACTACAGAGAAATCGACTCAAATGATCCAAATGCTCTCCAAGAACTCCTTCAACGAACTTACAATCATTCCCTCTGGGTCCTCAAAAAGGTATCTATAGAGGAACTTGTGTTCTAGTTATTGTACAATTCAGTAGCACTTTTTTTTAACGTTTATTGTGAATTGGATTGAGTAATTGCGATTTATTGTTGTTTTTCAGTATTCAGTAGACCAATCTGCGGCGGATCGCTTGAAAAATATATGCTCTGACTGATGGTTCGTATTGTCTACCAACTGTTTGTTATTAGTTCACAAAGAGATTTGTTCGTTTTGTTGCTCTTTCTTTTCTTGCGTCTACTTTGAATTGGGATATTCTGCAATAGACATTTGGTATACAGTTTCTGATACTTCATAATTTTGGGTTTCTGTTATTAGGATACCATAAGTTTACTATCGAAAGTAAATTGTGGAGGTTGAAAAACATTCTAATATAAAGACCTAAACCTTTCCTTTTAGATTGTAGCTTTTGAGAAAAGTTATGTTCTGCTAATAACTGTTCAAAACACAATTCATGAATCATGAAAAATAACTACTTAGGTAAGTTGTCTTTTTTATTTTAGAAAGCTCCAAGTCCAAGATCCAACTATGATATAAATGAGGTCAAGTCAAACTTTCACATGTGATGGACAAGTACTTTGATAGGAAATGAGTGGACAAATGCTTGAAAACTCATTTCTTTTTTTGCACATATATGGGGCTTTAGAAACCCAATACATTTACTGATTTACCAAACTTTTGAAGCCAATCGTCTTACTTAATAGCGAGGGCATCACGATGATATTCTGGTTGGTAAATGGTATGATCTCCAGTTTCTATGAGGTGTCAGTGTCACTTAGAGTCTTGCAGTATATTTACTTAGATGGTGGTGAACTACACTGTTCTATTTATATGGGGATGTACCCATGTTGGAGAGACTTCAGTTGTATAGTCAGTTTTAGTCCTGAAGAGTTACTGATCCTGAAAAGGTAGCTTAGTAAGACTTTAAGAGGTTAAGCAATTAAAATGTGAAGCCAACTCTTGGCATAATTAATCACCTTACATTATTGTGTCTCTAAGTATTGTTAGGGCTTTGCTGAATGCTTTGTGTTTTGAGATAGTTCTCACATATGGTTTGCACATGAATCTTGCAAGGGGAGTGTTACCATCTGGTTCCTATTTAAGAATCATTGGTTTATGCATGAAGTGTGCATACACTAAAGAACATAATAGCAGACATGTTCTTTGCTCCGCCCAGGTTTCTCTTCGGTCTTTTGGGGGTCGTATTTTTGTATCTAACAACAAAGTTGAAGCTTCCTTCAGTATGGAGAGAAGTTCTATGTTGGACAATGAAATGGCAAAATTATTTTGCTTTAATTAGGGCTCAAGTGTGTGAATTCTAGTTTTATTGGAAATCTTTGGTAATATAACTTCAAACTGCTGATTTTCCACATATCTATCATTCCTAGATCTGATTGTGTTTAGCCCTACAGAGATGTAAAGTGCCAGATCAATATCACATTAAGTTCTACTTTGTTAGAGCTATTCAGCAGCTGGTAGAATTAACTTCATAGATTGTAGTTTCTTCTGTATGATATATCAAACAAAGCACCCTAATTTTCTTCAGGTTCATGAATCAGTGAAAGTTGAAATGTTTACCATATTAGGCACATTCCATTACAGGCCAATGTCATTTTATAGGAAGTGTCCTCATTTGAGTTTAGTCGGGGATGATAGTAGAAAACTGAGGAAGGAACAAACTTTATTTGCTAGTTCTTCGTAAGTCACTTGTCAATTGTGCTGATCAAATTAGTGCATAGAGCTTACAATGAAAGTTCACTTGTCAAGATGCAAATATGCATTGGTTTATTAGGCTCAATCCGTGTTCTTGTCAATCCTAGGCACCTTGATTTCTACTTCATAGGTGATGCCATTTGTCTTCTACTCATTAGTTATGTCCTGTTTAGAATTTAGATCTATGAGACTTAGATTACGTTTCGACCCTCCCCCCCCCCCCATCTTGTACATGAACAACATCCTCTTACACCCCCCTCCCTCCTCTCTCTCTCTGTCTCTCTTCAGGAAGAACAGGTGGCTTTATTTCTGTCACTTCGATGTATTTTATTAAAGATGGTATGTTCGAAAATGAAGAAATATAGAGGAGGTAAGAATGGCATGGGAAATGGAAAAGCACTTGTAGCCTACTTCCCAGTGCCCTGATTAGAAAAGTGTGATTTTACATCTCTATCATTATTGTTTCTTCTTTCTTTTCAATGTATGCATATGTAGTGTCTGTTTGACAGTCATTTCTACAAGTCGGATGAAGTGGTTTTGGGTGACTTGTAGAAGTGAAGTCTGTGCCTGTATTAGTTAGTTCCTGCTCTAGCACCTTGCTTCCATGGACAACTGAAGGCAACATGGAGGTGGTAAGTGGTGTCAATGGGTGAGAAATTTATAACTCTATCAAGGTTTGAGTTGAGTGTATTTAATCGTGCATGCTTTTAATTGTGACTTCTTGATCGCATAATGTAGTAATCTGTTCCAAAGATCAAATAGCTGCAACAGGAATGACTAAAGTAAGGTAAAAGAAGAGTAATGATATCTTTTTGGATCGTTAATTAGCTGCCTTTAGTTGTATTCGAATCTATTGCAGCCTTTAGAGCATGAGTATCGAACAAATATATTTTTAGTACTATAATCTTGCTCATTTACAATGCACTAAACACTAGGTCAAGTGTTTGGGTTTTGGGCCAGCAGAGAGTAGAAGTTTAATCGAACTTAGAGATTGACCAATTTTGCATCGTCCAAAGAAGCTAAAATGTCTGGCTCTGGTTTCCTCGTGCAGTTGGTACATAGCCCTATGCACAATGTGTTATGGCAGCAATCTACGTAATTCTTACGTTTACTCACTATATATTTTAGGGGCGGTAAAATGAGTAAAACTTATGGTTATCCCTGTGAGCGGCTTGAACCAATCTATTTTAAATAGATGAGTTATTCCATCATTTAAATGTGGGTCAAATATGTATTAATCATATTATCCATCATAAAATATAAACAATTTATGGATCGTTATTCACAAGTTGCACTTTCCTTAAAATATATATACGGTATATTCATCCCTTTCTCGCACTTGTTAAACATTGTTTTAGATTTGCCTCGACTTCTATAATCTTGTCCACGTGCAAAAATCACCTTTCTGAACGTAATTAAAGTATTGTTTATTTACTTAAAAATCTTAATTAGATTGTAGACTCAATTGAATAATGTTCTTTCCATTCTTGGGGTCCGAGTATCAAACAGTAAAGAGTTTTTATGTTATTTGAAGGTTTTCCTTCCGATTACTTTTCCAAGAAATGGACTAGTTTACCCTGTATTTAATTTCTATGCAGTACCTTTACTTGTTCTCTGTAGCTTATCTTGGTGGGGTAGGGAGATCTCAGTAGACCTTTGATTACAAAAAAAAATGTAATCAATGCAAGAAATTGTAAGAAAGAAAAAGAGTCAATAAAATAGCAATGTACAAAAATAAGTGTAGCAAGTGATATTAATATACATTTAGAGAAAAAAAGAAACTACGTGATACCTAAATCATGTATTATTAGCAACATGATAATACTAGAGTAATTTTTAACCTCCATACTTTTTTATCTGAGTAGCTTGTTTGGTCAAATTTTTAAATTCTACTTATAGTGCAATTATTTTTAAAAAAATAATAATATTGGAGAATAGCAAGAGTGTTCTTCTGAAATGTTTTTGAAAAAGAAATATTGAAAAATAGTTATTTGTGACTAATCAATTTGATTTTTTTTTACTAATAATTAAAACAACATTTGTGCTTTGACCAATGTTTCATTTGCTATTGTTCAAAAGTAATATTTTATGACCATAACACTAAGCCACTAATAAGTAGTATTTTCTTCCGTCTTCATTTACTTGTTCATTTTTGAATTAAGAGTGTAATCTATAAAATATATTATTCTTTTTTATTATTAAAAATGACAACTAAAAAAATAATTAAAAAATTAAAATTAAACAAGTAAAATGAAACTGAAGGAATAGTAGTAAGGACTATAGATTCACAGTGTTGATGATCAAATAAAAACCAGCAAAAGTTTTGTTTTGTTGCATTCCCAAAACAAAAACTTTGGGAGTGTGGACGAGAGAAGGTTAGCACGGTTTCTCGGGTGAATTGTTTGACTGAGACAATACAGTACAGTAGCGACGATACTACCGAAGCCAAAGTCCCCATTCATTTTTGCAACGCCCGTAACGCTTCCACTCAATTTTACACGACAGACACGTCCTTGTTAAAACTCATTATTCTGTATTACGTGGAACTCCCTCTTTATTTCACTTTTTATTTAATTATGCTAAAAAAAATTACATCTTAAATTTATATATTTCCTCTATTTTAATTTATTTGAATAAATATTTTTAGATATTCATATCTAAAAAAATATGTAAAATATAGCAAAATCGAAACGGTCCAGGGTGCATATATCTATGTTTGTCCCCGTCCATGTTAGTAAAAAAAACCTTTAAAAGAAGCTTCCGTCGTTTACTCCCAAAAACAAATCCCCCTTTTTCTCCATTAGGAAATACAGCAGAGCTAGTGTCAGACAGAGCAATGGCGGGTGAAGAAGAGAGTTCACTGGACGGAGGAACCTATTCAGAACTACTATTTGCCGACGACGACGATGGCCTAGCAGGATGTTTCAATTTCACTAATTCATCTTCCCCTAAAATGCTCTGTTTTGGTACTGATACTCCTATACTTGAAACTTGTTCTGTACAAACACCAGAACAAAAAACCCCAAAATCTGAACTAACATGCAGTGGAGATTCACCATCTGCTTGTTCAAGTAGCAACATCAGCCAGCCTAACAACTCCAATGTCTGTAAGCATTTTAATTTAGTAGTAGCAATTTTTTTTATTTTTTTTTTGGGTTTGTTGATTATTTGTCCTTTGTGCAGAAAAAGCGAAATGGTGCAGAGAAAGAATCGGTTGAAAAAACCAAAGGTGGAAGTCAGAGAAATTGCAAGAGGACAAAGATGGTAGAAAATTCAAATGTGACAACTCATGCAAAGGTCAGTAAACAGATGATTCACAATTTTTGCATCTCAATTTCTTCTTTTGTAATTTTAAACAATAATAATAATTTAATTGCAGGTTAAGAAAGAAAAGCTTGGTGAAAGAATCACCGCATTACAACAACTTGTATCTCCTTTTGGCAAGGTTGATTTGAATTCGTGTGTAATTAATTGTAGTGGAATGGTGGTAATATATATATTAAAATGAATGTGAAAATGCAGACAGATACTGCATCAGTGCTACATGAGCGATGGGATATATCAGGTTTTTGCGAACGAGTCAGTTTTCACGTCTTGTGTTCTCCCTTACTTGCAGCGCCAGAGACAGTCTCCTCTTTACGTGTAAGTACTTTCATTTTGACCAATTCACTTTTCACTAAAAAGTCTCTTTTTTTACTACTCGAATAGTTACTAGTACAACAACTCCCTTTCCTTTCGGCCCTCCCTTTTTACTGTCTTGGAGTTAAAGAATATGAAAGTTTCAAATCCAGTGAAATTATTTCAGAAAAAAAAGTGAATAGTAGTAACTTTTTTGGCCAAACTTGTACCAACTCACAAAGGTGTTTTAGCTTAAAATTAAGTTGCTACTTATGTTATAATTAAATGTGACACAGGAGGGTGGGGAAAGGAAGCATCGAGAAATGATGTGTTTGCTAAGGAGCAAAGGACTTTGTCTAGTGCCAGTAGAGGTGAGTGTCCATGTAGCTGATACTACTCTCAACGGCGCTGATTTTTGGTCACCTGCCGCCATGATGAACAATAATAATAATAGTATTACCCAATGAACAATCCTTTTGCTCTCTTCTTTTTCATGTTTTGGTGGTTTGATGTATATTGTAGCCCCCATTTTTGGATGATCAAAACCACTGCTGGGTGTTTGTTGGAAATTGTACTAACTTCTAGGGAAATGGAAAAGCGTTACTCTTTTCACTTCCAAAAGGATTCGTGGACTCCATTCCTCTTTGTCTTTAATTAATTCTTGTTTCCCTACTTACAATGTTAAATGTGGTATAATTACTCCTATAACATCATCGAGGAATGATTTTCTAGTGCTTTATAAATTCACTTTTTATTTTACTCTCTTCTTTAAAAAGAACGATATTATTTTTGTTAGTCAGTTTCAAAAAGAATGATTGCAAAACTTTAATTTTAATTTTTCATGTAGATGTTAAAGATAACAAGATTAAAGGATATTTTGATGCATTTGACTTAACTTAATTTAAAATCACAAATTAAAAAGTCTTTTTTCTATTCTTAATTTCGTTTAAAGTCAAATTAGGTCATCTTTTTAAGAGGGATCATTTTTTCTATAAACACAAAGGGGTAAGATAAATCCTTCATATCATGTACTCCTCAGTTTGATGAAATCACTAATTAAATGATGAATTAATGGGAAAACATAATTAGAAGGTTGGAATTTCAGCCCGTGTAGAGATTAGTGAAAATAGTTCAAAATCGAGTTTTAGAATAATAAATCACAATTAGGGAATATCTGCACATGATACCAGGCAAACTCCATATAGGCCAACGTGGAAGTGAAGAAAATAGTAGATGGAAGTGAAAGTATAGTTTTTGTTTTATTTTTATTTTTAGTCATTATTAATCATAATAATAATGTTTATTATTAAATTAATTTTTTTATAATATTCAGAGTATAAATGTAATTTTTGATATAGCATAAAATATGAATTTATATTTGCTATATGTGAAGTTGCCTTTTTTATATAACAAAAATTACATAACCTTTTTTTACAGAAGTATAAAACGAATTGTATAATTATAATTGTATAGAATGATTATTACATTTGAATTGTATAAAATGAGAAAGAGAGAAAGGCAAAGAGACTTGGGCAGGGAATATACAATTGAATCGAATTGTATAAAAGAGAAAGAGAGAAATTATATACAATTTGAATTTGTATAAAACGAGAAAGAGAGAAAGGCAAAAAACCTGGGCAGTGGAGTATTTTTGTTGTATAACTTAAGTGTATATGACAAAAATATATGTATTTGCATTGTATATATAATTTTTCTCGCTTTATACAAACAGAAACGCAATTTATACATTTCGCTTCTGTTTGTATAAGCAGAGAGAGCGAGGCTGGCGAGCGAGATTAGGGAGAGTGGCGAGGAGATCTGGGAGAGGGGAGAGAGGGGAGGAGAGGAACAAAAATATATGTATTTAGACAATTTCTTCTGATTTATACAAATAGAAATAGATTTTGTACACTTGTGTTTGTATAAAAGTGAGAGGAAGTGAGCGAGGGATGGAGCGAGAGAGAAGAGTGGCGAGCGAGAGTTTGAGGGAGAGAGGTGACTGACAAACAGTTTGCTACGGGACACAATTAAATCAAAGAATAGTTATAACAATTAATTTGATTTATTAATTGCTATTATATATAATTTTTTCCATAAAAAATTGTACTCCCCCAACCCCCTCATAATCTTCAATATTGTCTACTTGAAAATAGAATTATAAATTTGGTATTAAAAATATTTTGGCCTAAAAGTTACTGGGTCTAGAACAAAGATTGTGTCATTTTTGAAATGGGTATGTAGACAAAAAAATTCGCGTCGAGAAAACAATAATCAAGAACGGAAAATTATAGGCAACAATCGTTTTATTATTTCAAGTGCGAGTGTTACAATCTCTATAATTCCTCTGAATTCGCCTTTTCAACTATAAATTCAAGGACTTTAAAGCTTGTTCTTGAATCTCTAACGAACTTGAACTTGAACTTTATTTGATCCTGACTTTTTTTGAATTCAAGGGCTTCGAGCTGTTCTTGAATCCGATGGTCTTGATCTTGATCGTTCTTTGAACTTGAATGCTTGAATTTTAAATTGTAGCTTTATAGAGAATTAAATGGCGTTTGTACCACGGATTTTTCTCTAGCTTCTTGTTTTTGATTTTTCTTCTCTTTTCTGAATTATGAGGACCCCTATTTATAGTTTTAGAATAGAGGAGTTGCGATTGGAATAGGATCCGTTCGGCCAATCAGATTTAAGTGACATGGCATATGGCTTTATGGAGCGGGCTTGTCATCTTTGACATATGTCATGATTCTATTGGTTTCTTATTTGACTTGGCATGCCACATCATTTGCACATGTGGCGCCAAGATGGGCCTCTAGAATGAGGTGGAATTGGGCTCAACAAATTGTAGCCCAATTAATTAATTTGGATTTTAATTAAGTCCATATTTGTTGGACTTAAATATTTAAAATCAAGTATATCAATCCATAATATTTATTTGGATTAATATATTTATGAATTTAAATATAATCAGAATCATTTTATAAATTTATATTTAATAATTTTAAATGATTACAATGCCCCTGCTTCAAGTCTTGTCGAGATAATCTATCTTTTAAAGACTAGGCTTGAAGCATTAACCGGTTACTAAATTCACCTTAGGTTAAAAAAAATGAACTATAAATTGAATTAGGAATTGTAAATCCTACTCAATTTCATATTCATATATATGTTTTATTGCCTTAGTAAAAAAGGAATTGTAATTGACTAGGAATTGTAATCCTACTCAATTTCATATTCATATATATGTTTTATTGCCAGCCAAAAGGAATTGTAATTGAATTAGGAGAAGAATTTTATTACCACCACATGACATCTATAAATAGATACATTGTCTCCAACAATTTTATTTCAATTTCAGATTGTGAGCCTATGACAAAAGGCCATATTCAAGGTAATCTTCCTCTTTTTTTTTTTTAATTTTTCGGTCACTCTTTTACAGGCTTGACATGTCTGTCGTAGAAAATTCATATCTAATTGTAGAAATTCTAAATCATGAAACCGTTTTGAATTTTTAGAAAGCTAGACTTCTTGATCTCAAACATATCCAAAACTCAGAATTTAATACCTTCAGAATCTTTTCTAGATGATTTTCGAAGTTAGCTCTAGATTCTGCCATGCTAAAAAATTTCAGATTTGTGTGACTTACTAAAAATCTCGTTGTCTTGACGTAGGAACGACGAAATCACAATCTGCTTGATGATTCCGAATCTAGACATAAAGGTCTATAACATATCCAAGATTCAAGATTTTATAACCTTCGGGTCTCAAACATCTTGAGGGTAACAATCTCTCCTTCACTTGTAATTTCCTCCTTTTTTTTTTTTTTTTTTTTTCTTTTTTTTGTAGATCAACAAAAACAATTTATATTTACGGAGGCTAATAATGGCAAGATTTATCACATAAAAATATGTTTAACGTCCCCCGCCTAAAAGAAATACTCTCAAGGTGTTTCATGGCCCGAATGCGTTAACAACTAAAAACTTACTTAGATACCGTGTTAAGCTCGCCACCTTGAAAATAAACTCAAGGTGTTACAGAGGTCCTAAGTTTTTAACCAATGAAACTTTACTAATACCGTGTAACGCTCCAGCTTGGAAAATAACTCAAGGTGTTACAAGGTGCCCGAATGGTTAACCACTGAAGTTTTCTAGAACCCGTGGTAACACTCCACGCCTTGAAAATAAACTCAAGGTGTTTACAAGATCGCCCGAATGCTTTAACCAACTTGAAGTTTTACTAAAATACCGTAGTAACGCTCCTCGCGCCTTGAAAATAAACTCAAGGTGTTACAAGGTCCGAATGCTTAACCAACTTGAACTTTACTAGAATACCGTGTAACGCTCCGCCTTGAAAATAAACTCAAGGTGTTACAAGGTCCCGAATGCTTAACCAACTTGAAGTTTTACTAGAATACCGTGTAACACTCCCGCCTTGAAAATAAACTCAAGGTGTTACAAGATCCCGAATGCTTAACCAACTTGAAGTTTACTAAATACCGTGTAACGCTCCCGCCTTGAAAATAAACTCAAGGTGTTACAAGGTCCGAATGCTTACCAACTTGAAGCTTTACTAGAATACCGTGTAACGCTCCGCCTTGAAAATAAACTCAAGGTGTTACAAGGTCCCGAATGCTTAACCAACTTGAAGCTTTACTATATACCGTGTAACGCTCTCCGCCTTGAAAATAAACTCAAGGTGTTACAAGGTCCCGAATGCTTAACCAACTTGAAGCTTTAATAGGATACCGTGTAACGCTCCGCCTTGAAAAATAAACTCAAGGTGTTACAAGGTCCCGAATGCTTGACCAACTTGAAGCTTTAATAGGATAGCTGTAACGCTCCCGCCTTGAAAATAAACTCAGGTGTTACAAGGTCCCGAATGCTTGACCATGAAGCTAACTAGAATACCGTGTAACACTCCCGCCTTGAAAATAAACTCAAGGTGTTACAAGGTCTTCAATACTTAACCAACTTGAGGCAGGATAAACCCGTGAAAATACCAGTTTAAGGTGCAAAGGGACAAATATTGTCTACCTAAAGCCATGAAAATTTAAAGATCCTTTAAAAATAAATCTGTGGAAACTCTAGCTTAAGGTGCAAAGGGACAAGTTTGTCCACCTTAAGGCATAGAAATTTAAAGATTCGTTGAAGGATAAAATCGCAACAAAGCTAGCTTAAGGTGCAAAGGGACAAATATTGTCCACCTTAAGGCATGGAAATTTAAAGATCCTTTTAAATATACACCAGTCAAAAGGCCAACTTAAGGTGCAAAGGGACAAATCTTGTCCACCTTAAGACATGAAAATTTAAAGATCCTTTGAGTATACACTCGTGGAAACTCTAGCTTAAGATGCAAAGGGACAAGTTTGTCCACCTTAAAGCATAGAAATTTAAAGATTCGTTGAAGGATAAAATCGCAACAAAGCTAGCTTAAGGTACAAAGGGACAAACCTCGCCCACCTTAAGGCATGAAATTCAATTACATGCGCATTTGTAGACTTTGAACACTTCTACTTACATACTTGAAGTCTTACATTTATACATAGAGTATTTGAATACAACAACTTGTATACTTGGAGGATTTGGATACTTCAAATAATAAACTCGAAGAATATAAAGACTTCAATTTGTATACTTGATCTAATTTAAAGACTTCAACTGTACTAATAAGAGACTCATATTTTATAAAGGTTTGCCCCCTCCATTGACCCATCAATACTTCGTGCAAGTATAAAGTTTGATGAGACAAAAGATAAAATAAAATATATATCGCTTTGACTTTCATGCAATAGATCAAGTGGAAATATTTTTTTTTTGACACTCATGCAACTGAACTTAGAATATGGTTCTAAGCGCCTACGTACCTCAATGAAGAGGATCAAGTCACAACGTAGTTCTGGGGATTTGAGTAAATTTTTTTTTTTTTTTGGTTGTGCCGTACACAGTTTATACTCTTGCGGGCCAGGAGTGGCATGCAGTTTAGGCTCGTACCTTAAGGAGCATTATCTTACTTCAAGGATAGTACCTCTTTAGGAATTTGGCATTAATAGGACCGATCCTTAAGCCATTAGCATCAACAAGCTTGTAAGCACCATTTGAATATGCTTCTTGTACAACATATGGTCCATCCCACTTTGAGGTAAATTTGCCCCCAGACTTGTGTGAAGTAATGATGGGTCTTCTTACCGCGAGAACTTGGTCTCCAACTTGAAAGCACCTCAGGCGAACCTTCTTATTAAAAGCACGAGATAGACGAGCTTGATAACATTCAAGGTTTTGTTGGGCCTCTAGCCTCTTTTCATCAAGTGCTTCTAACTCAGCAAGACGCAATCGAGCATTTTCTTCCTCAGTGAGCCCTTCTTGAATAGCAAGTCTTAACGAGGGTATTTGACGCTCGAGCGGCAGGACAGCTTCAACTCCAAAAGCAAGTGAATATGGTGTTGCTTGAGTTGGTGTGCGATATGTTGTCCTATATGCCCACAAAGCTTCTTCCATTCTTTCATGCCAATCCCGTTTGGATTTGGAGACAACTTTCTTGAGCAGGTTGCATAGAGTCTTATTGAATGCTTCAGCAAGACCATTAGCGGCAGCATGGTACATAGAAGATTTACGTTGCTTAAAGTCAAAAAGATCACAAATCTTGTTCATTAACTTGTTATCAAATGGTTTGCCATTGTCTGTTATTATATAGCGAGGGATGCCAAAGCGATAGATAATATTTACTCGGATAAAATTTGCAACATTCTCTTTCTTCACCTCTTTAAGAGCGACAGCTTCAGCCCATTTTGAAAAGTAATCAGTTGCAGCCAAGATGTACAAGTGTCCACCAGAAGACTTTGGTAATGGTCCTACAACATCCAGTCCCCAAGCGTCAAATGGCCAAGATGCGATGGTTGGGTGCAATACTTCGGGTGGCTGATGAATGAAATTCGCATGAAATTGACAAGCATCGCACCTCCTGGCGTAATATAAGCAATCTTTCACCATGGTTGGCCAGTAATACCCCATCCTCTTTATGTGAAAGTGAAGTTTTGGTCCAGATTGATGTGATCCACATACTCCTGAGTGTGCTTCTTGCAGAGCTTGAATCGCTTCTTCCTCTCCCAAACATCGTAATAACACGCCCTCAAATGATCGCCTATACAATGTGTCCTTGTAGTAAAGGAAACGAGGTGCACGACGACGTATGTCAGTTCTTCTTCTTGGATTTTCTGGAAGTATCCCATAACACAGGTAGTCAATGATGGGTTGTCTCCAATCTTCCTTCGCGGCTTCAACAATGGCGACGATATGATCAAGCTCATTTTCAATATATTCTTCCTCATTTGACGGTGGTACTATCCATTTTTGACAGACAGTTACTTGCGTTTGATCAGGAAGGGTTAGCGTTGAAGCTAGAGTAGCCAATGCATCAGCTTTCTTATTCTCTGTTCTACGCACATGTTGAAGGGTTACATCTCCAAGCCATCCTATCAACTTTTGAGCATAATCATGATAAGGGCGCAATTCAGGCTTTTTTACCTCATAACTTCCCAAGAGTTGATTAATCACCAATTGAGAGTCACCAAAGACCTGTAAATGTAATTGTTTCATGTCAACGGCCATTTCAAGTCCAAGTATCAGTGCTTGGTATTCAGCGACATTATTGGAGCAACATTGTTTCAGAGTAAAAGAGAATGGTAGAATCTCTTCTTGTGAAGTGATGAACACCACGCCAGCACCAGCTCCGCCGCGATGTGCAGCCCCGTCAAAGTACATTTTCCAAGGAGGTTGAACTTCAATTAACATCGCGTCTTCATCAGGAAACTCATCAGTTAACTCCCAATCATTTGGTATAGGATGATCTGCTAAGAAATCCGCTAGTGCTTGTCCCTTCACGGATTTTTGAGGAATGTACACAATCTCAAATTGTTGGAATTGGAGGTACCATCTTGCTAGTCGGTCACTAAGGACAGGTTTTGACATAACAAACTTGATGGGATTTGCTTTAGAAATAAGGCGGACAACATGAGCTTGGAAATAATGCTTCATCTTTTGAATTGAGAAGACCAGTGCCAAGCATAACTTTTCAATTGGCGAATAATTTAGCTCATTTGGCGTCATCGTTCTACTTAAGTAATAAAGAGCATTTTCTTTGCCTTCACTATTCTCTTGAGCTAACAGGGCTCCTACAGACCTTTCTTGTGCTGCAATGTAGAGTATCAATGGTTTTCCAGGTATAGGGGCTGCCAAAACCGGAGGTTTCGCTAGATACGATTTGATACTTTTAAAGGCATCGCTACATGTTTGGTCCCAATTAAAAGGAGCACCTTTTTTCATGAGATGACTGAATGGTTGACATCTCCCCGCTAGATTTGAGATGAACCTTCTCAAGTAGGCTAACTTTCCTTGGAGACTTTTTAACTCATGAATATCTCGAGGTTCAGGCATCTTTGATATTGCATCGACTTTGGCTTGATCAATTTCAATTCCTCGATGTCTCACAATAAAGCCAAGGAACTTGCCGGAAGTAACTCCGAAGGCACATTTCAATGGATTCATCCTTAGTTGATATCTTCGGAGTAACTCAAACACCATCCTTAAGTCTTTCAAATGATCACCCCTCTTCCTCGACTTTACTACCAAATCATCAACATAACATTCAACATTTTTATGGAGCAAGTCATCAAAGATATTTTGCATAGCCCTTTGATATGTGGCACCAGCATTCTTTAAACCAAATGGCATCACTTTGTAGCAATAAATACCTTTTGGCGTGCGAAATGCAGTGAGTTCTTCATCTTTTGGTGACATGCGGATTTGATTATATCCAGAAGAACCATCCATGAACGACATTGCCTCATAACCAGTGGTGGCATCAATCATCAACTCTGGAATGGGAAGAGGAAACTCATCTTTAGGGCATGCATTATTGAGATCTCTAAAGTCAACGCAAACTCGAATTTGACCATTCTTCTTCCTCACAGGAACAATACTTGAAATCCATGTAGGATATTTGACCTCACGAATAAAGCCTGCCTCAATAAGTTTGTTAACTTCATTTTCTATCAACGGAATCAAGTCTGGTCTAAAACGTCTTTGAGCTTGTTTAACAGGACGAGAACCATTTTTGACTGCCAATTGATGGACCGCTACTCTAGGATTCAATCCAGGCATTTCTTTATAACTCCAAGCAAAGACATCTCTATATTCTTTGAGTATATTCATGTAAGCGACTTCTTCATCAATTTCTAGAAACGCACTTAAGTAAGTTGGCTTTGGGTCTTCATCAGTGCCAAGGTTAACTTCCTTCAAAGGGTCTATTGTGATCTTTACTCCTTCTTCAAGTTCTGGTGGGGCATCTTTAGCATCTTCCTCTTCCACAGGATCATTGTCATTGACAGATATATGACAACACGAGACAATATCTTCTACCTCTTCCTCAATCTTCTTTTGAGGCAAAGAATCGTACTCATTTTGGATTGTTACATGATTTGAGGAACCTACACTTTCTTCATCTTCCTCGCGCTCTTTGGTGTAAACCACAGTATGAACCTTTGCCTTGAGTTCCTCTTTACAGGAAACCACAAGTTCCACTCGTCGCCTCATCCTAGAAGGAATCAAACTTCTGAAATCCTTTCGAATCAAATGTGAAGTAGGCGTTGTAACTTTTAAATAACTTCTCAGGTTCTTGTTATTCTTCTTCAAAGGACCTAACCTCTCAAACACAGAAATTCTTGCAGTCGCTTTACCAAGTCGATCAAAGACTGAAGGCCTTTTGTTGGGAGCAGTGACGTCATCTTCAAAAGTTATATGATTATTGCTGGCCCTTCTTATGGAAATGCGAATTGGCGGCGGTTGGCTATAACCTAGGCCTTCACGCGCTTTCCTAGTTGTATCTTCTGATGTGAGTTTCCCTAGCGCTGATGGCTCACTAGGGTTGTATCCTGCCTTCACAAATAACTTGTAAGCATTGGGATCAAAACCTTCTTTTGTGCGTTTTGTAGGGAGAGTCATATCTCGCACTTGATCTTGAGCGACTGACTTTTCTGGCAACTTTAAAGACAAGTTTATTGCATCAATCCGTCTGATAGGAAGAGTTAGCCCTCTCAATGCATTTTCTTTAAGGCTAGATGGTTGATCTTGTTCTTTCTTCACTTTTGGAACATAGCAAAGCCTAGAAGTCAGCTTCTTCTTTGAAGACAGGATCTTCCCTTCATTAAGAATGGGACAAGAGTCTTTAGTGTCAATTTTCACCTTTTCGATAGCCGCATTAATTCTTTTGCTTATGATCTTATCAATCTTGATTGATTTGACGTCATTGGATTTGACCCCTTTAACAACATAATTTCTCAAATAGAATTTCGCATCCGCAAAGTGTGTCTCAACTTCGGTGAAAGGATTATCATCTGCAACTATCTTTCTTTCAATTCCACCTTCAAGATATTTCAAACATTGATAGTACGAAGATGAGACAATTCTATTCTCATGTACCCAAGGCCTGCCAAGTAATATATTGTATGATGTCTTTGCGTCGATCACATGCATCCATGCGCTTGATCGCAAATCTTCCATGTGGATCTCTAATTTAATAGAGCCTATGGACCTCTGCCCGCCTTGATTAAATCCTTGTATCAACAGACGACTTTCACTAAGTTCCCCAGTCGTGATGCCAAGTTCCTTCAATGTGTGGATAGGCAAAATGTTGACTCCAGATCCTTCATCTATTAAGATTCTATTTATCTTCTTCTCTAGCACATGACCCACCATATACAAAGGACGATTGTGTAGTGTTTCACCAAATAGAAGATCGTTATCTGTAAATGTGATTTTAGTATCACAGACATGTGCTTCTTGGGAAGAAAGTTCACTAGATTTTTCAGAAGATGAAAGAGACATCATTTCTGAGATTTCCCTTCTATCTTTTTCTTCTTCCCTAGGAGACACTTTTGATGAGGATTCACTCGTTGTTCCTTCTTTTACAGTAGGAGGCACCTTCATTGTTTCTTCTTTATCCGCATTGAAACATGATGCCTCGACATTGCCTTGAGTAGACTTTGTGTCGAACGAGCTTGGCAAAAATTCCTCTAGAGTCACAAGACGTCGAGGTTTTTGGTTGTGATGCACTTCAGCCTTTGCCCTTTTGGGGTGCTTGATTGATTTTTGCTTCTCTGATTTCTTCACCATTTTTTCTCTAACCGGTTTCTCGGATAATTTTTTTTGTAAGCTTGACTTGTTACGTCTTCGCCTAGTTACAAGAATCCAACCCTCATCACCATCTATGTCAACGTCCTGGTCTACTGGCTCTTCTTCATGCTTTTCAGAGATATATATTTGGACCGGATCAAGTGACCCAAACGTGATAGAGATCTGGTTAGAACTAGCCTTCTCATCATCAAGGATAATTTTATTTTCGTTAACCAATCGCATCACTCTATCCTTAAAGACAAAACATTTTTCAAGAGGATGACTCACAAGTCTGTGATACTTGCAATAATTTGGGTCATCAGTTTTTCCAGCTTCATCGGGTCGCTTCATCTCTGGCAAGTCAATGAGCTTTAACTCAAGCAATTCATCAAAAATTTCAGAAACGTCAGAATCCAAGAAGGGATACTTTTTTTCTTGCATCTCCCTCAGCGTCGACTTTTGATTTGAACGTGCTTGGAAAGTCGTTCGCACATTTTGTTTTACGCCCTCATTCGTAGTGAACTTTGCGGGCGACACATTTACACTCATGGATTCTTTGTTGTCATTTCTGGGCAGAAACTTGCTCCATCTTTTGGGTTCCTGCTTGTCCCTTCCTTTGCGAGGATCATGGACAATAGTCATATCTTTTCCGGCAGATGACATGCTCAACTCCATATCATGAGCGCGAGTAGCTAAATCCTCAAAGGATTTTGGTTTTATTCCTTGCAAGATGTAAAGAAGCTCCCAGTGCATTCCTTGAATACACATTTCGATTGCAGAAGCTTCACTAAGCCTATCCTTGCAATTTAGGCTAGCGTTCCTCCATCGATTTATGAAATCTATAACCGGTTCATCCTTCCTTTGGCGAGTATTCGTGAGTTCTACCATGCTCACTGTACGCCTTGTGCTATAGAAGCGATTGAGAAACTCGTGCTCTAATTGCTCCCAACTGTCAATAGAGTTAGGTTCGAGATCCGTGTACCAATCAAAGGCATTTCCTTTTAGAGAGCGAACAAACTGTTTGACAAGATGGTCTCCATAGGTTCCAGCATTATTACATGTCTCCACGAAGTGCGCGACATGTTGTTTCGGATTTCCTTTTCCCTCAAATTGTTGAAATTTGGGAGGTTGATAACCAGCAGGCATTTTAAAGTTATCAATCCTAGCAGTGTATGGCTTAGCATACATATGAGAAGATTTGGTGGAGACTTCATACTTATCCTTGATAGTGCCTTCAATAAACTCCTTCAAGCGATCGAGTGGGATCATTCCTTCAGAAGAAACTGGCATCTCTTTAACAAACGGGACTTTCTTGGCAGGATCTTCGATTTCTTGAACTTCGATACCCTTTCCAGGCGCATGACTAGCATCTCCATCTAAAAGTCCTTCCATTCTATCCATCAACTTATCAATTCGAGACTCTTGGTTTTGTACATGCTTTGTCAATCCTTCAACCAACTTCGTCAGATTTGCGAGTTGTTCCTCAGGAGAGGAAGCAGCAGTCACCATCGTTTGCATGACCATTGGAGATGCAGGAGAGTAGCACGGATTGTCACGTAAGTTAATCTTCAACGGACTCACGTTACGCGATGTACGTGGAGATGATTCATAAGTTGAATCACAGTTCTCCCTTGCGATAGAGCTCGTGGAACCAGATTGCTCAAGGAGAGCCAATGTTTTCTTGATCTTTTGAGCAACACTGCTTCCTCCTTCTAGAGCATTTGTGGAGAAACTTGCTCCTTTTGGAGTCGAAGACCCAAAAACAGGAGTTGATGCAGATGACACTTGGAGTGTTTGTTGTCCTAGTGTAGCAGCCTTGCTTCTCGTAACAACTCCGAAGCTTCCAAAGGTAACACCAAGGATGCCTTCAACTTCGGTAGAGAACTTGGAGTTAGTAGCCTTAGAGGCAGTTGATCGAGAGTTGTTGTTCATGGAAGTCATCTCGATATTCTTTGATGCTTGAAAAGTTGAGATGAGAGGTAGAGATTGTCCCACTGGGCGTGCCAGAATTTGTAGACAATAAAATTCGCGTCGAGAAAACAATAATCAAGAACGGAAAATTATAGCAACAATCGTTTTATTATTTCAAGTGCGAGTGTTACAATCTCTATAATTCCTCTGAATTCGCCTTTTCAACTATAAATTCAAGGACTTTAAAGCTTGTTCTTGAATCTCTAACGAACTTGAACTTGAACTTTATCTTGATCCTGACTTTTATTTGAATTCAAGGGCTTCGAGCTTGTTCTTGAATCCGATGGTCTTGATCTTGATCGTTCTTGAACTTGAATGCTTGAATTTTAAACTTGTAGCTTTATAGAGAATTAAATGGCGTTTGTACCACGGATTTTCTCTAGCTTCTTGTTTTTGATTTTTCTTCTCTTTTCTGAATTATGAGGACCCCTATTTATAGTTTTAGAATAGAGGAGTTGCGATTGGAATAGGATTCCGTTCGGCCAATCAGATTTAAGTGACATGGCATATGGCTTTATGGAGCGGGCTTGTCATCTTTGACATATGTCATGATTCTATTGGTTTCTTATTTGACTTGGCATGCCACATCATTTGCACATGTGGCGCCAAGATGGGCCTCTAGAATGAGGTGGAATTGGGCTCAACAAATTGTAGCCCAAATTAATTAATTTGGATTTTAATTAAGTCCATATTTGTTGGACTTAAATATTTAAATCAAGTATATCAATCCATAATATTTATTTGGATTAATATATTTATGAATTTAATATAATCCGAATCATTTTATAAATTTATATTTAATAAATTTTAAATGATTACAGGGTAATATTCAATGACCTGGTCAGAAATTTAAAAAATTTATAATTTTTTTTTATTTTAAAATAAATTGATTTTTTTTCTATTTTTTAGTTAAAAGATATTAAAATTAAAAGAAGGGAAAAGGATCAAAAATGCCCTTGTACTATGTGAAAAGATCAAATATGTCCTTTGGTTATACTTTGGTTCATTTATGCCCTTATTGTTAGAGAAATGGGCCAAAAATGCCCTTAATGAAACGGAAGTAACGGCAACTTCTTAAACACTTTAATTAGTCTTAATTAATATTTTTACTTATTAAATTTTAAATTTTAAATTATTTTTACCCTGACCCATTTACCATTTAACCCGACCCACCCTTTTATTTACTCTTCTTCCAATCAATTCTACATCAAACTCTCCCGCTAACCCAACTCCATTTTATCACAAGATCTTTTTCTTCTCTTTCAAAACCCTAGCCCCTCTTCTGGATTTTTCAAATATTCTTATTTGGGTATAACTTTTTCTTAGTTTAAGATGATATCGAATTTGCTCCCGACATTTCATTGTTTATCTCAACATTCTAATTTTTCATATAGATATAAGAGCATATGCTATTGTGGAATTGTAGCAGTTCTCAATTTCATATCGTGGATTCCTTCAAATTCAGGAAGACGTCTTTTCAGGTTGCCAAGCCTGGTGTAGAAAAAAAAAAGATCTTGTGAAATCTGTAGATTTCTTTTGAATTGGTTTTCAATTGTACCATGAAGTTAAAGTATGTTATATGTACTTAATGAATTGATGGCAGATTGAATGATGAACTTAATTTTATCTTTTTTTAATGAATTTAATTTAATTTTTCGTTACGACATTGTTAAAGATGGAATAAGATAAATAGTTAGCCACCATGAATTCACCTACAAAATCATATTTTTGTTGTAATTTTTTTTTACACAACTCTTCTCACTGTATTTTCCTTAATTCTCACAAACACATCTCATTTACTCTCTAAAATATGAATTATCCAATATTAAATTATCATCGTCTCATGAATTTTCATTAATAAATATTAGTACTACTTAGAAGTTGATTTCTTATTTGTTTGGATGTTGGAAAACAAGTGGTATTGTTTTGTTTCTTATTTGTTTGGATGATGTCAAACAAATGGAATTGTTGTTGATTAGTGTCATAAAGTAGGTAACGGATTATGGTGATACAAATTTTAGATGTGCAAATTCTTTAATTATATTTATGTTAGCTTTTAAGAACACAAGTTGCACTTACAAATTTTCAAAATGGTTTTGAATGTGATGATATACTCTTCTAGTGTGCAAATAGTGCATAAATGCCCTCCTAAAATAAAGAACTCCATATATCCATGACTACTTGAATTAAATATGCCCTTATATTATGCGTAGAGGTCCATAATTACACTCAAAAACGAAAATTCAGTGCCCAACATCCAACCAAATAAAGGAATTATAAGTTTTAACAATAAATTATTCCACTAAAAAGGAAGATTCACTGCACATCACAACACCAAAAAGAAGCAAATAATAACAAGACCAAATGTGAAATATTAATCTAAATAGAGAAACAAGTATTCACTTAAAACCATTGCACCAAAAGTATGCAGATTCACTGCACACCAACACCAAAAACTATCAATCACAAAACAGGTTCTAGTTTCAACTGTCAACAAGACAAGTTACACCATCCAACCAAATTCACATCCAATTTTAGTAGTCAACTATCACCAAGACAAATGTGAATTTTAAAAAGAACCACCAAAATATTTTCTAAGGTAATATACCAAGTGCATTCAAGCAAAACATTAAGTACCATTCCTAGCATTTAGAAGTTAACATCATTGTCATCTATATTTGGAATTCCTTGTCCCTTTGTAGCCATCATCTTCAATCACTTCTTTTTTCCTTCATTTTGTAGCTCATGAAGTGTAGTTGCTGCCTTACCTTTTCAAATAGTTTTAGTCGGTGAATAAGGCAAATTTATCGGTATTGACGCTCCACTAGCATCTCCAGTAAATCCAATTCTCCTTGATCCAATTGTTGGCTTAGGTTTTTTCTTTCTCTCTTCCAGCCTTGTGACTTCAGAAACAACCATTGGCCTAAGTGGTGGGTCTTCTTCATTACTGACTTCAGGACCATAAGGTTGTGTGGTTGAACAATCTGACTGTTGTGTCCCCACTTCAGTTTGAAACTCTATTTCTGCTTCATCATTTGTGCCACCTGAATGATGTACCGTCGGAGTTGAGGTTGTATCATTGCATTTCTTTTTACGATTTCTTGAACTAGAACTAGCTCCTTGAGTATTGTCCTGTCACCAAAGGAAAAATATATTACTTTAGTTCAGAGCGTTATAATATAGTTGAGTTACAAATTAGATGCTTACATTATAACAACCCCTTGCATTATGGTTAGGTTCACCACATTTTTTACAATGCATAGTTAATCCTTTTCTGGATTGACTCCACTCTCCCTTCCTTTTCCCTGCTTCATCTGGTGCTCTATCTCTTTTAAGTTTGGGCCTGCCTATAATCTTCACAGCTTCGGGTGATTCCATGGCTTGGGCCGGATCGACTTTCCAAAATTTAACTCCTCTAACAGGTTGTATTTTGTTTTTGTAAGTTAGCAAATAAGCCTCTTTACAGTAATACCAGTGTATTTGTGTTACTGGTTCAACCTTAGAAACCAACAAACCAAAAATGTATTAAACATTAGAATAAGTAAATGAAGACAACAAGTCGAAAAGGCTAAAATGGAGGGAAAAATACCTTATCATACAACATGGCCTTGATAGCATGGGGGCATGGTATTCCTGATAAGTCCCAAGCCCTACATGTGCATCTTTCATCCTTCAGATTAATTGTATGTCTATCATCACCTTCTGTGACTTCGTAACCAAAGTCACCATTGAACTCAACCTTGCATCCATGAGCAATTGCCCTATAAGCATTGTATAGCTTCATGCACGGTGGACTGAAATCTCCCTTCCAATTCCTAGCTTTTGCTTCATTAGAAACCAACCTTCTCATAACCTTCAGTCTTATTTCTTCCAACATTTTGATGATAGGCATATGCCTTGCTTCCAAAATCCACGCATTAAATGACTCGGTGAAATTATTGTCAACCATGATATTTTTACATTGAGTATCAAAGTACGCCCGACACCAAGTTTGAGGTGTATATTTTACCAGGTCTTTAGGAGCTTTTTCATTTATATCTCCTAATTTTCTCAATTGATCTTCAAAGTCTTCAACATATGTGGCCCATGCACACCACCACATTAGTTTCTTGGCTTGTCCACTCCTCCACCTTTTGCACCAATTAGCTTCAATATGCCTTACACAATATATGTACTTAGCTTCGGAAAATACACTCTTCTTAGCATCAATTAGCCCCTAAGAAATTAAAAAACAATCAACATCATTATTAGTTTTAAAATTGAAAACAAACAACAATATTTTTGTTTATCTCAAGGATGACAATTTTCATTATCAATTAATATACTTAACTACAAAAAAAACTTGAAAGAAAACCATAAGGAACAGACATAAGTTTTACCTTTTGCATATCTGAGATGAATGTTACTCCATGTCCATCTTTAAGATTCAAAGAACACTTCAAAAGTTCCAAAAACCATTCCCATGTCTTGCTTGTCTCCTTATCTACCACTGCCCATGCAATAGGATAAAAATGGTTCATACAATCTTGACCCATAGCAACTAATAGTTGCCCCTTATATCTTCCCTTCAAAAAAGTACCATCCAGCCCAATAAGTGGTCTCAAACCACTTTTCCATCCATCCTTCAATGCTTTGAAACAAATGTACATCCTTAAGAACTTCCTCTTTCCTTGTAAAAGAGCTTCTTTTGATATATTGATAACAACATCACTTCCCGGATTAGAAGTTCTAAGTTCTTGTCCATATGCTTCAAGTTTGTTATAGTCATCAAGAAAACTCCCTTCAAGCTTTTCAAGAGCCAACCTCTTAGCCCTTTTGACCTTAGATGTAGACACATTCATGTTAAAAATATTCTCTAACTCTTCACGCATGTCTTTTACCTTGAATTGAGGATTATACTGAACTTTTCTCTTGAATAAATGTGCTAGTGTGTTAGCATTAGCCCTCGGATTTTTAAAAGTAGTATCACATGTATGTACTGCATTCAATGTTTTGATGGAACAAGTACTACTTTTCGTATCCTTTGATACTAAAACTGTGAAGGGACAACCTTCAACACATTTATACCCGACCCTAGTTGTATCGGTTTTCTTCACTCTTAGTCCATAACGATTGGCCATTGCATAGAAGCTTATTACTCTTCTAGCTTCCGGGATATCCTTAAATGTTTGCCCTTTCTCCAAAACTTTATAATTCTCCAAAGTATTAGTCACACCCCTTCTTTTTTCTTGGCTAAAGACCTCAAGTTCTTCCTCATTATAATCATTAGAATCTGATTCGTCGAATTCACTAGAACTACTTTCTTGGTCAGAAGCTACATCAACATCCACAGTATATGTCTCAGTATGATATGTGATGTTTTGAGCAATAATACTCAAATCAGAAGAATTTACAGCAAAGAAATTTATCACTCTAAACTTCTTACTGAATAAGTACTGCAAAGTTCTCATGCCATCATCGTCTGTAACCAAATAATACCTTCCAGAAGGTCCAGTTACTACAAGTTGATCTACTTTAATGAACTCTAGATTCTTTGTGAACTCTTCACAAACATCAGCAATTCTAACATCATTGGCTTCATACTCAGACAAAACATGCACCGAATTTTGATTATATAATAGCTCGGGAGAAATTACCCATGTACCTCCGTAGTGAAAAATCAAGTCGACTTTGTCAATCATCTTCAACTACAACCCAACAAAAAGTAACAAAGAAGGGCACATGTCAGTAACTACACAATGACAATTTTAGTTCAAAAAAATCATGAAAAATCTCATATAACATAATAAAAAATTTTGGGACCACAAAACACCCAACAAAATCATAAAAAGTTGAATTTTCTCTAAAACTAAGTTCTTTTATGTGAATATTAACTGACAACAACATTATATTATAGATAACCCGATAATATTTTATTTTGACAAAAACACACAAACTCAATTTGATTCTGACCAAAACATCCTAATACAATATTAAAATGTGATGAATATTAGTAACACACCTCGAATCTATAGCTTTGTATTTTATGAGAAACTTGATTGTCTTGCTTCAAAGATTGGTAAAATCCTCACCATAAGAAACCCTAATAAGAAGCATAGTCTTCATGTGGACTATAAGCGGGAGAGTTTGATGTAGAATTGATTGGAAGAAGAGTAAATAAAAGGGTGGGTCGGGTTAAATGGTAAATGGGTCAGGGTAAAAATAATTTAAAATTTAAAATTTAATAAGTAAAAATATTAATTAAGACTAATTAAAGTGTTTAAGAAGTTGCCGTTACTTTCGTTTCATTAAGGGCATTTTTGGCCCATTTCTCTAACAATAAGGGCATAAATGAACCAAAGTATAAACAAAGGGCATATTTGATCTTTTCACGTAGTACAAGGGCATTCTTGACCCTTTTCCCTTAAAAGAGTAAAAATGTTCAAAAGGTAAATAACATAAATAAAATACCATTCTTACCAAATAGTGACCAAATTTTCTGGTCAAATGATGTGCATAC
This sequence comes from Solanum lycopersicoides, assembly GCA_022817965.1. Classification (NCBI taxonomy): domain Eukaryota; kingdom Viridiplantae; phylum Streptophyta; class Magnoliopsida; order Solanales; family Solanaceae; genus Solanum; species Solanum lycopersicoides. The sequence goes on from CM040618.1 coordinate 128,832,735, forward strand.
ATGTACAAGGAATCCGACTCCCCTCCATTACGCCTTCCCTCCATTAGATTAGAGACATGTGTCATATTTAGAGCTTATAGATCAAAATTATATTATATCAACAAATATCATAATCATAGTTAAATCAACTAATTTTAGAAAACTACTCTCCGAATTTGATAAGGATTAGTGGATTACAATATATTTTATACAAAATTTGATATTTATTAATAATTTCATATTATATCTTTGTATTTAAATGTTAAATTGTAAATTTTTAATTTTAAACCAATGATTTCCAAATGATAAAAGATTGTTATTCTGCGTTCTTTAATTACTTCTGATCAATTCCAATATTTTCCTTTCTTGGATCATTTTTCAGCTTATTTAATTCTACTAAACAATTGCTAGAACGAAAAAATGATTTTTTTTCTTGTTTAGTGCTACAGTTAGAGCCGTAAAAAGTAGGCTTAGCCCATGAAACCTGTCCAATCCAATCCGCTATTGATGTAGGATTGAGATAACATTTTTCAAACTCATTTAAAACTAGGGCTTATAAATCTTGACCATATAAGCCCCTAGCCCTTGAGGCTTGCTCGGGGTCGGCCTATGGGCAAAAACTTTTTATTTGATGATAATTTACAGTATATAATCTAGTTACTTAAATACACACTATGTTGTAATATTATGAATCCATATCAGATTATGGTACGTTCAGATACATGTATCTCAAAATTAGACACTTTATTCAAGTAGATTCGCCTGTATCTAGGATACATAGACAAATCTCGCGCCCTCACCTTTCTCTAATCTTGCTTATCACTTTATTATCTCGCTCGCGTATCTGGTATGTGAGATACATGCTAATTATACTATATTTTTTTGCTAGTCATATTGAAACAACACTATTGTTTGCCATATTTGATTTGAAAATATTTTCATTTTCTTGATGTTGTAGAATCATAAGTTTGAAAAGAAAAAAAAGGGCTAACCCGCCCTAGCCCTCAGTTCTTCTAGGGTTGGGCTGGATTGAAAATTTGCAGGCCCTATCAAATGAAGGATCGAACTGTCCTAACCCTTTAAATTATAGTCGAGACTTGGGTCTGGTGCGACTGAACCGACCCTTTTTGACATCTCTAGCTACGGTTCATTATGGCTCAATATCATAAATGTGCTTGTACCACCTCCACTTTTTACATTTTGACTTTTACATACTAGAATTGTCTTTTTTATATGTTTAAAGTTTTTGATATACTATAAAAAAAAATTAAATATGTCTAAAATAAACAAGTAAAAATATTTACATTTTAATTTAAAAGTGGATTAACCTAAGAAGTACTGGAATACAAGGTAACACAACAATATGAAATGAAAGTTTTGTTATAAACATAAGAATTTTATAAGTTATAAAACTATTAAAATAGTTTCAATTATTTATTCATTCTTTTCAAATAAAGAAAAATTTATAAATTGAAATAATAAATTTTACAAAATTATTGTGGTCAGTCTTGTTCACTTAATATAGATGAAAAACTATTATTATTTTTTAGGAAGAATTCTTTTGGCCAGAATGATATTTTATCTATATTATTTTACCTTTTTTAAAAATAAAACATTTTTAGTTTTAATACATTTTAATTAAAAAAATAAAAAAAATAGTTTATTTTAAAATTAAAAAAGATATTATAGATTTTTTTTAAATTTATGTCCATTTAACATTAACCTTATTTTAAACATTAATGTAGTAGTAATAAATTTGGTTGATAAATAAATTTAATGAAAATAATGAATTTGATGATTATAAATGATAAAAGTAGGAATTAATTTAAATTAATAATAAATTTTAAAAAGTAATGGTATGATTATAAATATGAAATAAATGGCCGGTAAATATAATATGAGATTTTTAAAACAAAATATAAATTTGTGGGTCTTTGTATTTGAAGATCCCCAATCGTTATAAGAAATTTTCAAATCATAATTTTTGGAAAATATGAAATTTCACCTCATGATATGAAATTACATGTTCAAACATTGATTTATTTCATAATTTAATATCATAATAATATTACACGGCCAAACATCTACTAAATGTAATACTCTAGCCACATCAATGGGTATTGACAATATAGTAAAAAGATGATTTGAAAACAATTCTTTCAAATGTTATTAATACTTTATCTATATCAAAATATATTGACCTAATAGTTAAAAGAAAAACTAAAAAAAGGAGAAAGTTTGTGGATTCGACACTTGATTAACCTAGTTAATCACGGCGTACTATTGAGTTAATTTTGAATGAGAGATATATAAATTATAATATAATACTTTTTGAGTTAATTTCGAATAGAAAATACATTAACTATAATGTTATATCAATTGAGTTTATTTCAAACATAGGAACATAAAAAAAGTTTAAGTTGAAAATTAGTGGATTATGCATTGATAATTCAGAAATATAATTCTTGTTATCACGTTAATTTTTGGAATGAAATGAGTGCACATAGTATGAAACAAATATATATATAATTTTTATAAAAAAATCAATGAGTAAGTCTTAAATATGTCCCTCTTCAAAAAGGAAAAAGAAAAATGATGATTTGAGTTAAGCGATTCGATTTTTGTGGAATTTTTATATTAATTTCTAGCCTTGTATTTCAAAGACATGCATTTAGGATTTTTATACTAATTTCTAGCCTATATTTTAAAGACATGCATGTGTCTTTTATATAGTAATGATATTATTTATAATTATAAAAAAATAACAAAAATGTCAGCCATGTATTAGAGATATATTACCTTAGATATTATTGTAAAAAAATAATTTAATGGTACAGAAATTTGAGCATTTTAGCTCGAAATTCCAAACTTCTGTTAAACCCTCCGTTTTGAAAAGAATAACCTAGTTTAACTTGGAACGGAGTATAAGAAAAGAAGTAAGACTTTTTAATCTTGTAGTTCTAAATTAAAGTTATGTCAAATATATCAAATGCCTTTAATCTTGTGGTCTTAAACAATGTCATGTAGAAAGTTAAAATTAAAGTGTTGCTAAAAAAGAAAAAGAGTCATTCCTTTTTAAACAAACTAAAAAGAAAATAGAGTCATTTTTTTAAAACGGAGGAAATACATAACTTTGTAGTGTGATTTTTTCTTACTTCTTTCCCCTCATAAACTTCAATATTATCCATGTGAAAATAAATTGTTGTCGAATTATTATTTTTGCCCCTCAAATGTATTAGGATCTAAAATCAAGGTTGTACTAGTTTCAATTTTGAGAATGGGTATATATATGTAATTTTTTATTTTTATTATTATTATATAGAAAAGAAATGAAAAGGATTATTAATAACATTTTAGTAATTTGAATTTCATTTAAAAATAAAATAATAATGGTATAATTAATAGTCAAAATAAAAATCTAAAAAACTTCATACATATTCTGACTTTTGTTTTTTAATTTCTTGCAAACAATGAAGGTTAAAATAAAAATCAAGTCCATAAGAATATTTTTTGTAATAGTGTAAAATGAAGAATTCATATTGGCTAACTTCTAAAGGACAAATAATAAATATTAAGCTTGTTGGGCATGTTTTTGAAAGAAAACTTAAACTAATTTAAAATAAAGTGTATTTGCCTAGTTGACATTTTGTTCCTAAAAACACTTTGAAAGATTAAACATATTTTAGTATCATGTTACATAATATGACTATTACTAAAGTTTGTATCTTGATTATTTAAAATAGTCTTAAAAATAATGTATCAACAAAGAAAATTTCATATTTAGTAACTAAAACAGGAAACAATAGTTGACCATTAAGAAATTATTAATTTGATAATAATGTATTAATCAAACAACTAAAAAAATTTAATTTTCAAGTTCTATGTAAGATATTTATATATTATTAAATATGATAAACTATTTAATAAGAATTTTTATTTTAAAAAAAGTATAATATTCAAATTACAAAGAATATTAAAATACAAATTAGAGAAAAATGGGGAGTCAATAGACAAGGGCTATGTTGGAAAATATAAATGAAGAAGAAAGACACTAAAAAAAAATAAAGGGAGAAAACACTGAATAAAGAAACAAATGCACTGGTTATTGTGTGGGGTAAGATTCAAAGTTTTTTAATTGGTTCGATTCGATTTTAAAACATATTAATTTGGTTTATTAATTATTGTTTATTGATTTTTAGATATATTAAATTATCATAGAACAATTAATATATTGACTTATTGAGTATTAATTGATTTATCAATTATTGATCGTTATTACTTTTAACTGTTGAGATTTATGTTTGACACACATAAACTCATTGATAATCACTTAAATGAACAATGCAAATAAGTTACAAATTGCATTTTGCTTAAAAGCAACACAGACATGTTGTAAAATAATCGAGAGTTTGAGACAATTATTAATTAAAATAAACAAAACCCTAAGTCACAAACTTTAAATACCAAATGATGTTAATATAATTTATTATTACTATCAAATTATCAGTTAACCAATTAAGAAAAAATTTCAAACCGTTAAGAATCGAAAACTCAATGATAAAAAATAAAATCATTACAGATACCGATAAATCAATAACCTAATATTGATAAATTAATTATTTTTTTGATTTGAATTATTAATTTCCATTCGATTTTATACAACCCCAAGACATGATATTTAGAGTTCAACATCAAAATCTTTTATTAATGTAATTTAGAATTCAACAATAAGATAATTGTTATTATATGTAGAAATAAAGTTGCCATCATGATTGCTTTTATTTTTGTGGAATTAGAAATCAAATTTTTAATAAATACTTTCAATATTAAACTCAAAATAAATAAAGGTATTTCTACTTATTGAAGACAATAATAAAGTGTATCATAAAATTCATCGATAAAGCAAACACAAATAAATTATATTTGAGCTGAACTAACATAAATATGAAAGACTTTGAAAAGAGCTTTACGAATTAGTTGATCAAGAGTTTGTATATTATCATATGCATAGCTTACGATGCAAATATTATATGTAAAAAAAAAGACAATTATATTGTGAAAAATATATATCACTTGCGAAAATTGATGAAGATTAATGATTTTCTTCAAATATATCAATAATTTATACATTTATCGAATATAAAATGTGCCAACTCACCATAATCTAATACAATTTTATGTATTCTTGTTATATAGAATTTCTTGAAATTCAGCATTTTCAATTTGAATTGTAAATAACGCATTAATATTGTATAAAATTTGAAACAAATTATAAAGTAATATATTGAAGTTTTTTTTTTTTTTTTAAAAAAGAAAACATTAAATTTAGAAACGAATTAGCATGAAAAGTAAAATATAACATTAAGTAACAAAGTTCTATTGTGCCTACGTTATCACATTCATCAGCTTTAATGATTACTTGTGCACTGTTTATCATTTGGAAACAATTTTCCTATATATTATTGTAATTATAATATAATTTTTTTATCAATTGGTGATAAATTTTCTACTTTATAGTATTGTAATTATAATGTAATTTCAAAAAAGATAATAAGTAAAATTTTCTACGAATTATTATAATTAAAAAAAACCATAGCTTAAATAAAAAAACAAAAAAACTTGAGGGAGACGCGTCAATTTTTAACCTAAGCGTAAAAATAAATAATTCTAACAAGAAACCTTCTAAATTCGATTAGCGTAAAAATAAAGCTCGAGGGATACGCGTTTTAATGCGCAATTTCTCTAGTATAAAAGAGTATAGTTATCAGCGTTTCAATTTTCAATTATCAGAAGTGGGAGACGAGCATGGAGGAACCCTCACGCTCTGCGAATTCAAAACGATCCTCAAATTCCAACCGGAGTAACCATAGCAATCAAAGCAACAAGAAGAAGACGAGTCAAAATACCCTAGGCATGGCCTGGGGTGCCAGTTCTCGCTCTGCTTCTCGTCCCGCCTTCAATACTTCACCTTTCTCCAATTTTGGCAGGCAAAATATTACTTATTTCTTTACTTGCACTAATTTTCCAAAGTTTTCTACATTATCTTGAATTTTTGTATACTATCTTGAAAGTAACTAGTTTTTAATTGACTTTTATCAATCAAGAAAGTTCGTGTTGATCTTACTTTTGAAAACTTTTGATGTAGTTACATGGCCGTGAAGAATCAGAAACTTCATGAGCAGTTTGAGGCGGAGGCATCAAGCACTTCAATCAGTGGTCCAAATTCTTCAAAACCTATATTTCAGGGCGTATCCATTTTTGTTGATGGATACACGGTTCCTTCCAGTCAGGTTTAGTGTTCTTTCTGGTTCATTTCATATGATTTTCTTGCCGGGGATTAATATGATATGGTTACTTCAAGATTTATGACTTAAAAGATCCTGAATCGAACTATGAATGATGTCGAAGATTGTTTCATCAATTAAAAACTTCTCTAACTTTTGAATTGGGAGACTAACGTTACTTGTATTCTTGTAAAGAGTTCATTTCAATCTGCATGTAAACCCGTGTTCAAACATCCATCTTCATTGTAATCAATACCTTGACTGTATAGCTATCATATTCTTTTCTTTACCTCACTGGATTTTCTCATATGGAAGATTAGGTTGCTTCTCTTGTAGTTTATTGATGTCAACAATATCTTTTCAGGAACTTCGAGGATACATGTTGAAGCATGGAGGCCATTTTGAAAATTATTTTTCTAGGCGTCGTGTTACTCATATAATCTGTAGTAATCTTCCTGACAGTAAGGTCAAGAATTTAAGGTCAGCTGTAAAACCAAGTTCAATCAGTTTCTTATTTTGTATCTCTGCTGAGAATAGAAGTTGTGATTTTTTTCTAAGATTTGTTTGAATTTGATTTAGGTCCTTTAGCAGGGGACTTCCAGTAGTCAAACCCACATGGGTGCTGGATTCTGTCGCTGCAAATAAGCTTCTGAATTGTAAGTTTATATTTCTATGACGTGATTTTTAATGCAAACCAGCAAGTTGTCCACTTTATTACTTATAAGCTCTTCTATCGTTGTTTTGTTGTTTTCAGGGGTTCCTTATCAGCTTGTTCAGCTTGCAAGTGAAGTTAATAACCAGCCTAAGCTATCTGCTTTCTTCACAAAAAACAGTGCTATTTATGATGATACAACAACATGTTCAACTGTCCAAGCCACATCTAGAGTTGGGAGCCCATTGTCATATTCTGGACCAATTGAAGATCCTATGCCATTTGAAGAGTGGCAATGTGCAGAAGATTTGGAGCCTTGTGCTCTACAATCTAAAGATCTAGTGCAAACAGACTACAATGTAGATAGAGTTGAAGAGTCAAGTTGCAGCATAGAAAGGCCAGAACTGAGTGATGCTGCAAGTGGAGATGGAAGCCAAGTTCCATTTTCAGCACCTTCCAGTCCTCATAACAATTCATCAGTTTGTAGCGAATGGATGAGTGATCCTGTTAACGCGGGCCCATCAAATTTAAAGATTCCTAGGTCTCCTAATCAGCAACATTCGACTCTAGTTGATGCTAATTTTGTGGAAAATTACTTTAAGGTACATATGTTGCTATCTTGATATTGGCTTTGCTCTTGCTAGAACATCTTGTATTTATCTCTCCCAAAAAGCAAAAAAAGAAGAAGAAAAAAACAACAAAAAAACGATTGTAATGAACAATATCTACTCTCAAGTTCATTTTACTTTTTCCCTTATTGCTAGAGGCGTTAGAAAGTTAGTTTATATTGTTATCATTGTTAAGTTAATTATCATCACATATTACAACACCTCTCTGCAAATATAGCCTGGATTTTGGAGCTCACATGTAAATTTCAATGCGGACTAGTAAGTCTGAAAATGGCTTACGAAGTCGATTTTGAAAGACGTGTTAGACTAAACTTCCAACCTGGACTTCGAGGCAATGGGTCAAGTCCCAGGATGCCCTTAACACAAACGACATTGGATGTGGTACACACACAATATATATGGGATGTTATGTATCTGCAACACCTTTGATAGGTGAAATGCCAGCGTATGTCATGTTTATCATATTAGGGCTCCAAAGAGGGGCCTTTCATGTGCAAAAAGCTTTTGCTCTAAGGATAGACAAGGCTGAGCTCATAAAGAAATTCATGTTAAAGGGTGATATGAAATTGGTATTCTTTTTCACAATAATTGCCAAAACATTATCCACATGCACATAGCAACCGTCTCTTTTTGGGTTAAAATTTCCTTTAACAACTGACCATTTTATCAACTTACTTTATGCTTTTGCTTCTGCTGTTGCTGGATATGGGATGACACAATGATGGATCTTTCAATGTTGTGGAAGATCTAATCTCAATGCGATGAGATTACTTGCTTTTGCTTGTGGATCTGTTATTTTGAATTTGTTTATTTGCAGCTATTGCATTGTATAACTAATATACACATGCATACATAAATGTATGTGCACATTGATAAGTAATTGCATATCAAATACTAAAAGCACCTTGTGACAAAGTGGTTGACGTATTCCTCTTGTGCTTTTGCCTTCAGCATTCGAGGTTGCATTTCATTGGCACCTGGAGAAACCGGTATCGTAAACGATTTCCTAGCTCCCCTGGTGGGTTTAGATGCACAAGTTCAGGCCCTAGTTCTTCAGCAACAGCAAATAAGACCATGATTATTCATGTGGATATGGTAATTTCTGCTTCGATGGTCTAGAAACTTGACTTGTCCTCTTTATGTTGTTATGACTGCGTCTATGGTCTGGTTCCTCTCCCTTCTCACTCTCCTTGATCTAAAGGAATCTGCTATATATGTTATACTACCCGTCTCTGTAGATTATTCTCTGTACTAAAACAATCAGTTCAACTTTACTTGTTCAGGATTGCTTTTTTGTGTCTGTGGTCATTAGGAATCGCCCCGAGTTGAAGGATAAACCTGTTACCATATGCCATTCAGATAATCCACGCGGAACAGCTGAAATATCTTCAGCGAATTATCCTGCTAGGGGTTATGGTCAGTCTTTCAGTCAGTAATTCAACCTTTTCTTAAATATTATCCCGTGTTCGAAATTTGATTGTCATTCAAGATTTTTTCTTATAGGAGTTAAGGCTGGAATGTTTGTCAGAGATGCCAAGTCATGTTGCCCTCACCTAGTCATTCTTTCTTATGACTTCGAGGCTTATGAGGAGGTGGTCATGAAATTTCAGTTCATTCATCTTGTTCTTTTTCCCCTTTTAATTGAATTCTTTTATATTTGGATATCAAGTCATATAAAATCTGATTTCGTTTGCAGGTTGCTGATCGCTTTTATAACATATTGCACAAGCACTGCAACAAAGTGCAGGTATGGCTTCAAACTGCTTGTTGTGAACAACTTCGTGATGTTCTTTTCTTTTGATTGATAATTGCCACTGACTGCAGGCCGTAAGTTGTGACGAAGCATTTTTAGATGCCACTGATTCTGGAGTAGAGGACATTCAAACTTTTGTCTCAGTGATCAGAGAGGAGATTCTTGATGCGACAGGCTGTACTGCTAGTGCTGGTATTGCTGAGAATATGCTTATGGCGCGTCTTGCGACTAGGATTGCAAAACCAGATGGGCAGTGTTACATCCCTGCTGAGAAGGTAGCTTATTTCGAGCTGTCTTTTTGATGTATGAAGAGGGGGGAGATCTTATGTCTTGATCCTTGTCATCTAAATATGTGTATCTTCTACTGTATCACAAAATATATTTTGCTGCTATTTATTGGTGTACATGTCACTGCTTTCTCTTAACTATTTGTAGTTAATCTCTTCTTACCCGATTGTCCACTAGGCATTGTAAATTTGCACGTTTCTTCTAGAAAGGACATGTCTGCAAGTCAAATCAGATTTTATAGGCTCCACTGTCATTAAGCGAAGTTTCTTCCAGGGCATCTCCATGCCCTTGCCACATGAGCTGTTTCTCCATTGCCACATGAGACTTTTTTTGGTTCACTTTGTTTATGTCCATCCTGTTCAAGCATGATTACCTTTTCCGCTGCAATCTGGAGTTAGATGGAAATCAACACGAATCCTTAAATTATTTTACTAATTTTTAAAAATAAATTACAACTTTCTCATTACCTTATAAAAAAAGAAAAACAATCTGCAAGTATTTTATTAAGGATAAGTCCCAGAACAGGGCTATTTTGATCACTTTGCTTTGTCTCATCACAAATACTGTTCTATATCAAACACATTTCTCTTGTTTAAATCTTTGTTGATTTACTCCCTTTTTGATCATCTTATATTTTAGTGTCTACTGCATGTAGTGGCATAAGAGGAAAACAAAGACTTGAAGATCATTTTAGAAAAGTGAAATAATTATTGTGCTGATTTAGCTTGTTGGCTATATTAGGTGGAGGAGCACCTGCGTGAACTTCCAGTAAAAGCACTTCCTGGAATAGGTCACGTGTTGGAAGAGAAGTTGAACAGGAGACAAATCACAACTTGTGGGCATCTGCGTATGATTTCCAAGGTCTCATTGTTTAGTATTTGTTTCCTTCTGCAATGTATTGGTAATTGCTCTTGTGGGTTTGATTTTCTATCTAGTTATAGTTTCTTTACAACAAGCACAGCTTTGCATCTCTTTTGATCTGGTTTACCTCAGATATGTTTCACACTTGAAGAACCACTACAAGAGCACTTCATGAATCATTGGATCTCTCGCTACAGAGATCTTCTTGTTCATTGTATATTTGCTAATAAAAATCATAAGATAATGGTATTTATTAAAACTACTAACAGGAAGGTACTGCAAATTGTATCAAGGCATATGTTTGTAAGAGTTAGTAAGCAGAATTTCTCCCAAGCTGGGTGGCCTAGCATTTAGGAGAAGGAGTGAAAACCTTGGAAACCAAGGATTACAGTCTAGCATGGACGACATTAGTTGAATTATTTCGACCTTCCTACGCTATGGAAGGAGGAGGAGGGGGTTGTGGTGGTGTAGTGTTGTCTGATACCTAGGCCAGTGGGAGTTGCAGATATTCAGTGGATTAATCTTGTTGTTTAGATGCCTTATTCATCCAAAAGCTCTCCATGAAACTATATTTTCCATTTCTTGTGAAAAAAGGTTTCAAGTTTAACAGGTAATCTCAACTGGATAGCTATCAATGAAAAATGAGGCTTGTTATTCATGCTGTCTGATTGAGTCAGAGTCCTCTTTGCCATGTTTTGGGGATGACATGCATTATACTCGATATTGGACTATATATATCTCCCACTCATTTGTTGTGTTTCCAGGAAACTCTCCAGAAGGACTTTGGTTCTAAAACTGGCAGTATGCTATGGAACTATAGTAGAGGGATAGATGATCGGTTGGTTGGCATGATACAGGTTAGGACCAACACAGAATGTCTTACTTTATTGCTTTTATTTGAAGGATTTCTTTTGGATTTTTGTCATAGTCACATAAGTGACTCACGAACTCCCATCGACTCCTTTATTTCACTGTTTCTTATTGTTTTAAATATTGGAGACTTGCTTAATGATTGATGAGTATTTATTTTGCCTCCTGTGCTGCTTGTTGCTTCTAACCTGTGTCATTGGATTCTGGTGCCCATATAAGTAGTATCTCTAATGGTATCAAGTATTGGTTACATGCTTTGTGAATCTGCATCATGAAGTTTGTCATTTTGTTTATAATCAGTCATGCGAGTTCAAGCCAAATATATTAACTTCTCAATAACGTTTGCAGGAAAGCAAATCCATAGGTGCAGATGTTAACTGGGGCGTGAGGTTCAAGGATCTGAAAGATGTTAGATCTCCACTAAATATCATTGTTGTTTTGTCCCTTTGTACTAATGCTTATTGACAGTAAACGCCTTCTCAATTCAGGTACAACGTTTTCTGTTAAACCTTTGCAAGGAGGTTTCATTACGTTTGCAGGGGTGTGGAGTGATAGGGAGGAAGTTTACCTTGAAGGTGTCTCTGTTTTTTGCCTTATGAAGCCATTATTTTTTATTGAGATTATTGTTCGTTATTGAGCTCTTTTAGTATAAACTAGTTGTATAGTTGGTTCTTATGCTGCTTTTGCATTTATATTTATCAATACAGATAAAGAAAAGAAAGGGCAATGCAGGGGAGCCAGTAAAGTATTTGGGCTGTGGTGTTTGTGATAACTTGAGCCATTCTGTCACGGTATAATATTTTCTGTGATCACCTTGTGCTCTATGTTTTCTAACTGAAGAAATTTCTATCTCCTTTAATTGCATTATGCCACTTGTAGGTGCCAATGGCTACAGATAGTGTTGATGTGCTTGAGAGAATCGTTTCACAGCTTTTTACGACTTCACACGTGGGTAATTTGCTTTCCCTATTTGAATGATACACTTTAAAATAATGGTTCAAATCCTCACCCAGGAGTGTGACCTAGTGGTTCAATGAACTGGGTGCAAACCTTGGAGATCATCCAGTAAAAACAAAAAACACTAGGTGATCTATTTCTAGGGTGAATGCCAAAATGGAAATGATTATCTGACGAAATTTTAGCTGATCTCAATGTCATTTCAATGTAAATAGTGTGTTAGCTTTGTTCTTTGGGACTACCAATTCACTTCACATTCAAAGTAATGGCTTTGTTGTGATTTTAGTCAGGATTATCCTTCTTGTTTCCATTTTTTTTAAAATCTTGATACATCTGTGCCAAAATGATTATCTGATCTGCTTTGAGAGTTGAACAAATAATTTCTTACTGTAATTCTTAAAACATTTTTTGTCATATGAAATGGGAAAATATAGAACTGTATTGTTTTTCATATACTTCTAGTACTAGATTTAATTCTCAGCACATGAATTAGTCAAATTAAAAATAAACAAAGTAGGTCGTATCAATTTGGGATGGAGTATCAGCTTTTTTGTGCGACATTCCGTATCCGAGCAACTTTCAGTTAGCTATCCATTTGATACATGATGTTATTAAGGAAAAGACTGAGCTAATCCTTTGAGCATCCTGTGCTTCTTGTTTCTTATCCTTCTTCCACTTCTGTCCGCTGTTTGGTTTTTGGATGAGTCAGAATAATAATCGCAAGTCCCAACCTTCTTTAGGGCTGAGTAATGTCACTGTATTTTCTCTCTTCCATCTAGTTTCTGTGTATTGACACAGACAGGCTTTTCTCTACTGATATTTCTGTGCTGATAAGCTCAATAGAGGGAGAAATGGTGAAGCGCAAAGATGCACGTTTCCTCACATGCAGAAGCTCGACCACTTGTTTTCATGATTTTAGCCAAGCAAGAAATAAGATTTGTCTTTGAGAGTTATATTAACCAAAATTTCTTGAGATTCGTCTTTTAACTATTTCATATTAGAGTCCGAAGTGTTAGGATGGTGAATAGAGCTCAGAGACCTTTTTTTTCTTTCCCTTCAATAGGGAGTTTCTGTTTTATTACCCAAGAATGTTCCAGTTTTTTTTTTTCTTGAGTTGGGGTTGAGATCTGGCAGAGAATGCTATTTGCATGAAACTTCAAAAACCTTATGTATAGCCTGAAAGGGAACTAAAAATATACTGGTGCAGCTCGGATGCTGATGAAACTTTTTAAGTGCAACTTTGGTGTTCTTTGGTTTCTGCATTAGGCATTTCCTTTTTCACTTAATTTTTAGACGTATCAGAGTCGATCAAGTCATGGTGAATTTTGAACATTGCAGACCAAAATTTTCTCTAAGGATGCTAGAATGCCCTTTGGACCAAGTGAATTTAGAGTAAGAAACTTAGATTTTTCTTCCACATCAACCATTTGTTTATTCAGCAACAACAAAAACATATACAGTGTGATCTCAGTATGACTTGTAGTCTACCTGTTTCTTCTTCTAATATGAATGCTGTTTTGACAATTGCTGTGCAGATGTGGAGGACATACGAGGCATGGGATTGCAGGTCTCAAAGCTTGAAACTGCAGATAGTTCCAAGCAAGGTCTTCTCTTTGTGTTTCATCTCTCTCGCTATGCCAGTTATGATGACGACAGTATGTCATTTATGAACTGGCTTTTCTACTAATTTCATTGACATAATCCAGGCAAAGAGAGATACTCCATCAGATCTTGGCTCACTGCTTCCTCTGCTAAGACCAATAACCAAAACAGAAGCAGTAGTCATGAGAAAGGTGCTGATGCAGGTATGACTTCTTCACTTATTTTCGTTGGCTTATCCAAATATTTATTGTCTCTAGTCATGCCTATTGTTTGATAGAAGTATTTCTAACACACTTAAACTGGTACTGAAACTCTATTGTGGTTCCTTGCACTGGCTGTGTTCTAGCTCATGAAAAGTGGTAGACCTTTTATAGGAATCTCTTTAATTTACGTGTCTTAAAAGTACTTGAGGACATCATAATTGTTTATCTTAGATTGTTTCCTTTCTCTGTACAACATGAGAAACTCAATGGGATTTTTATTACAGCAGCACTGATGGATATGAAATCTATTTCTTAATGCCAACATCAATTCTGGTGTTTTCAACAAGTTCTTAACTAAAAAGTATCGTCTGAACTTGTATTGAGTTCATTTTCCACTGAAGACATGTTGTGGATGAGTCTGAATTCGATATGCTTCTCTGATATTGCAGCTAACAGTAGAAACAGTGTTGATGAACGCCAGGCTCAGTTGCAGGGTGATTCTAGTACACCTTTCATTGAAATGATTGCAGCATCGCCCTCTGGTACTGCTGGAACTCTGCCTCCTATGAACGAGCTTGATATAGGAGTTATAGAGTCTCTTCCTCCTGAGGTCTTTTCAGAAATTAATGACATGTATAATGGAAAATTGGCTCATCTTATTAATGAAAAGAGAAGCAAAGGTGAGGATGCATTCTTTTAATTTACAGAAGGCAGTTGGTTAACCCAATTAGCTTACAAATATATACATTTTGTTACAAGATTTTGCCTCACTTCTCCTATCTTTTAAATTTGGCGTATCAGGAAAAGAAAACATATCTTCTGTTTGCCCTGCTGCACCTGATGAAGCTTTTGCTGCTCATGAGGTATCTTCAGTTTTTCTCCTCTTCTTGGGCCGGCTTAGTATTTGTCCTGGTTTAATATTGGTGATGATGTTTATCTTGTTTCTACAACCTCATGGTGTTGATTCTGGTGATATATTTGGAGCATCAGTATAATGAAGAGGAAATCCAAGTGGTCTCTTATCCTAAAAAGCTTTTTGCTGATATGAAAAGTGAGACACTGTCTGATGCTACTGTACCAAACATGGACGTGGTTATTAATGCTCCTGTCTCAGGAGGCATCAGTCTAATGCCCTCTTCTCTAAGTCAAATAGACACCTCGGTTTTTCAAGAATTGCCTGAGGAGTTGAGGACAGATATACTTGAACTCCTCCCTGCACACAGGAACACTGAACCTTCACTAGATGCTTCCTTGGTCTGTGCTAATAATCAGAACTGTAGTCCTTCTATTTCAAGCATTGATTTGTGGGTTGGAAATCCACCTGAATGGATTGACATATTCAAAGCCAGCAATTGTCAGATTTTGTGCGTTTTGGCAGAGATGTATCAAAGAGCAGGGGCAAAGAAACAGTTATCTTCTGTATTGCAGAGGACTATGTCTCAGATTTACATTCTCCCTGATGTCGGCACTGATGGATGGGATGAGGCTGTTAGTTGCTTATGCGAGCTTATCAAGCAGTATCTTAGATTAAAAATTTCAACTGATATTGAAGAGGTTTACATATGTTCTTGTCTTTTAAGAAGGTATTACCAGAGACTAGACATATCTGCAGTATGTGTTCATTTTCTTCAGCACATCTATTTTCTTGGCACTTGCTTCTGTATTTATATTCCTTTTTGCGATCTTAAATTTCTTTCTTGATGCTATTGTATTCCGTTTTAACATCCTCGCTCATCATAATTGCACACCTACGTACTAGTGCATCTATAGGTCGACGCATGGCATCATCTCCAGCAACCTTCTCTCTTTTTATCTTCCCTGCATGCTATTTGCACCTTTTGGCGAGTGACCATTTTAATCTTATCGGATCTCGTATGACCGCACATTCATTTTAAGAATCCGCATCTGTGTGACATTCATCCTATGTATATGTTGGACTTAAGCAACCTAACACCACTATCATATAACATTTTCGGTCTTATAGTTGCTCTGTAGAACTTACCTTTCACTTTGGCAGCCATCCTTTTACAGTAACACATTTCCATTTCAACCATCCAGTTTTATTTTCATGAGTAACATCTTCATTCATTATTCCATTCTCTTGAAACAACAAGCTTTGGTGTCTAAATTGTTTGTATTTGGGCACCGCAATTTCGTCAAGTCTCACCTCAACTTCGCTCTTCTGACTAAACTTGGTTCATATATTCACTTTTACTTCTATTTTACCTAAGATCCTTACTCTCTAAAAGGCTTCTCCATAGTTCATTCCTTTGGCTGATGCTCTCACTGGTTTTGTTGATTCATACTATCATCAGCAAATAGCATCCACCATGGTCATCTTTATTGTGTTGGTTAGCTCAACCATAACTAGGATAAAAAAGTCGGGGCTCAATGTTGATCCCTAGTGTAGACCCACTGTTCTGAAGAACTCTTTTGTATTTGTATCTCCTACTGTTATTTTCATGGAAGTGACGACTCCTTAATACATGTCCTTTATGACATTGAATATTTAATGTGAATTCCTTTTGTCTCCCTCAACCACCGAAGGACCTTTTGTGGTACACTGTCATATGCTTGCTCTTTCCACAATAAATATATAAATAAAAAAGTAGTATGTTGTTATTATTATCAGAAATGTAAGTATTAACACAGGAGAAAGGGCCTCTCCTGTCGTTTACCTTCAAACGGGGAGACATTCCCCACAACAGCTGGTGAGGAAGATTAACTGGAGGGACTCTTGAAAACTGTCTTTTCAACTTCTTCCTCTTTTTTGTCATTTTTTCTGGTGCTTTTGGTAAATACCTTGTCTAGCACAATGATATCTCATCAATATTTTGTTGTTTGGATATTTTGGATTCCTTTTGCATTGTTTTTTTATTTTTTTTTAAAATAATACTATTTACCTCTTTTACTGCAAGCAGTAGCACAAGTAAACATGGGAAGCGTAACAGGGAAAATGCATTTGTGATTTGTTATGAATGATAACCAGGTCTGACATTATTGAAATTGTGATATCAGGTTAACTGCAAGGTCAAAAGTTTTCGTAGAAGTTTACAACAACTTGCTTCCACATTTTCAGGTAACAATAAGTAGTTTCATTTATTTTCTTGTTGAGATGTGTATCCATATATAGTGTTTTTATAAAGAAAAATATGGTTCGGATGATCTTCTTCCCAAACTTGTCTTTCTGGCTGTCGGCCTTGCAAGATTAAGTACATGAAATCATGATGATACTAATTTAGGTCCCTTTATGGTTTTTGCTTATACTTACAGTCTGCAATTGTATCACATTGTAAACTGCTTTGCCTTGTTTATGGCATGTTACCAAAAGAATGATATGACCTTTATGCATTGTTGAAAGAATTTCTACTAGATATTGATTTAATCATATTTGCAGAAAACTGGGCAGGCTGTCGTGCTGTTCTCATTAACCCATTAATTGATATGGTTTCTTCTATATTCTTTCTATCGTACTAGGGTTAGTTTTACTTCTTAAGAGTTGATTAAGATTCTACTATGTGGAGAACCACTTCCAACGTTTTGTTCAGGGCCTGTGGAACATGACTTAAATGAATCACTTACGTGCTCATTTGTTCAGCTGACATTCTTTTGGTTCTCATGTAAACAATTCAAACATGTTTTTTTTATATAATAAGTAACAATACATGAGGGTGATGATATTGCATAAGAATGCTGTGTGTGGGATTACAATCTTGCTGTCTATGTTGCTTGGACTCTTCAAATGTTGACGCGTGCGTGTCAGATCCTCCTAAAGCAGTTCATTTTTGGGGATCCGACTCAGGTGCGGCAACAATTTTGGAGAGTCCGAGCAACTTAGCTTGCAGTAGTTACAATACATTGTGATACTTCATTTACGAATATTGGAAAATGTAATTGAAGTCTACCCATCTAGATTGTTATATGGGTGGCCAATTCCGCACCATATCTGGTACTAGTTGGATGTTGACTATCCTCTTTGATGCCAAACCCATCAAACACTCCTTCAAGTCTGCAAATAGGGAGTATGCTATCATACGTTGCATGGAAAAATTGTTCCAATCTTTACAAGCGTGGAAGTCCACATCGACTGTGGGAGGAAAAATTCGTCTCTTTATATGGTCTGGGGCAATCCTCACCTCATGAACTAACTTTTTAAGTTGAGTTTGGCCAAGGTATCGGAGCAGAAAGAATTAAGTAAATAAAAATGTGCTCTAAATAACAACTTAGCTTTATGATAGCTGATAACATACTTCATCATGGTAGTAGAGCCACACCCAACCTAATTTTTGGTTTACCCGATGTTAGGCCCCCAACTTGAATTGTTCACGCTCCAAATGTTCAATCCTGGGCATGCGAGGGGGTGTGGAAGTCCCATGTCGGTTGTGTGAGGAAAAAATCTCGTTATATGGTCTTTAGGCAATCCTCACCTCACAAGCTTGATTTTTGGGTAGAGCTAGGCCCAAACTCCATTATCAAAGCGGTTCCACAGGTGTTTCTGTTCTTCTTAAGTATGTAATGGTCTCACTGTGTATGTTAATTAGTTTGTTCCTTTTCCCTTTGTAATATAAGGGTGTCAAGTTAAGTAGTTAAATACTGCATCGATAGGATTCAGGGCTGTTCTGGTTGGAGTTGTCTTTGCAGCTAAGTAGCTTTCTTTGGTCCTCCTTTTTAATTTGTAACTGCAGGCTTTTAGTTGCAAAACCAGATAAACTTTAGATGATCTTAAAATTTTATTTTAGTTAAATCTATTTTTTAATAGTGGTTACAGAAGACTTGCTTAAAAAGGTAAAGTATAAAGTTAGGGCATCTATTCTGATATATTGTTATTATATCTGGATGAGAGAAAATGTGAAATAGCAATACAATAAAATGAGTGTGACATCTTAGAATGTCTTTGAATTTGAAACCATTGGTTTAGATGAATAACAATCTTTTTTACAACAACAAATTTAAGTTTAGAATCTACTTTAACATGAATTTGTGATCTAACCTGATCAACTTTTTATCTCAATTTGTAGGCATCGGTTAGTGAGAACTATGGTGGCAGCTTTTACATTGCTTCTGTGACGGAATGATGCCTTCTTTGCCAAGAAAAGTGTCAGGTGCTCTATGCGTACAAGTCCGCATTCTGCCTTATCACTTGTTCTACTTGTAAATTGTGTATCGATGCAAAGGACCTATTGTACAAGAACTCGCACCTTGTTTAACAGAAGATCTTGCGAACTTTTGATAGTGCCACATGATGTTAGAAGAGCCCCTGTTATCTTTAACGTCCAGTCTCCCAAGATAGTGCATTTGGCTATACATGTGAGTTTTTCTTCATTCTACACTAGCAATCATTCTTTGAATTTCCTGGAACTAGTTTCTTAATGAGCATTTACTAGAAATGTGAAAACTCTATATTATCAATCTTGCTTTTGATTCCTTGGCAAATTTATTGAATATGTAAGTTCTCCTTATTCTTGATTTCTCTTCTTCCCCTCTGCTCATGTGTCCCAGAAGTACCTGATCTGAAGCTGTTAAGTACTGCTTTTGTTTTATTAAAGATTTTGTAACCTTCAAGTGGTCATTGTTAACGAAGATGGTGATAGAGGGTATTTTTAATCCACATTCCATTTGTGATTTTTTGTATTTTCTTTTTATTTTCATATGTTACTTGTAGTTCTCGCATCTTTCACTTATTTCCTCTTTAAGTTGAAATCATAATCATATAGGGGGGGGGGGGACCAGGTTAAAGTGATAGAGCTCGAGATAATCATGGTAGGTACCTGTGTGTTCCGGAAGTGTTATTTCCAATTTGTGTTATGTATACATTTGTCTTCCCTTTCTGTTGAAGTCAAGTGGGGCTTCATTCTTTGGATGGATAATGTTAGGTGATATGAAGTCATAAACTGCTTGAATCAGTTAAACAATCTGTTCATTTTGGTCTTAGGCTTACTTTCTGGAGGTCCTGCTGATAATATCTCAGATGATAATTCAACTATGGACTCTTTTATAGAAAGTCACTCAACTTTGATTTCTAATTCAAAAGCCACTTAAACTATGAGTTTTTACTTACAAAGTTACTCAACCTATTTAATTGAGTTTTTAAATAAAAGTTTGCTGACATGAAATATTTGTCTCTAACCAAAATTTTAAAAAATTAAAAAATGTCCATCTAAACCATTTAATGACCCACCCACTTAACTCGACCCTCTAAAAAGGTAATCAGGATCATTGAAATTATCATCCTCTACCCTATAAACATACTGTAGGAAAAAAAAATCATAAAACAAACAGCATTCAAGGGTTTTATAGATCCTAACTGGGGGGAAAGGGTAAAATAACAGGGTCACTATGAATAAAACTGCTGAAATTAGTAGGTCTTACATCTCCAAAACTGAGGAATTAGTGTGGTTATGTATCTAGGGAGCTCATGCTTTCACCAGTTTGATTACATCTGTTTTCACAAAAGCTTGGTTGTAAAAACTTCTATTTGGTATGCTGTCGAGAAAAACTGGTTGATGGAAAGCACTGCCTGTATGTTCGACTTGCTTGGTTCTTCTGTTTAAGGATATATTTATCTGCCTTAATGTATGCTAGGCTCTTCCCACTTCTCTCTCTTCTTTTCTAGTTTTATTTTGCCAGTGATGATAGTGCTTGTCTTTTATTTTATTATTACAGAAAGGAATTCTAGTAGTCTGTATTTATCTGTACTTTGGCGTTATTGGTCAGGCCTTACTACACCTGTAACTGCTGATTGTAGTGAGGAGCAGTTTCCATGGTTGTGGATTGCTAAGATGCCGTTTTGAGGCAGACTAATGATTGGTGCTAAGTTCATGGTTGACCTAAATCAAGTGCTAGAAGAAACGCTTTAGAGTTCATTGGACTTCTTGGACGGTAATATCTTATGATCTGATATGACTATGCCATACTTTGGTATAATAAGTCATTTTTATTTTGTTTGCAAGTCATAAGATATTAGAAAATGACTTCTCTCTCTTTTCGACTGAAGTTATTCATCTTCGCAGGTACCTAACTTTTTGACCTCATATCACTGCTCCGTTCAACCCTAGACACTATTATCCATTCTTTACAGTTCGAGAACTTTCAGAAGGTATGTCGTTTTCGGAATATATCTTTTATACTGAACACTGTTTGTTTTGTGCCGAGTCAGGTAGATAATTTTCTGAATTTCAGGTAAATATTTTGTGCAGACTCAGGTGAAAATTTGTTTACATGAAAAACGGTGGCCTGTCACGGTCATAATTGAAGCATATATGCAAGGGTAATCCATCACCTAGTTTGACCACGAAAATTAAAGAATACCTGCTCGTGTTCTCATATTACTCTCTGTATCTCCACGTTTGGCTATTGCATTTTTCAAACAACGTGCAGCATATGTTGGGACTGTTTGCTTTTCAAAAAAATTTGATTTGAAGTTACTGTGTTTAAATGAATTAATATTTGTGCTCCATAGCTATAGTTCCGTTTGATATGGAGGTTGCGGTTTGTATATTTCTGTCCGTTTGTATATTTCACTTGCGAATATACACAAAGGATATGTATATATAAATTTTGTATTCATATATTTAATAATTTTTTAAAACTTTCGCTTGTCAATATACAAACATGGTAATTTATTATGAGTTTTTCATAAATTGTATACAAATATATAGGATAAACATATATAAAATTATGTATTTATACAATCAGGAATTAAATTATATAAATTAGGTGAATAGCAAGAATTGTGAAAATTATAGCCTGCGAATTACAATTTTTTTAAATTGTAGCTATAGTACTCGATGTAAGGTAAATGTTTGTTATTCTGCATAATTTTTCCTCTTTATTAAATGCTTACATATCTTAGTCCCATGGATTTGGTAGTCGTCTTGATTGAATTTTGAATTGTGTCCTAGCATGCCGTCGAAGGAATCCTGTTGTAATTTTCACACTTTATTATTAACTATTATGTGTTTCAAAATTCATGGAGAGAAATTTCTAGACGGAAAGAATGTGTGAAGACTAACGGAGTTAATATTCGTGCTGTCAAACTGAAAAAAAATAATAACAGTAACTAATAATAACTTGGTAATCTGCTGGTAGTAAATGGATATATACACAGTTTGATAGTTATGTGTTGGTACAAAGATAATCAACTCTATGCCAAAAAATTAACATTTGCAATGTAGTCGGTGTATCTAATTTTTAGTCCACTTTATAATCGACACTTGTGCAACTTGGGTGAAAGTTAGGTAACTAATCTTTGGTCAAAATTTTCATATCAAACATGGACTTTGTAGAATAAGAAAGAAATCTTGTTTACATGTCTCTTTAGTGAGAACACCAATTTGTGTGTGGCGTTGGTGGAAGGGAGGCATGTTTTCGACCAATGTCTTGGTAGACTACTCTTATTTGATCTTAGACGAGCAATGTGAAAGACTCACTCGAAAAAGCGAAAAGAATAAATGAAAAGAACGGCGATGTGTTATAAAATTACAAGTCTATCTGTAAACGGAGATAATGTAAAAAATGTAAAACCTTTTAAATAATTGAGTTTATTCAGGTAGTTGCTGCGATAAAAATAATTATAACTGTGATATAACTTAGTCTTTGACTTTATTAAATTTTGCATTATAATATCTGGAAAAAAAAAATTATGGAAATTTGTGTGTTATTATATACGTGATCACAGAACAATCGTTTGTATTAATATGCTTTGCCATTAAAACAGTAGCGTAGGTGCGTAACTTTTTGCTTATCAATGTTTTGTAGTTGCAATTTTGAAATATTCCTTTTTTAAAAGAAAAAGAGACATCGATGGGCGGTGTTGTACAAAAGAGTTCGATATTTTTGAGTTTTGACTATGGTACGAATACGAATCGAATTACCGTCATTCCTTTGGAGCTGATGGAGGAATATAGTTATACCTTTGTTTGACTTTTGTAAAATTCTTTCATAACATGCGCCACATTTATATACCTGTATGTATGATTTTAACGTTTTCAAACTATTCCAACCTTTGAAAAATAGAATTTCTTTCAATTCTTCTGACATCCAAAGTCAAAGAAACATAGCTTTGTTGCACTTGTACGTAACCAAAACACCAACCCCCATGCCACTTTTTGTCACTTTTATATATTTGACAAATCCTTCTTGCTGAAACACACAAACCAAACAACAAGAATTAGAACTTTAGCATTTTCGATCGATCGCTCTCTTGCATTAGAACTATAGCATTTTCGATCGATCGTTCTCTTGCTGAGTGTTCGTCTACCATAAAATGAATAAGAGTACTTTCAAGTCTTTTCTAAATGCCTTTGCAATGATACTCCTTTTTGTGTGGCTTTCAAATTGCATCAAAGTGGAGGGGTTAAGAAAACTTAAAGAGGAACACTCTTTGATTATTTCAGTGGTAGAGAGTTTAGTTAAACAGAAAGCATATACTGGGCCAAGTCATAGGGGTAAAGGTCACTAGCTACCTATAGCAAACCTTCAAGTTTTGT
Organism: Solanum lycopersicoides; assembly: GCA_022817965.1. Taxonomy (NCBI): domain Eukaryota; kingdom Viridiplantae; phylum Streptophyta; class Magnoliopsida; order Solanales; family Solanaceae; genus Solanum; species Solanum lycopersicoides. The sequence continues at coordinate 128,856,301 of CM040618.1, forward strand.
TTCATTCTTTTTGTAATTTCTTTTATATCATAATTTTAGTATTTATGTCATTCTTTTTTGTAATTTATGTAAAACATATATACTCAAGTATAATCTAAAGAAGTACTTTTCTTATCTCATTTCTTAATCGCTCTAGACCTGTCTTAATTAAAAACTCAAAAAAGAGAATATGATAGTGTCGATATATATATATATATATATATATATATATAAAAAAAGCATCTTATAAAAAATACTATATATAGGTTAAAGTATCCAGAAAACTTAGTTGGGCATAAAAGTAGGCAAAGTCACTTCAGTATCATTGCAGTAAACTTATGGCCGTTTGATTAAAAAATATTACTCCAACCGTTCACCTTTTACTTATTAATTTGAATTTTGCATATTTCTTAAAGATTAATGATGGACATGAATATTTTACGTATTAATTGATATATAGTCTTAAATTTTAAAAAATAAGTTGAAATAAATAATTAATATTTAGAGTAAAATAGAGAAAACAAATATAATTTTCTTTTGATATACTAAAATGACAAGCAAATACAAGAATACATATTTTTAATATAATAGATAAATAAAAATGAAAAATAAAAATATCAACTAAAAGAGAGTGTCAATATTTTAACATGACTACTTCTACAGAGGTTGTTTTGTACAATATTGGTGAAAAGATAGCCATATATTCCAAGTAAATTTTAGGTTAAGCAAACATAAAAGCTATATTTGTATGTTATAGTTATAGCTTGTATAATTGTGCTCCATAACAAACTTTATGTTTGCTAGTATACATATACATAAAAATTTGTATTTATATATTTCGGTATACAAAATAAAACATAGTAATTGTATATAACCAAAATTACTACATACATACAACACGTATGTATATCAAATGGTCTATTTGTATATTTCGGTATACAAATGGGTCTTGCAATTAATTTTTATACAATACATATGTATATCGAATGGGTATATTTGTATATTTCGGTATACAAATCGATCTTGCAATTATACTTTATACAACACATATGTATACGGAATGAGTCTATTTGTATATTTTGGTATACAATATGAAATATTTACTGTGAATTACAAATAAAAGAAACTATGGCTATAACATTTAATTTGAATTAATAGTTTGTTATTTGATACAATTTTACAAAATAGGGCAACTATCACATATAGCAAACATAAAATTTATATTTGTATGCTATAGCAAAGTTTGCATAATTGCGCTCCATAGCAAACTTATATATGTATAATCCGCTATACATATACAATTGAAGCGAATTGTATAAAACGAGAAAGAGAGAAATTATATATAATTTGAATTGTATAAAACGAGAAAGCAAGAAAGGCAGAATTGAATTGTATAAAACAAGAAAGAGAGAAATTATATACAATTTGAATTTGTATAAAACGAGAAAGAGAGAAAGGCAAAAAGAGACTTGTGCAGGGAATATACAATTGAATCAAATTGTATAAAACGAGAAAGAGAGAAATTATATACAATTTGAATTTGTATAAAACGAGAAAGGCAAAAGAGACTTGGGCAGAGAAATATTTGTATTGTATAATTATAAGTGTACAGGACGAAGATATATGTATTTGCATGCGTTTATACAATTTTCTCTCGCTTTATACAATTAGAAACACAATTTATACAATTATATTGTATAAAGCGAGAGAGGTGAGCGACAAGAAGTAAGCGAAAGAGGGAGAGTGGCGAGCGAGAATATGAGGGAGAGAGGGACTGACAAACAGTTTTCTATGGAACACAAATAAATCAAAGGATAGCTACTATATTTATTTTATATTATTAGTTTATCATTTTATACAATTATCTCTTTTATGTATTACATGACCGCATAAATTTTAATGAACAAAATAAGGTGATCAATTTGGATTACCTAGAGATTATGTTATTATTGTTATCTTCAGTATACATATGAGAAAAAATCAGATTACACGAGGATATAAAGCTTGATATTTTTTATCATTTAATTTTTTTATGAGATAGCAGATAAAAATTTTGAGATTGAATCTCATCACAACAATATCAAAGAAAGAATATGTGAAAAAAAATCAAATCCGAACTTAATAATACATATTAAGATTGTTTGTCTATGGTCTGTATTCCCTATCAATTAATTACATTTCTCCAATATAAATTGATTTATCTTGCTTCTCAAATTTGATTGTCGTATATTCTAAGAGTTCTATTCACAATTACTATTGTACATGTCAATCATAAATGGCTATAATTAGTGGATACAATTATTTATTTTTTGGCCTGCATAAACATGAGTATCTATTAAAATATTCAAAATAATTTCGGGTTAAAAAAAATGTCATCAATTTTATCTAGGATTTAGACCTAATGTCAATCGATCAGGACTGTACTTTCTTAATCTTGTTTAAATATTCCTTTAGAAGGTCCTTCTTCCGTCTGTTTTTACTTATCTACAATAGTAAAAATAGATGTTCACTTTTACTTATCCAGTTTGAAAGATCAAGAAATAGATTAACATTTTATACCTTTTACTCTTATTATGAAATAATATTCAATATTTAGATGACTTAAAGTTATATAGTGAATTTATTATTTTATTTTTACTTTTTAATAAGTGTATCAAATCAAACATTAACAACTAAAGATAAACAAAAGGATTTGAATGCGTTAATGACTTGATTCAACCCCAAACGCAAGGCAAAATGAGATTAATTTGAGAAGCCATACAATATAATACACAATTAAATAACTGAAGGATCAAGCAAGCTGTATAATATATATTTTAAAAAGTAGCTTGAATTTTTCATTACTCTTACTCGGGGGCTTTTAAGTTTTAACGACAATTTTTTATTTGATGTTTTTTTTAAAAAAAAAAAAGAGACAAATTCCATTGGTTCAATGGTCAAATTCTGTACGTATGTTCACCAGCACCTGAAGCAAGCCTTTTATATATTTTCATATTTTACACCTTTAGCCAAGCAAAAAATGATCTAAAGCAAATGTTAATTTTGGAAAATGAAAAAGATAGTAATTGGTTCATTTTAATTATTTTTTCCAATAAATGATTTATACTACTATTCTTGAAGAAAGATATTAGATAATTTAGTAATAATAATCCGAATGATTATTCATATTATTATATAATTTCTTAATTGAATATACCAAAAACTCAAAAACATATTGTAAAGGATCCGACGAAGAATAATTAATTAAAATTTTGAAATTACATTTTCCCCATTTTTCTTCTTTTTCATAGTATATCTCCTAAGAACTTCTATCTTAATTCTTTAATAAATAAATATCTCATCGATGAATAAAATAAAATAAAAGTTGCTAAAACCGGAAAGAAACAGTAATACATAAATGGGATATGGAATGAAAAACTTCATATCACACTCAACTGACTTTGTCTTTTTCTTTTTAAAGAAAAAAAAATTGTGAATACTCTATTGACTTAGTCCCACTATAAATATTTTATATTTATAGAAAAACTTATATAAGTGATTGTTTTTGCTACTTTGAGCAAAAATATGGCTAAAATGATTTCTTTTCTTGCTTCTCTGATAACTATCCTTGTAATATTTACCCAGAAAATCAATGCTGTCGATTACACGGTGACTAACAGGGCCGCAAACACCCCTGGTGGTGCCCGTTTTAACAGAGATATTGGTGCACAATATAGCAAACAAACATTGGCAGCTGCCACTTCCTTCATATGGAACATTTTACAGCAGAACTCTCCTGCTGACCGCAAAAACGTGCAAAAAATTAACATGTATGTTGATGACATACGCGTAAAAATTGTTTAGTACCAATGCATATGACAGAAATTTCAATTGTGTCACGTAAATTCATGTTTTGTAGGTATATTCAGAGTTACTCTGGTAACGTTAAGAGAGAGATTACTGGAGTGTTATACCATGAGAATACTCACATTTGGCAGTGAACGGAAACGGACGGGCTCCAGGTGGATTAATTGAAGGGATTGCTGATTATGTGAGGCTCAAAGCTGGTTATGCACCTAGCCACTGGGTGATCGATGGGACCAGGGATACGACGTGACTGCTCGATTTCTTGATTACTGTAACAGCTTGAAAAGTGGGTTCGTAGCACAGCTGAACAAGAAGATGAGAACTGGATATAGTAATCAGTACTTTGTTGACTTGATGGGAAAGACGGTTGATCAACTTTGGAGGGATTACAAAGCTAAATTCCCAACAATGAATGAACTTGTCTAACAAGAACAAAAATGAAAAATATTACTCTAATGCCTTTGTACAAATTCAAGGCTATATGTGTCATTGTCTTGTTCAACAATAATAGTAAAAAAATATAATAAGAATAAGCACAAGGGATTACGTACAAGTTGTCTCACTCGTATGTTTATTTATCCAACTATCGTTTCGTCATTTATATATATGTTAATTTAAATGGTCCATAAAATAATATTGCCTGGTACTTTCCCAAGCTTCACAAGACTATAGGATATTTCCATGCCTTCAGATATCCATAGCAAATAAGTAGAAGTATGTCACTATAAAAGCAAAGTCATTCTAGCTGGAGTGAGTTACCAAGATAGACTGAATAGAACAGAATGCGAAAATATATGAAGTTGGTGCTGAAATAAACTGGAAATGATAATGTTCCTCCACCAATAGAATGACTATTGAGCAAAGCAAACTCACCATTTTATGCATAATGTATACCTAAAAGGAGATTATTTATTATCAATAGGCATTCAATATATCTAAATAGACTCCAGAATGCTTAGTCAAAAAGCAAACATATCAACGCTTGGTCATAAGGCCAACATTTTACATCATCATCCATTTTAACTTGGACATTACTGCAACTGAACTTGCTCAATTGTGGAAATAACTTCCTCAATACTCTTGATGTTTCGCCTTTCTTTCAGAAGCTTCTTTGCACAGCTGAGCGCTTGTCGCTCACAATCAGATCGTTTGGCAACATCCTTGATTGATTCAAAATCTTCTACATGAGCCACCCCAACTATTCTCCTGTGTATTATTAAGAAAATAAGAAATTCAATCACATGCACCAAGACTTCAGAACTTTCTTGGGATTAAGAACAACATTGGTCTTGAATTGCGGAACAAGACTTATTGCTTGACATGAATGTGTGTTATTCCTAAAAGAAATCATTTTGCATTAGAAAGCATATTCTTGTCCACCTTCATAAATAAACACATACATACATCTGTGTACATACGCGCACACACGTGACACGTATAAAATAGTTCATTGGGCACCTTTGTGCTGTCTGAGTTATCAAAATTGTCGTGGGAATCAAGCTACTTGCTTTCTTCCCTGTGCAATGAGGAGTTAGATTTAATTATTATTTTTAATTCTAAATAAGGCACAGAGAGAAAATGCATAGAAGCAAGTTTAGAAAACAAGAATTCACCAATCACCTTATCATTTTAGCAGCACCAAATCCAAGGGTGTCCTCAAAGAGTTCTTTCATGTATTTCTGCTTTACCAGTTGTCGAAGCTCGGTATTATTGTATATTTCAGGAAGATATGCCTCACCAGGACCATCCTTGTGCTCATCCCAGAGTGCAAGAAACTTTTGGTGAAAGAGGTTCCAAGTCTCCGTTATTGTCTTCAAAATCCAAACTTTATATGACTGATAACAAATAAGTTCACAAGTGCCAAAAACTTCATATGTCAGTGTATTCTTGACGTCTCAAATATTAAAGAAAGAAACAAATGTCAAATCTCCAATCCATAATCACATCAAAATGTCCTCACCGGATAAAAAATCTAATACAAAAACCAATAAGATGAGGAACGCATCACTAAACTTTAAGCAAGAAGCAATGGACAACAGACGTGAAAGGAAAATAAAGGTGGTCTGATTTCTCATTTTTTGTCCATCCCTCTAATTTAAGACCTTTTCTGTAGGGAGACTAGGGTGTGACCTGCTAACTTTTGTTCACAACGCAGATAGTTTCTGTTCATACTCAATCATTGCAGAATTCAGCAGCATATGAAGGTTATATAAGGATCTTTCATCTCACAGGAAGTTAAACATGTTTAAAGAAATAGAAGTCAAGAAACCACACTTGAAAAGATTACATATTCAGGACACTTATTAGCTTGTAAAGAAATTTATCAACTCGTTGAAAGACAAGCCTCAATTTCTCGTGATGACATTAGGGCATGTATCTTTTTTTAAAAAAAAAAAAACTGGTTTCTGGCATACAAAGACCATTTCTATGAATCAAGGAGATTGCAGTAGTAAAAAAAAAAAAAATAGAAAGGCAAAGTTGCAACAGATATACCTTGCGGTCATTGGCCTGATCTGCATGTCCATCTTGGGAAAAGTACGCCAGAATCAGATTTCCAATATAGGCTCCAATATCAAAACCCATTGGCCCATAGAAAGAAAATTCTGGGTCAATTACTTGGGTTGAATCGTGAGTGACCATCAAAGAACCAGTATGAAGATCACCATGTATAAGAGCTTGGGCTCTCTCACAAAACCTGTAAAGTATGAAATAAAGATTGTTGTGAATTTCCAGCTAAAGAAAAAAAAAACAGAAAAGTCGAGCAAATCAGTTAAGACGCACATAAGCAAATCTTCAAAATATCACAAACGTACTTGGATTTAAGCTCAGCAACTTCAATCTTCAAACCATTATCATTGCGAACTGCCTCTGCATCGGCATCAAGATAAGGAGATGTACAGCGATTGTATTCTGACACTTTGTAGGGGTCCGAGAAGACAACCTGCTCAGTGAGCCTACACAACTCGACGTTTCCACAAAACTCAGCAACTGCAAGAATGAATAAAAGTCAAAATAAAATAGAAATAACAGTCATGGCCATGATATAGCTCACCAGTGGCCATCAAAAACCAAAATTAAATAGTTCTAATCCATAATAATGAATTGGCTCTGGAATGTGCTAACAGAAGCCACTCATCATATACGCCCTTATAAGGCTGAAGATATGTGTAAATGCTATGAGTGAGTGTAGGTGAGGCTTGAGGTGTTGTACTGCATTTAGAATGAAAAGGGCATGTGGCTGTTTTAAAATAAATGAGAGGGAAAGTTTTAGGAATAACACTTTGGACCTGGCACTTACTAACTGAATTCCATACATTATTATGGATGTTAGTGACAATTGGGTGGTTAGATGAACTTGTATAGATAATTGTAATTCTAATCCCCAAGTCATTGAATCGGAATCTCAAATATTTTGGCCAAAAATTCGCAATTTCCGTTTTGTTCTCCTTTTTGTTGTCCGTCATTACAAACTCTGAAGCTCAAGAACTGTAACAGTACAAAAGACCATACACTTGAACTTGTAAAACTGTAAACATTTGCAAGGACTCGAACCAATTCTGCAGGATAGCTAGACCAACTTAGCAGGTACCCAGAGCAATAGTTGAGGTGCATCTAAGCAGGCCAGGACACCATCGCCGTCAAACACAAAACATAAACAATATTCATTCTTGATAGAAGTACTGCCTCACTAAAAGACAGGGACAGCAACATTGACAAAGTATCAGTCGGAATGCACCACAAATGCAAGTTATTATTGATGACAAGTGCAGCAATGCCACACCAATGTTTCGCTTTCCTTAACATGGAGGATGAGATGAGCAAGTTAAGATGTATTAATGAGCCAAAAGATCCAGATTTTGAATTGGCAATGTCTATTATCATGGCTATAAATGACAGTGACAAAAATCTGGCTGACAAGAGCTCATCACAACACGATTAAATCAAAAATAGATAAACTGTTATTCACCAGATGAACTTTGTTGATTAAAGTGTAAAAGCTCTCCTGGTCAAACTCTGATTTCTAATAAGCTATGTTACTTGGACTCTTCAAAAATGACAGCTGCATTTCGGATTCTCCAAAAGTAGCTTATGTTTGAAGAATGTGATATGGGTGCGGCAACAATAAAGTGAAGAGTCTGAGCAACATGCTTCACAACCAATATCTACCAATTTTACCAGAAGTTTAGATAACTTTCAGTAATGTCGCTTACCTTCACTAATATAGCTCAACCATTGTAAGAAGTATGATTAAAGAACAACCAATCATGTAAATTCACACAACTGACATCTATCCATCTAAACTGAAACTTTTGTGAACAACTTCATGAAGCCTAATGCATAAACAGAGGTGCGGAAAGCCAACTATATGAGATTAATATGGCTCACCTGCACGTTTGTGTTCCGTAGTCGTAAGATAAAGCAAGGAGGTGAAAAAAAGAGTCTTTGCCATATAGTCTGAAATGTGTTGTGCAAGCAATGGATATTCAACCCCAGCAATCAATCCCTTCCTCAATATAATATGAGGAGGTTCAAGGTAACGCATACCAATCAAACACATAGTCCTGTCAAAATGGTAAACTTCAGGTACATGCTCAGGGGAGAGACGACCATGCTCTTTTAGTGCAGTGGCTTCAAAGTAAGCACGTTCTTTTGCCATTGGCCATGACTCTCCTATGCATCGAATATAAGGAAGAGCCTGCATACACAATCCCCATTCAATAGGGGAATCCCTAAGTTAATTTGGGGGGAAGAGTCGAATAACTTGAAAACTCCATAGCCCAGGTAGACTAAAAGATAAAAGAGTAATTATATTAGCAGAAAAATTAAAGATGAAGGATACCTGTTTGATGACAATTGAACCAGAAGGGGCAACAACAATATAGACAAAGTTGAGATTTCCATCACCAACTTCCTTAATTTCAAGTTTATCCAACTGTTCCCCCAAAATTGAAAGCAAAGAAGGAGTCGATTTTATGTACTCCACTAGTGACTTCTCGTCCAACGGCCTAAACCCATCGGATGCCATTGTTGATTTGGGGAAGCACGAGTAAAATGATGATTCTTTATTTTTGTGTCATAAATAGGTGGAAAGTAGTATTTAGGTTGACCCTGAATTTTAACGACGCATGTATCATGCCTACCTATTGGCTATATTGAATTTTCATAGTTACATTGTACCTGGTCATCTTTCATAGGAGATTCCCAATATTTCCAACTCTTTTAGCTTTATTTCTAGGCTTTCTCACAAAGAAATTATGTTTTATTAATGTATATTTAAATTTTATTAATTTTAATTTGTGGTAGTGTATATTAGTTATTTTCCAATTATATTATAAAAAGAAATTATGCATTAATTAGTGCTTATCAGAAGAATTACTTGTAATTCAATATCAAATAAGCCTAAAAGAACAGAATTATCCAAGAAAATAAATTAAAAAATTGAGTCATCCATAAAGAGATCGACTTTCAACTAAAAATTAGTTGAGTTAATCCATTCGTTTAGTTTAAGGTGTTAAAGTCATTTGTTTGTTGTTGCGACTTTGATGTTTTATTTTTCTGTTGTATATATTAAATTTTATTTGCCCTTTTGAGCTTTTAGTTTGAAAAAAAAAAGTGGTTTTATATGCTTTACTCTACAATTTAATCACTAGCTCAAGTATTTCTTTGGTTTTCAATTGTAAAATATTATTTGATCGGAAAAATCAACATATATATGTAATGATTTATGTATTAACTGTTTATTTACTTTTCAGCTAATAAATAGTAGTAATTTTATAAGTTTAGAGAATAACTATTTTAATTTTTTCCTGTTATTATTAACACATTATAAGGGTTAAATATATTAAAGTAGTGCTCAATTCCTAAAGAATTTGTTAGTTATTTTACCATCAAAGATCAGTTGTTTAGCATGTTTCCAAGCATGCAACCAATCAATTCAATAAATACATGATACTAATAGGTCTTTAGAAACATGATTATCACTACATCATAGACTCATAGTTAACTAATATATATTTTTATCTTAATTTACCACTTAATTATAGTATATTTGTTTATATGACTTGATATAAATATTCGGTACGAACAAATTTTGACTTTTTTTTCTCGATCAAATTATTCAACAGCGAAATTTTACTTTTTGAAAGCTATTGCCACACAATGAAATTGACATTACATTTTCATCTTTTCAAAATGGACTGGGCCAATTCAGCCTAGCTTTATCGGGCCACGGGCTAACTAAAGCAAGGCCCAAAAACCTCATATTCCTAAAATGGGCCAGGGGAAAGAGAAATATAACTTTTCTTATTTTAATAACAAGTGCATCAAATATCACTCATGTCTCTATCTATTATATTAAAATAAATAGAAGATTATTTTTAAAAAAATGGTCTTATACCTAATATTATTTATCAAGATTATGGAGGATTTTTCAAAGTATTTGTTAAGAATAAGTTGGTGAAGATATATTATACTTTTCAAAATAATTAATTGAGAATATAATAGATTTTAAAAAATTATTCTTTCTTGATATGTAAAAAAAAAAAAGTGACAGAGCGAGTACTTGAAAATGAAGGGATTATAAACTTTAATAACGTATTTTTGGCTCAATAAAACCCTCATTATTTCAAAGAAAGGCGCATTTTTACCCAATTTTTTATTTTGTTTCACAATAAATGATATTCAAAAGATTAAAATGTCATTAAATTATATGAAATGAATAAAAATGTTTTTTTTATAATTTTGTTTTAAAATGTCCTTGCCGTTAATAGTTTGGTCCAAAAATGCTCTTATTGTTATTCGATGGGTCAAAATGTTCATTTTCCAAACAAATATATTACTTTTTTCTTATTAATACATTCATTTTCCTAATAATATTTTCTTAAAAATTAACAAATGTTTATCCTATTTCAATCTAAAAAATTCCAAACAAGAATATTTCTTAGTTTATTATAATTATTTTTTAAACTAAAGATGGATTTACAAAAATAATATATATGACATATATTATTCATGAAATTATTTTATTTTAATCGATAAAATGAGATTAAGAATTAAAATAAATCTTACATTTTTATTTATTAAAGTGATTTTAAAACAACGGTTCCTTATTAATATTTTAATTATTTAAAAAGAAAGAAAGTAATAAATATATTTGGAAAGGGGAATTTTTTACCAATTTAGTAATTATAGGGGCATTTTTAAATGAATTTTTGCGTGCAAGATCATTTTTGAACCAAGTATTGATAACAGTGATAATTTTGAGCCAAACTATAAATAAAGAACATTTTTATTTATTCTACGTACATAGCTTAAGGTTTTTTTAATCCTTTTCCCTTTGAAAAAATCTCATTAATATTCTTATAGTTTATCCTTATTTAGTTATTCTCTTTTTTCCATTTTATATGAGGTAGTTTGACTCGATATAGAGTTTAACAAAGAAATGAACATTTTTAAAACTTGTGGCTCAAAATGAATAATATTAATTTGTGTGCCTGTAAATCATTTTCTTAAGAGTAAAATAGATATTTTATGATTTAATTGTTACTTAATATAAAAATGTGTCATTATTTTTTAAACTGACTGGAAAAAAAATAAGTCGCATAAATTGACACAGAAGAAATATAATTTTTTTTAAAAATAAAGAGTAACCAAGAAACTATAATTAAAAAGTCCTTTGATGTGAAGTATAAAAGATACTAATCTCATAAATAAAAATATAAGACTATTTTATCTTGAGTTTGATTGAAAATTTTAAGTAATCCATAGTTTAAGATTATTTATCTCACTATTTATATTTTAATGTGATGGAATAAATTATGATAAAATATTTATAGGAAGATAATAAATATAAGTTTGTTTTTTAAAAAGAAAAAGGTGTTCCACTGATGTTTACCACTTACCAGCCTACATATAAAGGGGAATAGGCCCACATGAGCCATATCCAAAACTAATCTTGATCTAAAATGAAACTCTACTAGGTTCTAAAATTAATATAAAATAATATTTAATAATTATCTTTTTCTGAATATTTAGTAAATTTTTAGAATAAATAGAGAGCTTAAACAAAAAATTTATTATAACCTGCTTGATCAAATTCATGGAAAGTTAAAAGGTATTTTTTTAAAATTATTATTAAAGTAAATTACTTGTTTAAGAGAGTTAGAGTGTTTAACCGATTTTTTAATGACAAGATAAATACTTTTGACTAGCTAGTAACATGATTTGTTTTTTTTAGAAATTAAAAAGATTGTCATAAATGTGTTTAAAATCTTAACCAAGCACAAATTATTGTTTAAATATAGATCAAATTACTTTTAAAATTGATTATACAAAAGCAAATCATTATTCTTCATAAGTACTTTTTATAAAAATATATTTGATAATTTAATTTAAATCAAATAAGTAAATTTTAAATGTTTAATCAATAATTATTACGAGTTAATACTTGTAATGATAAGACGAGAGAATCAGAAAACATAATTTGATTAAGTTGTCAACTACCCAAAATAGAGTGGTATTTGTTGAATTTGTTTTATTCGTTTTTAGATTAATCGAATTTGATTTGTCATTTTCTTAATTATTGTCTAGTATAATTGATTTTAGATAGTTTTACGTAGATGTCTAACTCAACGTTCAATTTTCATTTAAAAAAGTACTAAATAAAGCGAATATTTTATTAGTATATTATTTATGACTATTAACAATTCATTTTTCTTAGAGATTAGTTAAATATGAAGTGTATATATATTATTATAAGCATGATGGAAAAAAATTCGAAGTTAATATATATCTTAATTAGACCTCTTCGTCTTACGTATTTTTGTTTTTATTAGCCATTAGGTCAGAGATTATTTATTTTTGTAATATAGATCAAGAAAACAAGGGCTCTTCTTGGGAGAATTTAATGATAAAATATATTTGTAATAATGATATTTTAGCTTTTGTCAGTTTTGATATATACTTAGAATTTGAAAAAGAATATTTCTTTGGATCTTCTCAATCTTTTTACGCAAGTCTGAACAACTTTGTACCTTGTGAATTTTAAAATTTAATACTGGAATGAGGACTTCTCTAATTAATTATTATTTCCTCCGTCTATTTTTATTTTTTTTTTAAAAATTAATTTAATTAATATTTAAAACTAAATTAAATTACATTAATTTGATATTTTAAACAAAAAATTTAGATATTCAAAAATTATATGAAAAATACTATAAGTTGCAATTTTTTTGCATATCTATATGATTAAAAAATACATCTTAAAATGTTAATCAAAGTTCTTATAGTTTTAACTCAAAAAATAGAAATAATAACAAATAATAACAGACTGGGGAGTACTTCATTGAATGTAACTGTTGATAACTAATTTGTCGTCTTCTTGATAGCTTTTAGAGTCGTCGGGCTAGGCCTGTTGGGTCGGCCTAGAATAACTCGGGATTTAATAAGGTTGTGCTACAATTTTTGGAGTCTATATGCAAAAAAAAAATTTTAGCCTGGCCTGAATAAATCTGCGATTTGTGGGGCTTGATAAAAAAAATATGTAGGATCGGTCCGTGGGCCAATAAAAATTAACTAAAAAATATACTATAATATTAACATTTAAAATTATAGAGAGTCCAAACTCAAAACAATTAGGTTAATATTTCTATTTAGATATTTATACTTTTACTTGAAAAAAAAACTTAATAAATATTATAAAGATAATTTTATTTGTGGATTTGATTAAAAAGTAATAACATTAACATCATGTAATATTGTTTTGTCGATATTTATGATAATATTTTGAAATTATAATTTATAATTTAATTTAAAAATTCTAAAAATAATATAATTTTTAAAAAAAGTGAGTTGACCCGGCAAGCCTGTAGCCCACATACTTGTGAATTGGGCCGATTATTTTTTGGCCCACACAAAAAATGGACTAGCCCAGCTTGACCCGTAAAATATCAAAGCATATATAAATTAACCCTAATGAGATGGACTAACCCGTATTAACAGCTTTAATAGCTTTGTTTCATACTCATTGTTGTAGAGATTCAGAAGTGCTTTGTAACTGATTTTCATTAAGGAGCCTGTCAATTTAGCTAATACCCCACCTAATAAATGAATTTGACAAATTAATCAGTTTACTAAAAAAAAATATATCATATCAAAAAAAGAGGAAAATCTGAAATTTGACAATGCAGTGCTTCATTCTGTGTCAAGACTCAAGAGCACTGTCTAGTCACATCCAATGCTAATCTTAACCTAAAATTTAAATTTATGAAACTATACTGGGTTTTAAATTAATATAATTTATTTTTTCAATTATTTAGTAAAAATTTGAAATAAATATGGAGCTTGAACAAAAGTTATTGATCCATCTCGTCATCCAAGGACACATATAATTTGTTTGATCAAACTCATATAATATTAAAAGTGTTTTTCAATTATTATTATTATTATTGAAGTAAAATGCTTATTTTAAAGAAGAGTTGAAGCGTTTGTCAAATGTTTATAGACAAAATAAACACTTTCCAGTAGCTTAACATGAGCTACTTTTTACAAATTGAAAAAAAATCACGTAAATATTTTTATAATTTTGTCTGAGCACGAATTATTGTTTCAATTTTGACAAAATTACTTTGTCTTCGATTTACTGATAAAACATATTTTTGTAATAATAATGTTTTAGTTTTTGTTAGTTATAGCATACTTGAAGTTGAAAAATAATATTTATATGGACCTTCCCAATCTCTTTACCTATGTCTAACAACTCTGCACTTTCTGAAATTTAAAATTAATTTCGGATGGAGACTTCTCTAAGTATTACTTCATTGAATATAATTGTACTAAAAAGTTTGTATTAATAACTTTTAGATAGAGAAACTTATATCATTATGATAATAAAATAAGATATAAGATAGAAAAGTTGTTATCAAACGCAGCATCAATTAATTTTATAATTTATGATGATAGTTTAATATCGTAAATTATTTATATTTTAGTAGTAATTAATATTATTTGTAAATGTTTTTAAAATTTATAATGCCATTGAATTTAATAACAATAACTAATGCGATAATGTTTTTAAATTTTTTTATTAGTGTGAATATTTTTTGCAGTTAAAAGTTATTTTATTGTTGTGAGTGTAATCCACAAGGGTTTATATACTGATATTTCAAGAATTTCTACTACTAAATTTGAAAATGTATATAAGCGAAACATATATAAGTAGTCACAACAAAGTAAACATGACATGTACATAATATATATAAATCAATTATCATTTCAAGAGCATTATACAAATCAACATTCTCGATAACAAGTAAGTCTGAATATTCTATGGTCCTCTCATGGAATCCATATCCAAAATATTAGTGTGTCGAAACGTGACACTCGATCTCAACTAGTGTGTTAGACTGTGACATCTGCTCCAATATAAGTGTTGAAACGTGATATCCGATCCCAGTTTGAATGTCGGAACGTTAAACCTGATCCATTCAAAACAACCACAATCACAGTCAACCTCATATGTACATACTCATAATCACACAATTAAGTATTGAATCATGTCATACATTTGTTCATTCTTACTCATTTCATTAGGCTTGATCAATAATGTTTCATTCACATACATACATGCATTACAATGAAGTAATTACCAACATACATTACATAAAACATGAAATCAAATCATCCCTTTGCTCGAAATCAAATTTGATTAAGACACTTAATTAGTTTTTTCTTTTTCGGATTCTCTCTATGTACTGTTCTAGGTCTACAGACAATTAATATGACTTGAGGATCAATAAATTAAGGTCTAAATATCCGAATTATAAAAAAAAATCCAATACCGAAGACCAAACCCATCCAAAGATGCAACTAAGGCTTTTTTTTCCCCATCATTCAGTATAACCCCCCCCCCCCACAATAATAATTTCCTATAAATCTATATTCTACTGATCGAAAAATAGATTAGAGGAGTAAAATCATTACTTTTAGCTTCAAAAGTTGTGGAAAACTGTTAAGAAATCGCCTAGGGTCGTCTCTTATCTCTCAAGAACGAAACTTGTAAAAAAAAAAATATTTTTAGGGCTTCTCCACGACTTAATTCACGATTGAGCCGCTATGACGGACCCCATCCCACCAAAGTGCCCCGCCTTGGCGGAAATAATCCATTCACAACGACTGACATAGAGAGAAAGAGTCGAAATTTGAGTTTCAAACCTCCATTTCACGACACACCTTTAACTCATGACAATAAAAACTATATGCTCATGCTACGATCAGTTTCGAGAGTTCTACTTGCCTGAATTTGATTCTATAAAATCGTACATGATCAAATTCATAATTAGATCCCCATACATTATCAGATCTCCCTAGACCTCATTGACTTAGATTTCGTTCAAATCTGGACTAGATTAAAAAATTTCAAGTCACTATTCAAAAGTTTTCTATCCCCAAATCTTTCCTATTAGCTTTTCAATAACGACGGGGTCAAGTTGCATATTATTATCATATGTTATTATTAAAAAGTAGATATAAAAAACTAAATATTAATATAATTAAATTTTAATATGATTATTTGGATACAATTAAGGAAATCAATAAATAAATTAAAAAGTCATTCCATTCCACAAATTAATATATGTGTAAAAATGAAGAATACGAATTTTATTGTGTTATTTACTTAATGAGAATTTTAAGATTTTTAGTTTCTATTTTTACATAATAAATTTATATTTATTTTAGATTTAAAACTATTTTAAATATATGACCCAATATTAAGAATTTAAATAAATAAAAAATATATTTTAAAACAAATAAAAGAATTAACTAATCAATAAAGAAGTTAATTTATTTAAATTGGGGCAAAGTTTTCTTAGATCAAAAGATGAAATGAGGGAAATTTTTGAACAAAAACAAAAGTAAGGGCTATTTCATGAACATATGACTTTTGATAAAAATTGAATTCTTTTATGAACATATAATTTTTTACAATATTTATATTTTTTTCAGGAATAAATATATCTATTTAATTTAATTTAATATATCTATATATTATAAAATATCCAACACTTCGCGGGTATCGATGTTGCAGGGGAAACAAACAAAGAAAAAATTAGGAGACTCCACATTTATGGCGCATGTTCATATGAAATATATATCCAAAGGTAAATTCTTCTGGTCATAAAATTCGGCTAGAATTTAATTAGAATAGTGAAATAATATATTTCACATTATGTTATTTCATTTTTTTTAATTTAATATATTTTTATTAAAAATATAAATAAAAACTTATTTTACAATTAAAAAAATAATAAATTTTTTAAATTTTTAATCAAATTTTAATTAAATATTCGACCATTTGACATTCCCATATACAGATTTCATGGAAATCATGTATACCAAACGTTAAAAGAGAAACAAACAAAGAAAAGGTCATATGCATATGGAATACATCCAAATTTCATTAGAGTATTACCTAACGTTAGACCAAAAACAAGCAAACAAAAAGAGTGAGGTTCACATTTGGGGTGAGTGGGTCCCTTGTAATGGAATATACTATATTTTTTTGAATAATTTTTAAACTTAAAATTAAATTATATAAATTTAATAGTATACATAAAAAAAGTTAAAGAAATCAAAAATTATACTAAAAAAATTATAAATTACAATTTTTTAAACATGGCAAAAAAATTACATAATATAATATTTGTTAAAAAATTTATTATTTAATTTTAATAGAAATTATAACAATTAAAAATAAATGATAAACGATATTGAGGATGATAGATCTATTTTTAGATTCGTTGTTCCAACATTTCTAGATTGCATCAATTACTCCATGATGCTTATGATGCCATTAGCGTCAGAAACTTGTAAATTAACCATTTTATCAACTACTCTAAAATCAATGCTTTGGATGTTAGCTGACTTAGCTCCTTCCTTTCTTTCGGTGTCGTTAGGGCTATTCATGGTTAAAGGTAATAAAATAAAATAAAATCACAATTTGAATTAAATTAATTAAAAAAATGATATTTAATTTAATTTGGTTAAGTTTAATATCAAATTTTAAAAAATTAATATTATTTAATTTGATTTTACTAAAAACTAATAGAAAAAATACCTAAAGTTTTTTTTTAATTTTACTATTTTTTTAAGCTCAACACTTCAATTCCAGCCTAACTATTAAAATCTTAAGTCTAACTTCCTTGTTATCCGTTACTTTAAAAATCACATTTTCTTTGTTCCTTATAAAAAAAATAATTAATGCAATATTGAATAATTTAAAGTTCAATATAAAGAAGATGATAATTGATTAGTTTTGACTATGAAATATTGGTGTTTCTTTTAGAAGTAAATTGTCAACATTTTAAGTTGTAATTTTATTGAAAAGTTTGTTGATAAGATGTTTAGATCTCCAGAATATTGAACCAAATTTATCCTATTGACAATGAGTTTTTTTTTTAGTTTCTAAAACTTGGTACATTAGATGAATCACTTTGTTCGTGCAATAACTTTTTTGGTGAATTATTCATGTACTAAGTGTTTGTGTCTATCGAGATGTGTATGTCTTCAACAAACTTATTACTTTCTAACCGAAGAAAAAACAAAAAAATCATCAAATCGATGGTTATTTTTTTGTTATGGTTTGGTTTGGTTTTAAAAATTTAAAAACTCATTAAACAGATTTAATTTTGCTTTTAACTAATAATCGATTCAAATCGAACTATGAACACCCCTATGTGTTGTATAGGTTCCTAGCTCCTGTTACTTCTGTCTTTAATTACTTGTTTACTTTTTCTTTTTTAGTTATTCCTAGTTACTTGTATTTTTACAAATCAAGAAAGGACCAAAATTTTTATCTATAATATCCTCAATCAATTGTTTTTTAAAAGTTAGAATTTCTTGAAAATATTAAGTTTTTAATTCATTCACTTCATAGTTAATAAGGATAAAATGATAAAGTCATATGTCAATAATTATTTTTTTAATATGTGTATCAATATAAAAATAGATAAATAATTAGAAATAAGAATATATATATATGATTACTATGCATATTTTTGAAGTAATTAATTGAATACAATTAAAATTAACCTTAACTTTAAAGAAAAAATAAACAGAAAAGGGCATAAAATACTCTTGAAGTAGTAGAAATGATACAAAATTATCCTCCATCCACCTATTGGCTCCAAAATACCATTCTCACCAATCTATTGGCTCCAAAATACCCTTATCATCCACCTTTGGATTCAAAATTGACCACTTGTTTAACGGTTTTAAATTTAAACAATTTAAATATTTTTCTAAATACGTGACCCTCAACTATTTTTTTGTAACATAACTTATTAATATAATTTATAAATCAATCCGTTACCCACCCATTACTAATTAAATTCGCCCCAATTAATAAACCCGCCCCTTTCTAATGCAACAGTAGTAAATCTATTGTCAATGAGTGTTTATAAAACTTTGAGTCGAAAATATCTATAGAAGTACATTATCGTATATTCAAGTTCTCAATCAAAACATATTATAATTCAAGTATTAATAATTATCGATAAACTTAAAAGTTTGACTACGTTCATCTTAATTATTCCTTCATCTTCATTATGTGATGTTACTTGATAGATAATTTTTTTTAAAATAATATATTATAGTTTTAATATTTAAAATAAATCATAAATATTTATAAAACTATATTAAAAGAAGTGCACGAATTAATTCGGGATGTACTACTTCTTTATCTTTTATCATAAATTTTGAACTCAAGGTTGAAAGAAAATCCTATTGAAAGTATCCTCCTAAATAAGAGGCTAAACCTAAATTTCATTGGGGCTTCAATTCAGACTCAAATAATTTTTGGATGTCATTTACAAGAATCTGTGATTTCGTCGTGTCTTAGTAGTGTTTAGGGCGATTTTGATATTAGAATTGATATATTAATTGGGTGAGTTTAATTAGTAATAGGTGAGTAGTAGATTGGTTTATAAATGATATTAATGAATTAAATTAGAATCAATAGTTGAACGTCAAGTATTTAAAAAAAAATATCTAAATAGTTTAAATTTAAAATCGTTGAATAAGTGGTCAATTTTAAATCTAAATGTAGATGAGAAAAGTATTTTGGAGTTAATAGATGAACGAGAAAATCATTGCAAAGCGAATAAATGAATGAAGAGTAATTTTGTGTCATTTTTAATACTTCAAAAATATTTTAGGTCTTTTTAAAAAAAATAAAAGAGAGAATACTTTTTCCCACCCAAAAAAGTGGGGGGCTAAGGGCAGTACTGACAAAAGCAAATATTATATCCCCACCCAAAAAAGGTGATGTAACTGAGGTGCAAAGAAAATGGTTAGAATTTTTATAAATTCTTTTGTGTCAATAATGCAATTTGAACAGGCATCTAGGAACTATTCCCCTTTACTGGTGGATTATATTAATAAATATAAATATTTAATTTTATTTTTTCAATTTTTTATTAAGAGATAATTTATTATTTAAATTTATTATATCCTTATTGTTAAATACTTAATTGACTTGTAATAGTTAGATTATTTCTAATTCAACACTAAATTTTAGATTAATTTAGTGTGTGAATAGTGTTACATCAAATTTGGTGCAACACTATTTATCACTATAATTCACTTTATTGTAAATTTTAATATTACTTCATTATACAAAACTTTTAATTAAACATTATATAAATAGTATGTTTTAATTGAATTTCTTGTATATTTAATTATTTTTATGTAATATTTTTAAAATATTGATATATAGAAAAATTAATTATAAAAAGGCTAACTTTTATAATATTAATTTTAGATCTAAAATTTGCCCTTTTTAGAATTTAATTTTTCTATGTATGATTTTTTTTAAAGAAAATAAATTTATATTATTTTTATTATAAATTATAAATGGTTATAACTACAATTAACCTTCACAAAAACTAAAAATGCAAATATATAAATTATTTAAACAAACAATACAATGAACTTAAAAATAATCAAAAATAATAAGTATCAAAATTGATATATAAAATACATAGTAATTGATAAATATTTTTAAAAAAAAATTATTTTATGAAATAAAAAATATAAATAAAACAAAAATTAATAATATAATAAATTAATAATAAAGAAAAAATTTATTGCTTATAGAGGTAAAATTTGATTCAAATGAATTGAAGTTGATTTATACTAAAATAGTGTTAACAAGCAAAATATGATGTTTGAATGGGAGATACCCTTGGATAATCAACCAGAAACAAAAAAGATATGTGCAGCTTTATTGTCACAACTCACATTGTACTTCCCAATAACAAAATAAATTTAAATTAAAAACAATAACAAAATAAATTTAAATTTAAAAAATGTTAACCCTATAACCCAATCTAACATGTTTTACAGAAAAAATAGAAATTTCACGTGAGTTTGCTTCAGAATTAGCAGGCAAGTGGAATGTAGGCCAATGATTTATATATTACTATAGAAAATAGTCTAATTCCATGTTTGAAATATTCAATACAAAAAAAAAATATACTCTTAGGGGTCGTTTGGTACAAATATTGATAATGTAGGGATTAGTAATGCTGGGATTAGTAATACAGGGATTAATAGTGCAGGAATTAGTAATACAGGGATTATTTTTATCAAGTGTTTGGTTCATTGTTTTCGACCTCATCTAATGTTTGGATTAAAACTTTATAAAAAACTTCTTTTCAATTATATCCTTAAATTCTTATGCAATTGGATTAAGATAAATAATTACCGGATAATATTTTTTTATGACCTTCTAACTAGCTAAGAAAAGAACAATTTTATCGTCATGTTTGCCTTTTTTTTCTTAAATTATTTGAGGATAAATAATTGTCATCTTATTAAATTGATCACTTACAAATGTCAATTTTCAATTTAAAAAAAGATAAACTATCAACTTTTAAAATTGAAAAGACGGTAAACAATAGTAAAATTGAATAAACCATCTACATTTACGAATAAAATTGCAAGTTGTAATTTTTATATGTATTCAATGTTATAAATTGTTGAAAATACAAAATATTAGAAAATCGCACAAACATTTAATTATTTGTTTATTTTTTTGATTTTATATTTTATGGTTGTGCTAGTAAATTTTTTTAAATAAGTTAGCTTACAAATTATTTAGAGAGAGTTAAATAATTTGTAAGCTAATTTATTTAAATAAATTTACTTACACAACCATAAAACATACAATCAAGAAAATAAACAAATAATAAAATATTTTGAGGGATATTTTTGTCTTTAGTAGACTTATCCCATGGTATTATATCCCACGTATTGCTAATACCTCCAAATAGAAGGTATTAGTAATACATCATATAATATCATGTAGGAGGTATAACTAATCCATGCATAGACCCAATTTTCTATCAAACATAGTACTAAATAATATCATCTATAATACATGGACTATTTTATTTAATACGGCCTACCAAACGAGCCCTTAATACATGACTTTGAAATAAACTTTCATTGCATGATTGACATTAATTATTAGAGTAATATATGAGTAAAATCTTATTAAATGACGTAATTATAATAAATTAACACTTATTGCAAGCTAGCTTTCTTGAGCTTTTCCGCAGTACACTTTGTGACTATATCATCGATGAATGCTTGGAGATTCTGCTGGGAGGAGCCACCATCAGCCACCGCATCCTCCGCCACTTTCTTCCACTTCAACGCGTTTTCTTTCATCTCCGCGGCCTTTGCTCCACTCGTCGCCTCCCTCACACACTTCTCCACTACCTCTCGTGGGATGATTCTATTTTCATCCTCACCTCTACATAATCGAATCCCAACTTTAAACACATCCACTAAGTACTTAGCATCAAGGACTTGATCACCCCATTGTGGAAACGCAATAATTGGCGTACCAATAGATATTGCTTCCATAGTTGAATTCCATCCACAGTGCGTTAAAAAACAGGATAACGAAGGGTGTGCTAAAACTTGTTCTTGTGGACACCATTGGACAATTTTAGCTCTGTCACCAGCTTTGTCCAAAAATCCATCTGGTAATTTTACTGGTAAATAACCTGTCCCTACTGAAGGTTCTTTTAATACCCATAAAAAATTCACCCCTGAATTTAACAATCCATAGGCCAATTCATCAATTTGTTCTTGTTTCAACATGACTATGCTACCAAATGAAATGTATACAACAGAGGATGCTGATTTCGAATCGAGCCACTGTATTATTCCACTATCAGACGTGAAATAATCGCCACGAATATCCTTTCCATTAGGGGAAATTAATTTAGGGTACATGAATAATGGACCAACAGTTTTAATTGGACAAATTTTGGACAGCTGATCAACGAGATCGAGTTCGAGTTCATGGAATGTATCCATTAGTATACAAAATGGATTAGATAATTTTTCAAATTGACCTAAAATAGCCTTCTTCAACATAGTGTAAGGAGAAGCAGGGTGTAAAAAGCTAGGGATTTCGTCGTGTTTGAGTAAGGGCATACCTGGAAGTTGGAGTTGGAGATCGGGGTTTGATTCAGTAGGAAAAGGAGCTAATTGATGCATATAATGGTGATAACATGAAAAACTGGCAGCAGATTGAACCCAAAGAACAGCACTAGGAATTCCGAGGGTTTCAGCAATATCTGAAACCCACGGAATAAAGGCATTATTAATAAGACAAGAAACAGGGCGACCCTGTTTCTCTTCTTCCTCAATCATTTGAGGAAGGAGTTGTTTACCTACGGACTCTAGATGCTCAATGTAAAGCCCGAGGTCATTACCCTCGGGCTTCGAATAATCCCAACCATCTTCAATAAATTGAAATCTTATCATACCTGAACCATAAGGTGTTGGCTCATCGCTCAAGTTTTTATTAACTTTTTTCATTTGAATACCATGACTTTCAGCGGTAGATAATGTGACGAAAATACCCTCGGCTGCTAGGCGTTTGCCCAGTCGAATTAGAGGATTGACATGTCCTTGGCCTGGAAATGAAACCATAAAAACATGAATTGGTGCCTTTTCCCCTTGAGAACCCATAGATACTTTTTTTTTTGTTTTTGTTTCTTGGAATTTAAGAACAAAGAAAATTTCTGAGTGCACAAAGTAAATAGATAAAGCTGTTTAAATAAAAAGAAAATAGAAAGGAGGTATGCATAGCCGCCTTCAAAAAGAAAAAAACACCATAATATATGTATAAAACTTTTACTAGATACTCTATCAAGTTCATGTTGTGCTTTCCAAAAACTTTAGTTTGAATTATAATATAATTCTTCCGTTTTAAAAAAAAAATAACATTCCTTCTTTTTAAGCCTGATTTAAAAAGAATAATTTTTATCTTTTTTTCGTAATAATTTTCTAAGACAATAAGATTAAAAAACAATTTTATACATTTAAAATAACTTTACTTTAGGACCATATTATCAAAATTCTTCTTTATTTTCTTAAATCACGTGTCAAGTCAAATTAGACAACTCTTTGTGAAACGGATGGAGTATTAATTTAGTTACTACTATATAGTATTTTTTAAAAGTTAATTTGATTAATTTTAAAGTTACATTCATCTAATTATATATCGCATTTTTCAAAAGTTAATTTTACTTAATTTTCAAAATTAAATTAAATAATATTAATTTGATATTTTAGACCAAAAATTTAAATATTTAAAAAGTACATAATTTTTTTTTTTTAATGACAAGACATATGAAAAATACTCCCTTGTGTCCTTTTTAGTTGGCATATTTCCACTGTTTTGAGAGTCCGTTTGGTTAATTTACAAAGCTAAATTACATTACATTTTATTTGATATTTTAAAATAAAATTCTAGATATATAAAAAATTATATGAAAGATATTATAAATTGTAATTTTTTCATATCAATGTGATAAAATAATACATTTTAAAATATTTCACAAAATTCATATCACTTGACTTTTGAAAAGAAAAATATGATAACTAAAAAATAAAGATGAAGATACTATAAATTACCACTTTTTACATATTAATTGATTAATTATATATTTTAAAAGTTCATTTTGATTTTTAAAATTTTATGTCTAATCATAATAGGTTATTATTTTTTAAAATAAATATCATTTGTTAATGGGTTGTCCACATCTGAAAGTAACTTTTGGCGTTACTTTACTAGGAGAAACAAAAGCCATTGGACTTTGGAGGAATCCCATCGCTCTAAATTTAACATATTTTATTCAATTTTTTTACCTTTTTTTTTTGGGCAATCATTACCTACCATCTCAAATAATTAAGAATCAATTATTGTTTGAATTTTGGTAATTATAAATAAAAAAAGAGAGTGGTCAAATAATCTTCTAATCAATTTGACTTTTTAATTACATATTTATAGTTTACGAAGGTTTTGTTACCCTTTAATCTATTTTAAAGCAGAATATAATTATAAAATTATACAATCACATTATTTTCATGTAGTGTACACCACCTATTGTCAGTTGTCAAATATCACATACTTAAAAAAAAAAAAAGTAAGTATAATTTTGCTTCTTCTTTATCTTCTCCACTCTGCACTCCTCAATCTGGACTTAATGATCGGAATGAATAGCTTTCTCCTGTCTCTTCATGGATCTAACTATTAGATTCGTGGGTTTGTGGTCTTCTCCTAAATGATGCTTCAATCACTTTCTCCGTAATTTTCCAAAATCTTTATCTCTCAACATTCCTCTCTAATCACTCCCACCCCCAACTTCTATAACACACAAATTAAGTATCAATGTTCATCAACAACTCCACAACATCTACTTTATTAACTATTTAAGTCTGTTTTCACCTCTCCTAGTCAAATCACACAATTGTAAAATCAATTTTAAGCTTGAAAGTTTCGTTAATCGTCTTATAATTGAGGATCAATACGCATTTTTATTTTTTAAAAAAATAATGAAGATGTTTGCGCTTTTTACACATACAGAAATAGTTGAATTATCGAGATTTAGTAGAATCAATTGATTGTTGCTGCTCAACTTCGTGAAAATCTTATTGTGTAGTTTAGATTCCTCACCGGACGTGAATAGAAACAAAAACAAATTTAAAGGTTGATAAATTTTGCATGAGCAAAAAAATGACTTTAACTTATTATTTTACTACATAAATAATCGTTTTAATGATTATTTAGTGATATTAGATGGTTAGATTGTGAATAATAGTAAAACAAATTATGTAAAAGTAGTTGATGAGATATATGGGTGAGGAAATGGGGCTATCATAGTGGTTCAACAATGGTGATGGAGATGTATAGGTAGGGACAGTGGCGGCCTACTAGTCATTTTTTTTTACTATAATCATTGACCTCGTTAATGAAAATTACTATAATCATTAACATTTATTAATGAAAAAATAAAGTAAACAAATTATAAATAAAAATTGTAAAATAATATTTAACAAAAAGTTTTTAAAATTTTTTTGACCAATTCTGTCTCTCATATGACTTTAAAAGAGTGAAACACACTCTCTACGTCATTATCAAACACCTAAGGGATTAAAATAATTTAAAGGATAATAAGATATCTGTAAAATATAATTGTGTACCTAAAAATTTGACTATAGGTCAGGAGGCATTTGATCTTTCTGATTAATCAAATACAAAAAAATAATTAATTAAATATAATTTAAGAAGATGAAAATAAAACAAGTAAAATAGGAAGGGTGTTTGCCAGGTGTTCAATTTAGAATGCATTAATTTGTGTGGTACAAATTCTCAATATAAAGGAGAGGCCTCAGAAGCAGCTCTTCATTGTGCCGTCAGCTTATAAAATGAGGCTATTTTTGATATTATAATAATTCTTTGCTTTAGTTTTATTAGTATACCATGTATTTTATCTTTCTATAAGTTTTGTGGGCCTAACTTTAATACTTTTTTAGCACTTCATATTTTTATGTACTTCTTATTTAATTGTTATATAATAAATAATTTATACTACAATAGAGAGTATCAAGAGTTAATAGTCTTTAAATTTATTTTGTCGTATTTTTTTATATAGTAAAAAATTAGATAGAAGTATTAAATTATTCATTATAATTAATAATTTAAAATATTTAAAAATACTCTAAATTCAATTGACACTTAAAATTTTATCAATGTCTCAAAAAGGGACCAAAAAAGTAAGTTATATTATTTGAAAATAACGTAAAAAGTATTGTAAATCATTTTAAAATTATATATGTGCTGCATAAATTGGGACTAGAAAAATAATTTATATTATTTGAAAATTAAACAAAAAAATAGTATAAATTACAATATAAAGAGTGTGTTTGGTATGAAGGAAAACATTTTTCAGAAAATGTTTTCCAATTTTCCCATGTTTGGTTGGGACAAAAGTTTTGAAAAATATTTTCAAATCAACTCATTTTCCTCAAAATTAAGGAAAATAACTTCCCTTCAAAAATTAAGAAAAATATTTTCCAAAACTCTCCAATTTTAAATTACATTTTTTTTTTGGAAAAAACATTAATTTAAAAAAAATTTCAACTTCAAAATTTTATTTTTTCACCCGATCACTGACCCCCCTCAATGACCGGCCACCCCCCCAGCCCCTCCCATAAAATTAATGTTGCTTTATAAAAATATTTTCAACTTAAAATTTTTATTTTTAAAGTCCTATCCCCGCCCACCCCAACCCCAACCCCCAAAAAAATTAATTTTATTTTTTAAAAATACCATTAACTTAAAAAAAAAATCATACTCCTCCCCCCTCCCCCACCCACTACCCCCACCCCACCACCACCACCTCCCCAAAAAATTAATATATTTTTTCAATTTTTTCTTTCAATTTTATAAATTATTTTTTACTCTAGTAAAAATAAAAGATGTCTCAAAAAAAAAATCATTCATAAATCAAACACTAAAATCATTTTCGGAAAATATTTTCTACTCACCAACCAAACATGAGAAAATAAGTCCAAAATCTACTTGTTTTCCAAGAAAACATTTGTTAGAAAAATATTTTCCATGGAAAACATTTTCCTCCATACCAAACACACCCAAAGAGTCAGATTTTTTCTCAAAATTTCGTTTGTTCCACATATTGGAGCAAAGAGAATAAAATACTATTATTAAATAAATGCTATAAATAAATCATAATAAATAACAAATTAAATATTTATGTATTAAAATTTAATCGAAACTTCAATTTATATTTGTCACTAATTAAAATAACTAAATGACATATATTAGGCATGTGCTAACATAGGTCCAATATCTAGCAGTAGATAGATATATACATGCTCAATATGGTGTTTTTTTTCCCTCTTTTTTTTAAAAATCAAATATTAGTATCTAAAGGTAGTATTTTACTAGTACCCCGTCAGTTTTTTCTATAATTGTCGCAATTTTCTTTTAGAGAGACAAATGATATGAATTTTAACTAATATTTTAACATGTATTTTTTATTATATTAAAATATAAAAAAATTATAATTATAGTACCTTGCATATACTTTTTGATTTTTAAAACTTTTATTTTATAGTATAGAATTAATATAAACTGATTTAGCTTTAAAAATCAATTTGATTAATACACATAAATTACAACATAACGACTAAAAGGGAATTAGGAGAGTACTATATTACGAATGGACCATACCTAATAACCAGAAAAATGTATCTGGACAAAAGTCGCGGAGAGAAAACATGAAAGACATTTTTGGTAATTTTAATACATGCAGTATGTATTTTTTTTATTTTTTATAATTAATTAATATTATATATACTTATTGACCCTGATTCATTTAGATTCACGAATTCCGTAACTTATTAGTGATACAAATATTTTGTCAAATTTTTTTTACTTTTACGATTTAAACTCTAAATTTTTAATAAGAGTGAAAGAAATTTTACTATCTACCCCCACTCCAATTAGCAGGTGCTTCATTTGAAGGGGCTCTAAAACTAGAAAATATAATTCCATTATTATATAAGATGGAATAAAACTGGTAAAAAAAATCAAAGAATCGGATAACATTAATGAAATGCTATTGGGATTTGGGAGAAGAATTTTATGCACTCCATTAATTTATATTTATACATATAATATAAATACAATACAATAATCTGAGTGTTCATAAGATATGGTACAAATCTTCCCATATTATATTTTCTGCTATATTTCTACTAAATATAATAGCCTGTGTAAGTACATGCTCAGTATATATTATTTTATTTGTTTTATTTTATGAGACACAAATGAAATTAATAAGTCAATTAAATTTTTAAATATTATAAATCTTAATTATTGTGTTTTATAGAGCTTTTAATGTAATTTTCAAATAATATAAATTATTATTCTTTTTTTTAATTTATGTGACACATTAATTTTGAAAGTCAATTAAAATTTTAATATATTTTTAATTTCAAGCTGTTAATTATTGTGATTAATACATGTTAATCCCTCTACCTTAATTTATATGACACAAGTAAAATTGAGAGAGTTAACAATATTTTAATATATTTAAAATATTTCAAGTTGTGATTTGTAGTACTCCTAACGTAATTTTCAATTTCTGTGATACATGTAAAAATTTAAAATAATCAAAATTTTAATATATTTTTCTAATATTTTAAAATTATTCATTATTATAATTTTAATACTTTTAATATAATTTTAAATAAAAATATTTCTACCTCGATTTATGTGACACATAGAAGCAAAGTAAAGTAAAATGAAGCAATTAAAAAACATCCTCGATCAAACAAAACAAAATTTCCAAATGTTTCATTTATTTATCTTATAATTGAAAGCAAATCTATTGGGGACTTTTTTCAAGAACCCCACATGTTCATCATTGAAAAGGACAAAAAAATAATTGTACCGTTGGATCCCAAGATCCTCTCCTATTACCTTTGGTAACATAGAAGTAAAAATAAAAATATACCCTCCAAAGTTGAAAATTAATTAGCCATTCGAAAAAGTGATTACTAGTGGATATCGGTTCCAACTAAGATATAGTGCCGTTTGAATTAATTTATTTTTAAGTGAATTTAAGTTTTTAAGTATAATTTTTACGTTTTGAATGTGTTTACAAAGGTTATAAGTGGTTTAAAATATTCATTTTTAGATAATTGTTTTTTAAAAAACAAGTTAAAAATTAAAAGTAGGATATTATATATTAGATACTATTTGAATTGACTTAAAAATTGATTAAACATACTTTTAAGTCATTATAGCTTTTGAAAATATTTAATAAAATTAAAAATAACTTAACATAAATTTAAAATGACTTAAGAAAAAGTATAAAAAGTAGGACTTCTCTTACATTTTATTTTTGATTTAAAATTCATTTAAAATTTGACATTTTTTTTTTACTTAGAAACTATTTTTTCCCAACTTATCCAAACAAACTCTTATGATTTTTAACTTTGGAATAATTACGTAAATACACAATCTATTTTATTATATTTTCTAAATTTTCTACTATCTTTAAAAATTACAAAAATCTTTACTTTCTCATAATCTCATATATATCACTCTGCGGTGTATCGAGATATACGTGATATATAGGGATAATGAGTAATGTTTACGAATTCGAGACGTGATATATCAAAGTCTTTGAGAGTTGTATGCTAAATCGAGACGTGCTATATCATAACGTTTTGAGATGTTACAGATTCCAGCCAAATATAAAGAGACTTTTGTAATTTGAAGTATATTATGAATAAAATGTAATTAGTTTTTAATACTATAAATCTTTGATAAAATTCATTTTAATTTTTAATTTATAAATTACTTTTTTTAAGCCATCCAAACATACTCATAGTCCAGAAACTTAAATCTACCCCACAACTTTGAACATAAAAAAGCCCAAAGATCTTTCACCGATGCTAAGGAAAGGAAAGTTGTATTGTATTAGAGTCTGTTTGGAATTACTTAAAAGTCGATCAAATCTATTTTTAAATTAATTTTTGACTTCTGAAAGTATTTGACAAATATGAAATAATAACTTAAAATAAGTTTAAAATAACTTTAAATAAATTACGAAGTGTTTGATAAAATAAAAAAATTACTTTAAATAAGTAAGAAACCAAAAGTAAGTTTACCCCTACTTTTTATTTTTGATCTAAAAGTCACTTCAGTTTGACTTTTTATTTTTTACTTAAAAATTATTTTTTAAGCCAATCTAAACGAATTCTTCATTTAAAAAAAGACTTAAATAAAATAAAACTTAAGAAGATCTAAATAAAATATGTCATCAATCTATAATGTGGGACTTTAATATAAATACGCTAACGTCAAATTAAAAAATAAAAAATCCAATAGGAAGGGTGTTTGGTAGATGTTTAATTTAGACTCAATTAATTTGTGTTTGTAGATGGATGAAATTGTCATCAGATTGGTGCCTTGTTGCCTTTTCACCCATTCTTTTCTTTTTGTTAAGTACTAGATTGTGAATTCGTATTAGTATAGGCTCAATATATATTATTTATTTTATTTTAATTTATGTTACACATAAAATTTAGAGAGTCATTTAATTTTTTTTATTTTATATTTTAAAAAAAATTAAGTTTTAAATTATTGTGATATATTGAATTTACATAATTTTAAAATAACACTGAGCTAATAGTAGTTGTGCGAGCCTCTCACTGGGGCCCGCTATGATTATTCTCTGGGTTTCAACTTATGTGACACATATGAAATTTATTATTATATCAATTTAAATTTTTTTGAATGTTTAATCAAACGATTTATAGTAACATAAATATTTACGATTTATTATGAGACTCACATATAAAAATAAGTATTCATTTTATTTTCAAATAATATATGATACTTCTTCTATTTTAATGTAAATGAGACGTATAGAATTAGAGAATATATATATATAGAAGTAGTATTATACATTATATTAGAAAAAGATGAATTGACGATCAAACAAATATTTTTTTATACAATTTAAAGATCAGATAATCAATCATTTCTTTACTTTAGATTGATAAATTTGGTAAATGAAGTTTTTCTTCGTTTAAACATCTTATTTTTGCAGCATCTTATTTTACTATATTAACCCTATTATTGTTGATAAGTTGTGCCATATCATTATCTGGTAGACCCTTGCTAATTTGTAAAGACAGTAAAATTAAATGGGATTAGTTTGACTTTTTAGTGATGTGCTAAAACTAGTTACAGTATAACTTATATTTCCCCAAAATGAGTTGTTTGTACCGTCAAATAATCAAATTTCTTTTCTATTGAGGACTCATTTTTCCAAAAGAAGACTAGTATTATGGGCTCCTCACTTCCCATTCATGTCTTCATTTCCAGCCCATTAAGAAATGGACCAGTTGTATTGTACCATGTGGGGGTCGTTTGGTGTGAAGGACAATATAAAATAATTTTGGTATTAAATTATATTATTTCTTAATTTATTGTTTGGTTGATAAATTTGCAATGATTTATTTGGGGATTAAAAATTAGTACCGGAATAAGTTATGTCTTTCTTTGGGCAGTATAGTTATCCCGGAATAAGTTATTCCGGGATAAAATAAGTAAATAACAAAAATGTCTCTTTCAATTCTTTTGTTACATCACTTTTTACATTCACGATGAGTATTTTGTAAACCAATAAATTATTCTTAAAATTTATTATTTTGAATACAACAAACCAAACTCTCAATAAAAAATAATTTCATCATAACTAATGTCATTATTATTTGTCCCATCATAATTAACCCATCATAACTTGAATTCAAACCAAACGACTCCTTTGGAAACAAGTTATCCCACCACATATATAGGATAACTTATCCTACTATATATATGTAAATGGTGGGATAAGTTATGCAAAATATGAGAAACAAATAAGATACAAAAATTTTACCCCATCACTATTTTCTTATCCCATGATTATTAGTATAATTTACATGAATTTCATAATTTTAAAAGCTAATTACATTATTTTTCTATTCTTTGTAAACTCGTAAAATTTTCTTAAATTTTTGAATTACGAAAACATTATTGAAATTCTGGATACATCAACAATTCATATACATATGAATAAGGGATGTTTATAGAGGATAGGACATCCATATACATCGAAGGGAGATGTACCAGACCATCCAAGAATGGACAAAGATTATAGATTATCAATAAGAGGAAACTTTTTTAAAAAAAATTAAATGATAGAAAATTTAGATATTATGACAAAATAAGATGTACATTTAAATAACTGTTCCTACTTATTTTAGGAGATTAATATGTAAGGTTCAAAATTTCAAAAACGTAGAGCATGATCCTTATTTAATCCAACCTATTAGACCATCTCCAATTCGTACTCTATTTTATTCTTCATTCCCTATATTTAGAGAGTAATATAGAGAATGTTCTCTCAAGTCACTATCTATTTTACTCTCTACTCTTCAATTATAGATTATAGAGAGTTGAATAGTAGTTTTTCAAATTTTAAAAACTACTATTCATACTCTCTGTTTCACTTTTTGAATATTATATTATTTTTAATTATTTTTTGTAATTAACATATTATCTTTTATATAAGGTTATTAGTTAAATCTCTAATATATGCAATTCTTTTTAAATTTAATATAACATTTTAAAAAATATTTTATTTTATATATACTATTTTCATCTCAAATTAGTTTCAAATATTTTTTAAAATTTTATTCACTTTGTGATACAATTTGACGTTATATTAGTTTCCACTATGACGAATGCACAAAATTTAAATGATAAGATAAAAATTTTAATTTAGAAATATAATACATAACATAATAATTTAAATACAAGACAATAGATACAATGCATAACATAATAATTTTACAAATCACAACAATAATTTAGTAATCTGGTAAGTCATTTCTAGATGTAACTATATTCGAAAAAGGAATTACTGTATGATTTAAAGAAGTTGTGATTGTAATTATGCTTATTGATTTCTTTTTTCAATTATTCACAGTTGTTCTTTAGAAATTTAAAATAATATATAATTTAATATTAAATAAAAAAATTCAAAAAATTAAACTTTTTTATATTACATGAAATTATGTAGGATGATTATTCATAAAAAAGTAAAGATAAGATTTATATTATGGAACAAGAAAACAAAAAGGAAATATAAATAATAATATAATATTGAGAAGAGAAAAAAATATTTTTTTAGAGAGTAAAATATAAAATTGGGTTAGAGTTGGTTGTCTGAAAAAATAGTTAACTCAATGGGTGTGTTTGGTATGAAGGAAAATGTTTTCCATGGAAAATGTTTTCCTAGAAAATGTTTTCCAGGAAAATAAGTAGATTTTGGACTTATTTTCTCATGTTTGGTTGGTGAGTAGAAAATATTTACGAAAATGATTTTTGGTGTTTGATTTATGAATGAAAAATATTTTTGAGAGACATCTCTTATTTTTACTAGAGTAAAAAATAATTTATAAAATCGAAAATATTTTTTAAAATCAAAATTATTATTTTTTGGAGGTGGGGGTGGGGTTAGTGGGTTAATTCTTTGGGGAGGGTTGGGGTTGGGGGGGGGGCTGGCCGATGAGGGGAGGGTCAGGGATCGGGTGAAAAAATAAAATTTTGAAATTAAAAATATTTTTTTAAAATCGATGTTTTTTCCAAAAAAAAATGTAATTTGAAATTGGAGGAGAGTTTTGAAAAATGTTTTCCTTAATTTTTGAAGGGGAGTCATTTTCCTTAATTTTGAGGAAAATGAGTTGATTTGAAAAACATTTTCCATAACTTTTGTCCCAACCAAACATAAGAAAACTTCATACCAAACACACTCTATATTTAGAGAGTAAAATAGAGCGTATGATTAGAGATGACCTTACCGAAAATCAAAATTACACTGTTTCACTATTTAACGGACAATTTTACTAAATTATCCTTGTTGATGGTTATTAAAGTTACAATTCAATAAATTTATAACGTGTAAATACTTATAGTACTAAGATTAATATTGAGAAAAAATATCTCTCTAAATTTATTTTAGCAAATGAGTAAAAAGAGTTACATTGTTTAAAGGAGATATTTGCAAATAACTATTTTAATAAATTTAATTATTCTTCATAATTATAGTTGACATATGTACATATTATAGTTATCGTTTTAAGTTGTCTTATTTGTATGTCGGTATTTGTATAATTTGCTGGTGAATTTGTATAATTTAGCTATTTTTATAATATTTGAAATAACAAACTTAGTCAAACACAAACATCTGAACTTTAAATAATTATATAAATTATATTATATAAAATTATATTATACAAAAGTGATACAAGATATTATACAAGTATATAATTATACAAACATGTGAATTATATAAACTCGAAACCTCAACTCACTAATTGTTACGAATATTGATTGCAAGTTGTAATTAGTACTATAATAACTAATATTAATATATATTTACTTAACTATGTAATTTTTTTTAAAAAAATACCTGTCGAATATTAAAAAGGAAAAAAGAAGAAGTCGTGTTTCATGTGTCCAATATAATTTCTTATTTTCTTAACTTTCGTAGTATTTGGATTTAATTAAAATAATACCCCCTTCCCCTTTTCAATGTAATTGCATATGTCATGATTTTCTTTTTAGAGTCATGCAATTATATATTTTTCTATCATATTAACAAATAAAAGGTTATACTATTTTACGTATAATTTTTAAATATTTAAATTTTTATTTAAAATATTAAATTAATATAATTTAATTTAATTTTAAAAACTAATTAAATTAACTTTTAAAAATCATAACATGACAAATAAGTAGACGAAGAGAGTAATTGAGAACCCTTATTGACCTTAATTAATATGAAATGATACGTTTGGAATTTTTTTCATTTTTCTTATATATATAAAGAAGTAATTGAAATCCTTCTATGCAATTATGTAGGTTTTTAATTTTTTATAAAAAAACAATATTTTTTAAAATATTCTTCATTAAGTAAAATAATCGCAATAGGATTATATTCAATATATGGATACATTGCAAAAAATTTATAAAAATGATGCAATTTAAATGGATGAATATAGCATATTAGTTTATATTTTGAAGCTATATTATTAAATTTGACATGAGAAATTGTTAAAGAATGATAAAAAATTTCACATCGGTGACTAATGAGATGAGTGGACTCCTTATTAGGCTTGGACAATCCTCCTCCCTTTGAGCTAGCTTTTGGTGTGTGAGTTAGGCCTAAAACCTAATTTCACATGGTATCAGAGGAAGGTCCCTCTCACCCGATGTTGGGCCCCCCGAAATCAAAATTTCCCACACACCAGATGCTAAGCACTGGGCGTGAGGTGGGGTGTTTAAAGAATGACAAAAAGTTCCACATCGGTGGTTAATGAGATGAGTGGACTCCTTATTAGGTTGGGCAATCATCCTCCCTTTGAGCTAGCTTTTGAGGTGTGAGTTAGGCCTAAGACCTAATTTCACAGAAATATCAAAGTTGGCGTTAAGATAATTTGACTAATACACGTTAAACATTCATTGAATGCATATAGCTTAAATTCTTTTATAAAATATTTTCTATCAAAATCAATTCTCTTCACCACACAATAAAATAAGTTAGGTCCTTTTCCTTGTAAATTATGTAACTTATAAAATTATTAAATCGTCAGATCTCGGCAGCCAAAAAGGTAATTAAAGGGGTTGCAATTTTCATGTTAAAACAGTGATAATTAGTTAGTTTGCCATTTATTCTAAAGTTATTTCTCCTTTTTAAGTTTTAACGACTTGCAAGTTTCAATAACATGGCCCCGTACATTGCTTCTTAATTAAATCACTTCCTCTTTGTGAATTATCGACTACCAATCATTCACTACTCTTTAGGGAGTACTTAATAATAATATTATTTTTTGTAAGAAAAAAAGACTAGCTTCTTACCCCTAAAACATCATAGTTGAATTTATATAGGCGGTTTAAGAACACATAATCAAATTATTTGTATAAAATTGTAATGATACAAGAAATAAGAAAAAAAAAAGATAGTTGAACAATATGAATTAAGAAAAAGACAAAAAAAATACACTGGCTTTTGTCGCGGATATATATAGAGTTTCAATAATATTTTGTGAGGTACTTGACAATTTACTCGCGAATCTTTCAAGATCTTATAAGCATTTTAAAACTATAAGATTGCTAAGAGAAAGAAAAAAATTACTAAGAAAGTTTTGAAAGAAGGCTTTGTATTGTTTATAACTTGTTGAATGCCTTTGTAAATGAAAATCCCTCTATTTATACTACTTTCTAGAGACCAAACTGTATTTACTATACAAGTCTCTACATATTTATAATTGAATTACTATTCAATTATTTTTTTTACAAGTATAGAGAATTCTAAAGCCTCCGAAGAAAATATCTAAAGTCTTCCACAAATCTTTACACAACTCTAGTTTCTTTCTCCCCTTATATTCATGACAACGTAGCGGGTCATGACATTTTGGTGTTCAACGGGCTATGCCACCGGAAAAATTGCTATTTTTTCCTGCTACATCCAAAAATAAAATAAAAACTACAATCCTTTAAAAACAATGTTACTAATTAGGTCTGTCAAGAGAAAAATTCCATATCCTTAATGTATTTTCCTAGACCAACAAATCTTCATCATGTTTGTAAGATTTATCAATATTCTCTCAGAAAATGACATATTTCATGCTTAACATAGCAACTAATTAGGTTCCACGTAACCTTGAAATTTAACAAAACGTTGACAAATAATGCAGTTTAAAAGTAGTATATTATATTCCACGGACAAATTTTAATACCTTTTAATCTTACCTTATTGATGTAGTCATCTTCCAAACAAAATCTTTTACTTCACATTCTTAAATACACTCTTTGGGTAATGTACCATTTTTCTTTACTCAAGATTTGGCTACTTGTCAATATTCTAAGTCAAAACTTATGTTCACTATTGATTACTTTCAATATTTTTGTATAAATACCCATGCATAATTTTTTTTTATAGCATAACCATTCTTACCATCTCAAAGAGATAAAAACTACGTGATAAAAGATTAAATATAAACCCTTTTCATGGCTCGAGTTATAATTCAATACATCACAATATTCTTCTTTCTTCATCTTTTTTTGGTGAGTTTGGTTATGTTTCGCGCTACGGAAGCTAGGCCATTTATAATGGTGCAAAATTCAGAAAAACATTTTCATGTTGTGGTGAAAAACTCCGGTCCTAGTCCTGGAATTGGTCATCATGACTATGGAGATATGGAGAAACCTATTGATGTTGAAGTTGGACATAATTCTGGTCCAAGTCCTAGTGAGGGGCACAAGTAATTATAAAATTAATTATTCGAACTTATACAATGTTTGAAGAAGCTTATTGTCGGTGGTTCATTTCATGCAAAAAAGTAACAAAATATATAATACTCTACTACGTATTATAGTGCAATAAGTACCTAAGTTGTCAATAAAAATTAACAATTAATAAGAAGACAAAATATTTACGTGTTACTTGTACCATTATTGTGGATTATGTCAAACGTTCAATGTATTTAATATATGCGATTTGTGTAATTAGTCACTATTATATACAGTAGTATTATCGAGTCTACTATGATTGTTTCCTTACTGTAGAACAATCTGTATAAAGAAAATAAAATCTATCATATATATTATTACTAATTTACTACTCAGTGATGGGAAACTTCTTTAAGTACATAAATAGCATGCAAAGACAATATTTGCTATTAATCGTTGAAAATGTATACTCATTTTATGTGGTATACAGTTGCTATGTATCAAAATGATGTCGTTTATTTTTATAATCTTAAACATGTAAGGTTAGAAAATTACTTAGTAATTAAATATTTTCTCTGTTCCTATTTATTTGTCTATATTTTCTTTTTAATTGTTCCTATTTACTTGTTCATTTTTACAAATCAAGAAAAGTTTTTTTTTCCTATTATACCCTCATTTAAATTTCTTGAAATTTCCAAGTTTTAATTTATCATTTTTAAAACTATAATTAATAAGGATAAAATTATAGGGAAACTTTCACATATAGCCACTTAAAAATAATTAATTACTCTCCATAGCTATAGTTTGATAATTACAATTTGTAGCTACAAGTTATATAAAGGAGAGAGGCGAGCGAGACTGGGAGAGAGAGGAGAGAGGCGAGAGAGAGGGGGAAAAGAGTGGGAGAAATGTGAATTGTATATGTATATTGGTTAGATAATTGTATATTATACATATGTAATTGTATATATGGCAAGAGAGATTGGGAGAGGGAGGAGAGAGGAGAGCGATACTGGGAGAGAGAGGAGAGAGGGAGGACAGAGGCGAGCGAGAGAGGGCAGAGAGTGGGAGAGAGGTGAATTGTATATGTATATAATTGTATATAACTGTATACTATACATATATATTTGTATAATGGCAGCGAGATTGGGAGAGGGAGGAGAGAGGCGAGCGAGATTGAAAGAGGGAGGAGAGAGGCGAGCGAGAGAGGGCAGAGAGTGGGAGAGAGGTGAACTGTATATGTATATAAGCTAAAAAATTGTATATTATACATATTTATTTGTATATTTTAGCAAATTATACATATACAAACATGACTAATTATACAAACTCGAAGTCAACCCATGTAATTAATGTATAATGTTAGTCGCGAGTGGTAATTATAGCAAACTATAGCTATGATGAGTAATTAAATAGTATAAGTTTGCTTATCCGCGTAATTTTCCCAAAATTATAACTTCACTATGCTAATTATTACTATCTTAATACATATGTTATTTCTAAAGTGGACAACTAAATACGGACAGAAGGAATAATTATCACGAATGGAAAAATATTCTTTTCAAAGCAAGCTAAAAAGGAAAATAAAATAACAAAGTGAACGTTATTGCAAAAGCAAGGATTCATTTAAGCAAAAGTTACTCTAGTAGTTCGGGTTCGAAAACGAGATTCACTTTACATAAGTGCTTTTCTATCAAAGCTATTATGAATTAACTCGATCTCTAAAATGAATATAAAAAATCGAACAAGGAATAAAAAAAAAAAACAGCTGCACTTTTTGGGGAAACAATTGAAAGTAAAGATTGTTTCGAGGACGAAATCATAACATTGTTCAGAAGTGCAGGATCATTTTTGCAATTTCCCTAAATCGTAGGTCAAATTGTTGAAATTCGTTTAAACCCCTCTCTGGTGTTTACGAAAACCCAAAACCCACGAAGAACCACCATAATGGCAGGACCTTGGCTACTCCGGCGAGTCGTCCACCGCTCTCGACAACTTTTCGCCGCC
Organism: Solanum lycopersicoides; assembly: GCA_022817965.1. Taxonomy (NCBI): domain Eukaryota; kingdom Viridiplantae; phylum Streptophyta; class Magnoliopsida; order Solanales; family Solanaceae; genus Solanum; species Solanum lycopersicoides. The sequence continues at coordinate 128,896,376 of CM040618.1, forward strand.
TACGACGACGTCCAGACACTGTACTCAGCTTTTTACCAGTTCCAGTGTCACTACACCACCACCGTAACTGATGCACAAGTCTGTAATAGGAATGAAAATGAGAAAGCCAAGTGGTTAACTCTACCACCCTTCACTGCCACCGTCAACGGTGCTGCTTTAGGAAGGGAGCTCGCCGGAGTTAAAATGGACGTCAATGAGAATTCAACCAACACCATGACAGCACTCAAATGGGTTCAGCGTTGCTGCCCTGAGTTACCGAAGTCCCTAGTGCAGAAGCTTTTTCGCTTAAGACAGGTTCTAGTTTTGTTACGATCCTTATCTATTTTATCATACGAAAAATACGCCAAGGATACTACTTTTTTGCCTAAATTTGATCAATTTCGTTTAATACCATTTCCATTTCTTCAAGTTGCATATTGCGAGTAACATTTAAAGAACTTTAGGAATTTTCTTTATCGTAGACTTTGTATAAAGCTACAAAATTTATATATGGAATTTGTTGTTAAACACTTAATATAAAGCTATAGATCTCATTTTCTCTTGAAATGTTAAAAACCAATGTTAGGGATGATCACATTATTGATTATTCTAAATTACAAGCCTTCGTCAAGAATATTGACAAGAATTACTTAGTACATGTCCTACTTACTAAAACTGTAAAGGAACTACTTATAACATTTCTTCGTTGATTTAACATTATTGTTTCTGCAGGTTCGAAGAGACTCTTCTAATGTTGAAGAACAGCGGCCCAAGAGGGTATGATTTGTTTCTCTTTTGGCATTTAGTTGTTGATTCTTAGATTGCAAGTCTTTCTACTGACATCTCCATGAGATGTATTTTGAATGCTATCAGACCAATTTTTGCATTTTCAATGTTGTAATCTAATATTTCATGTTTTTGGCAGGTTTCTGCAAAGGAATCAATGAATGTTGGAGATAGAATATTTCTTCCGATAACTGTTCAGAAGTTTCCCTCTGAGAAAGTAGTTTATTACCCTTCTAGTGAAGAAGAAAGGAAGTTTGTGCATAGCCTAGAATTGTATAAGGTCTAAAATCTACAGCTGATTTTTGGACTTCCCAACTCTTTAACTTCCCGCTACATCCCCCAATCTAAACCATTGCATATGAAGGGGAACATACCAAACCTACGTGCTTTTCGAGTCTGATGCATTTCTGTTTTCCTGTAAAATTTCAGGATGCAGAAATTATTGTGGTCAATAAACCTCCAGGAATGCCAGTGCAGGTTAGTTGTCAATATCCAAGTTCTTTTTATTGGATTGTGAGAGTTAATATTCTTATTACAGAAAATGGATCTTTGGACAGGGTGGAATTGGCATAAAACGCAGTTTAGATGAACTTGCTGCTAAGTATATGAGACATGAGTACTCAGAGGCCCCTCGCCTGGTATGTTTCATGTTTTTTGCATTCATATTTTTTTCAAAGTAATTCCCTGGTCTTCTTCTTTATTATGTGTTCAAGAGTACATAGGATGTACTATGAATAATCTATTTATTTATTTTCTGTTTTTTTTTTTGTTGATTTAGCAAGTAGTTGAAGCTGTTTTATTTCAATTCGACTGAAGCATATTCTGTTCATTGTTGTGAAAAAGAAATATGTGCATAGAATGGAAGCAGAATAAGGAAGTTCTTTTGCCAGGTTATAGCTTTGCATGTGTACATGTCCCGCAATGGAAAAAACTTTGTAGTCCAGTCTTTATGGTTGGATGTTGAGAAAGAACGTCTCTCTGTAGCTTAAGTCTAGAAAATGTGCACGTGAAACCATGGAATTGTTGGAAGATTTCAACATTGTTTGACTCGAGTTTCATGTATGTTATACTATTAGAAAATCTCTCTTCCCTGTGTCAAATTAGTCTAAGTGCTCTTCCCTTTCTTCCGCTACTTATGTTAGAAGACATTCTAAATGTCCCTTGTTTGTCTTTTTGGGTAGAGTACCCTTTTGGTGAATCTTGTGTCTGTTTGTCCTGTTGCGGAGCTTATTGTTTATTAGGTACACAGACTGGATAGAGACTGCAGTGGACTATTGGTGATGGGAAGAACACAATTGAGTGCTTCAGCTTTGCATTCGATCTTCCGAGAGAAAACATTTGACTCGCAAAATGAGGTATACTGTTACTTCCTGCAATATATATGGTGAACTTACTAATGATTGCACTTCCCAATTTGATTTTCTTTTAACTTACTAGCGATTGGACTTCCCAATTTGATTTTCTTTTAACTTACTACTGATTGGACTTCCCAATTTGATTTTCTTTTCCAAACCTGATATATTGCCTTTCTCTTCTGAAAGGATCTCGAAAGCAAGAAAAGAGTTTTGCAGAAGAAGTACTGGGCACTTGTCATAGGATGTCCGAGACGCTCCGGAGGGATAATATCAGCACCACTAGGAAAGGTTAGGCACTCTGATGTATCAATCAATCTTACAGGAACTATCAATCAATCAACTATGTTTCAATCCCAAATTTTGTTGGAATCGACTACATGAATTTTCCATGTTCATTCTAGTCTATTTGAGCATGTTCATCCCAATACTAAATAATTTTATCTTTTAAGACAATTTTAGGGGAGTCCTGTAATAAATAGGAAAATGGGGAAGGGGGATCCTCTTAACCTTTTCTTTTTCTGGAAGTTTTATTGACGCCTGAGTTTATTCTAGACATATACGTGAGTTTAAACAAACTTGTATCTGATGGCTTGCATATCTTTATCAAGAAAGATGGATTAAATACTAACAAATGAAAAGTTAAAGATTTATGCATGAGATAACTTCAAGGACTTTGTTAAGACTTCATTATAATCATGTAAATCCTAATCCGAGATGGACTTCAATTCATGTTAATTGACCCCCAAATATACTCTAATTATCCGTGCTGGAGCTGTAGAGTTGCTATGTGTGGGACCTGGTAGGGGGGATTTCATAACGGAAATTCAAACTGCTCTCTTGTTTCTCCTGCATCAATTGCTTGATGCATTGAGAAACATTTTTTTTTGCTACCGAACAAGTTTTCTGTAAGATAGATTTCTAAGCTTTCCTTCTCTCAGCTGGTGTTAGACAACGGGAAATCTGAGCGCATCACAATTATGTCTGATGTCAGAGCACCATCGGCACAGTATGCTGTAACAGAGTATCGCATCATTGGATCCTCCGAGAAAGGTAAGTTCTGAATGCTATCCTGAATACCTACATAAACAAAGGCATGGAACTAGATAGATGAAATGTGGTTGATTATTCTTTGGAACCTCTCAATACATCTTTTAGTTATATAGCTCTATATATATATATATATATATATATATATATATATATATATATATATATATATATATATATATATATATATATATATATATATATATAAACATTTACACTCTTTCACATACACACACACAACAGTTTCCACCGAAGCTCTTGTGAAGAGTCTAATTCTTCTTTTTCTCTAAGGTGGTGTGGTAGGGGAGGGGCTTAAAGCTATGTTGCTCAGACTCTTCCAAAATATTGCCAGCTGTGTCAGTTCCTCCAAAAGATATGCATTTTTTGGAGGTTCCGAGACGGGGTACGTCAACATTTTTGGAGAGTCCGAGCAACATAGGCTTAAAGTGTGGTGCAGGGAGTCTGGTATAAATAGGAAAATATCATACTTCCTCTTATTCCAGTTAAGCAATGAAGTTTGACTTGACACAATCAGTTAAGGAACAAGCATTTAGGTTTATTAACTTCTTAACATTTTTATCTTTAAAAGTTGAATTCTGAAATGATTGTGTGAAGTGTGCGAGTTTCATCACCCGGACCTAAAGAATAGTCTACAGTAGAAGAACTTCTTTTTTAAAATCATTTCAAAGAATGAACTGTGACATTCAGTTTTGAGTAGTTAAAGACAAAGGCAACACATATAGGTCTCGGATAGTTAAAATTTTTAGGGTTTATGCTGCTGTAGTGTTGTTGAGCTGCTTATTGACATAGCATGGATTTTATGTATTGGAAAATGGGAAAAACGTCTCCATTAATATACTTATTCGCGGATAGATTTATTTGCAGAATGCACCTAAACACATATTAACCAAATCATTATTAGTTTTTCTGTTACTTATACACATACATGTGCCAATGGCCAAAGATAGTTACTAGCTTAGCTTACATTATTTGGATTTGTACACAAACAGTTATAGAGAATTGGTTGCTTCTTCGTTTTAAGAAATCAACTCTCATATCTTTTCAAACATTTTTGTTTATGGATATATATTTCTCTTTTGGTGAATTCCAGGTTACACATGGCTAGAATTATCTCCACTTACGGGCAGAAAGCATCAGGTACAGGAATCTGCTTCTCTGTAATGCTAGCTTCAATTTTTTCTGTTAAGCTAGTGATTTTTTTTTCTTGGTAAAGTTAAGCTAGTGTATATTAAACTGATTATTTCACCCTCTGTTTTTGAAGTTGCGTGTTCATTGTGCTGAGGCATTAGGGACTCCAATAGTTGGAGATTACAAGTATGGTTGGCAAGCTCATAGAAAGCTGAAACATCTGCCTTTGCCCACTTCAGTGTTGAACGTAGGTGTGGAAATTCCCAGGCAAAAACCAGATCCTTTCAACCTTCGTTTAGGGAATGGAAGTATTTCAGACAAGCAGCCTCATCTTCATCTTCACTGTACGGAGATGGTTTTGCCGAATATTTCTCTAGCACTGCAACGAGCTCAAGTAGTTTCAGATGCTGATCTCGTAGATGTTGAAAGTATCAAGCTGGTTGCTCCTTTGCCCTTCCACATGCAAAAAAGCTGGGATTGCTTGATTGCTTGATTTATTTTGGAAATGATGGCACTTCTACTGAGCCACAAGTTAACTACTACAGAGCTGGAGTGAGGACACTGACTATTCAACATATATGGCTACATTATTACCTTTCCCGAGAGAATTCGGCGAGGGGTGATGATGTTTCCTCGAGGATTTACTTCTGACAAAGGATAAAAGTATGAAACCATTATTCACAATATGATGCACTTATTGTTAACAAGCTCATCTCTCCAATTGACTTCCTGCAGTGGAGAGTGAGGATCATACTTCATTATGCTGAAAGGTGGCAGAATCTTGATGGTACTTGGTGCTGTAAATGTACCCTGGCAGTCTCTACGCATTTTTTTTTGTGGTTGTAATATTGATAGTTTGAGTTTTGAATACCAATTGGTCAAAAGCTTGTATGGTTGGGCCAACTTGAACTCAACCCATGACATGAAATCAGTTAAAGGTTTGAAGTCCAAGTTCATTGGGCTGTGTGGGCTAGGCATCATTTCATAGACCAGAACCGGGACTCGGTCCATTAGTCTGGGTGTTGACATCCTATCAAGCCCAAAGAGTTGGTTAATGTATTTTCTTTTTTCCATTTGAGAAGAAAATGGGAATATCAAAGGAACAAGCTGTCGATTTCATTATTGGAGATTCTTGCAAAACACAATATTTTTGTATATTTATTTTCCCAATTGTGATGGTATGATATATTTAATTTGCATGTACGTGTTGAAGTCAATTATGTGCATCGGTAGGTTTCCGGTCATAGACCAACGTTGTCATTTGATGATAGACGTTCCTCCTAATCTCTTTTTTAATCTGTTGACAAACTCATGATTAAGTGGATAATAGAAAGAAAAAAAAAAAAAAAAAATTAGTCGTGCGTTATACAACAAAGACACGTTATTTGACTTTCATGTACTTGAAAAATAATATGTTTAAAGCTAATTATCGTATTAATTTAATTTGAAAGAATAATTTAAGTTGTTGAAGGGAATACCTGGTTTGTTTGTTTTCCTATTTGATGAAGTTGGTAAAAGTTTGATAATTTACCCAACTGATATAGCCTTTTCTCAGCCTCTAAATTTTTCTGTATTTTCCTAAAAAAATATGATTTATTTGCTATATCCTTATCTTCATTCTTACGTCCATTAGATCCGTTTTATATTAGTTTCTTGTACGTCACATATTTCTACTAATATCAGTTAAGCACATTTATGGGTTTTTCCAAAAATCTCACATAATTATTAGGGGAACGTATCAAAGTATATCATATTTAGAAAATCTTTATTATTTATAGTTGTATAATTTTAATGCAAGTACAATTCGGTTTTAATATATTGGGTACATTTTAAGACATTTATTATGTATCTATATTGCATACGGAATTTACTTTTGTATATAGTGTAATACATCTATATTACATGCATAGTTCGTTTTGCATTTTTTTTATCAAAACAAATATAATACATCTATAATACATATGCACGGCATATATAGTGCAATAGCTATAAATAATAAATATTTTTAAAATATAATATAACAAGGTAATAAATAAAAGTAATATTTAAAAGCAATAATTATTTTATAAAAAAACCTCGAAAAGTAATTATCACTAATTTTAATCTTTTGGCCAAAATTGCACATTTTGGGCTAAAATAATTTTAATGAATAATGATGATATGTAAAGGTTGTCAAAATAATAAAATAATGATATATAAAGGTTGTCAAAAATAATAAAAATTCTTATATATAAAGGTTGTCAAAAATAATAAAAATGATATTATATAATGTAAAACTTTATCACGTCTATACTGTTTCGTGAGCAATCCATTGTAACGATCTGATTTTCATCGTTATGAAAAAGGCAATGGAAAAATAATTGGGGTCAGAAATCCTTTTCGTAGTAACTAGAGATTACATGAGTGGATATCTAAGACATTAAGGAACCCGTACGACTTTAGGAAATTGAATTAGGGTGTGTAGAACTCTCGAAACTAATATTAGCGTGAACAAGTATTTTCTGAGTGTCATGGAATGACGGTTTGTTGTAAAATGGGGGTCTGGTATTCTTAAATTTGCTCATTGTCTCCATGCAAGACGCTGCGACATAATTATCTCCGCAAGGGCGGGGCCGCTGTGGCGGGTTGGGGTCGCTATAGCGGGACAAAAACAACTTAAGTCGGAAATAAAATCCCAAAATTTTTTTATTTTATGATTTTCGAACTTGAGAGCTAATGAACGAACCCAGGGCTTTTCTTGACAGTTTTCACCATCCTTGAGGCTAATGGTAAGATTTTAATTTCCCAAATTCGTTCTTTGATCTGTAGAACGTAATCCAAGGGAGGGGGGGTTGATCTAGAATTTATGGTGGGAACAAACCTAATTGGGATCATGGATCTCGGGTTCATAGGATTATTTGTTATTCGAGTTATTAGTTATTGTTCATTGATTCTCGTATTATATTGAATTTTTGTTGAGCAAGAACAAGCGAAACGAATCCGAAAAGGAAAGGATCAAGTTTTTAAGGGTTTCAAGCTTGTTTCGAGGTAGGTGATGGTTGTGATTCTATGATTGTGTAATGTGTGTTTGTTCTTGCTTCATTATGTATGTCACGTTTCAACATAAACGATGTTGAATCAGGTACCACGTTCCGGTATGCTAATTGTTTGGGTTTGAATTTCATGAGAGAACTAACTACATGACAAAGTTGTGTATCGTGAGAAATGCAAAACCTGTAAATTATTCGTAAATATTGATAATATTGTATATGTTTGGTATATGAATGTGATTATATTGTTGTAATGACTTATGTATGTTGCACCAGGTGGGGTAGTCGCATGATCCTACCAATACACTGTGGTTGTGTACTGATACTGCACTTGCTCTTATTTTGTTGAGTATAGGGCATCTTTCGGCGGCTACTGACAGACCTCGTCTGAAAGATCGAATTCAAGGGTGAGCCAGTTTTTCCGGTCTGCCTTGAATTCTCTTAATGTTTGTGTCCAAATTTTTGACTTTGACTGGTTCTTTAGATTTTCTTATGTTTATCTTGGGTTGTACCCATTTTTCTTTAGAATTTTGATTCATTATTATTAGATGTTTTGGTACATGACTTTTAGGTTCTACGTAAAAAAAATTCACATTGTTTAGTTTCGTTGTTCAGATCGTTTGGAAGTTTATGGAAACTTCAATTTTTTGTTATTTAAACCTGCTTTCATAACTTTAAATTATTTAGTTGGGTATTAGTAATGGTTCTTTCACTAAAGGATTAATGTGGATGTCAATCATGATGGTCTGGATCGTGACAAAGTTGGTATTAGAGCCCTAGGTTTGTTGATCTCATTTTATCAAAAAGAGTCTAGTAGAGTCTTGCGGAACGGTAAGATGACGTCCGTAGAGGCTATAGGACTTAAGGAAAAACTCACTTCTTTCTACATTTTCGTGTTGTGACTTGAATTCAATTGGTATCTTGGTGATACAAATTGATATATTTCCTCCTTCACTCTATGGTCCGAACTAGATCAACAAAAGTGGTAACACTATCACTAGCAAGAGAGGATGTGTATAGACTACTGACAATTGAATAGGATTACCATTCGGAATAAGTATCAACTGCCTCGTATAAATAATCATTTGACTAGTTGCAGGGTGCATCAATTTACATTTTTGCTCTTGTATCGGGAGATCGATAATGGTCATCTATGGAACAAACTAATTTAAAAATTGAGCTTGTGTGAGTTGTAACTTGAAAATCGTAAATGTGTGTTCCTTGTTGCCTGAATTAACGGTGAATGTGGGAGTTGTATATGCTTGGAACTTCAATTTTTAGTTATTTAAATCCTTTATCGTATCTTTAAATGGTTTAGTTGGGTTAGTAATGATTCTCCTACTTGAAGGTTAGTGTGGTGCCAATCATAATGATCTGGGACATGGACATTCGCAACTTAATCATAGTGTAATTAATCTATTTAAGAATCTTTTAAATTTGTTAATTAACCTTTCATAATCACCTGATGGAAACAAAAAATAATAACGTTGTTAATATATATATTAGAAAGAACATCATAGGGATCAACAAGAATAACATCACTAATCTGTATTATCCATAGAGGAATATTTTCACGATTCTAACACATCGTGCACACCATTTCTAAATTAAATGTCTATGATATGATATATACACCACAAAACTTAAACTCTTTCTAAAATAGTATTATTATTAAATATTTTGGACAAAGTATTTTTAGTTACAGAGAAAAATAAATAGAGGGGTACCATTCATTTTTACACACTTTGTTTTTGAAAATCTCATTTGATAAATGTACTTATTTATTACTTAACCTCGTCTTTTATGAGCTTGTTGCGTTCATTAGGTCTGTTTGTATCAGTAGCTTCAAAGAACATCATAGAGATATACTACACTACTAAGAAAATCACTATTTTCCGACTGAATTTCTTACCAATAAAATATTAATGACTATTTTCATAGATATTTTAATTGAAATAGTTGAAAAATAAAAAAATAAAATATTTCAAAGGAAAAAATTAGGAAGTTTTTTCTCTATTTCAGTAATAATATGATCGTACATTTTCCAATGAGCCGATTCAGTGGAAATGAATGAAATAATTATAATTTATAGCATAAATTTTTCATTGATTCACGGCGAAGATAATATTTATTTATAACAAGAATATCCGTAAGTATTCTAATTTAATTTAATTTATTTCAGAATCTTGTTCTATGATCTTCAATCTTCATGATACTATATGTTTACGACACATGAAAATATTCTTTTTGTCTTTATGCCTTGTTGTTAGGTGCCTGTTGTGGAGAGAGTTGATTTTAGAGAAACATTATTCTTAGTAAAAGAACTCATAAAACAGTAAAAAGAGAATATATATTATATATTATAGTATAACATAAGTTAATGTCTTAAAGTTTTTTGAAATTGGTGTTAGCAAATGAAAAATATTGAAACTTGTGTGATTGAAAATGACATAATATAACATGAAAAATTTAAAGTTAATTATTTTTGAATATATAAATATGTCCTTCTTTTAAATAAATTAATAACAAAATAATGTTAAATAAATTGAAATGAAAAGAATAAGAAAAATATTATAAATAGATGCATTTGTTTGCCTCAACTAATCCACATAAAATTGTTTCTACTATCTGCATGTATTGTTTATTACAATTACAAATAAAATATGAAGAGTACATAATTAAGATTGCTGATACAATTATGTTCCTCTCTTGATTCTACTCGATTAGATGATTTATATTTAACTTTTATATAAATATTTCAAGACTTTATGGGATATCTTGAGATGTCTTTTAAGGAAATTTAGTGCCTTTATACAGACATAAAATAGGATTTAGGATTAAATAGCCTCTAAGAATTCTAATTGAAACTGAATACATGATAAAATTTCAATTAATTCAACCAATTATCTATTATCTTCTACTAACAAAGTTATTTCATATAATCATGTATATCAAGTTGATTCATGTTGATTGGGTTTATGAGTTTGGTGAGAAAGTTGCATCAATATAATATCTTACAATAGCATGGGTCGATTATGATTGTGCTATACGACTATTTTAAAATAGGAATTATATTGTACTAAAAGATCAATTTGTGTAAATGACAATTAATATATATGTTAGGAATTAATTAATTAATTAAATGACGTGAATTTAGATTCGTTAGTTGTAGAGGACAAGTCGTGGGATGGGGGGGGGGCGCATGTATATTTTTTCTTCATCATTCTCTATTTTTATAGCTTTACATTTACGCAATAAAAATAGTACAAGCTAAGAAAGTCTTTTTTTTTTCTTATATCATATATGTAAAAGTTATGTATAGATATTTATTTATTTATGTGAAATTAGGTCTTAGGCCTAACTCACACCCCAAAAGGTAGCTCATAGGGAGGAGGATTGTCCAAGCCTTATAAGGAGTCCACCCATCTCATTAACCACCGATGTGGGACTTTTGTCATTCTTCAACACCCCACCTCACGTCCAGTGCTTAGCATCTGGTGCGTGGTCAATTTTGATTTTGGGGACCCTAACATCGGGTGAGACGGACCCTGCTCTGATACCATGTGAAATTAGGTCTTAGGCCTAACTCACACCCTAAAAGCTAGCTCAAAGGGAGGAGGATTGCCCAAGCCTTATAAGGAGTCCACCATCTCATTAACCACCGATGTGGGACTCTTGTCATTCTTTAACAATTTATATAACAATTTATTTTTCGTATCATCGATAATTAAACTAAAAAAGATGTCTACAATTGTATTTCAAAGACAACAATTCCTTTATGTTCCTAGTAAGTATAATGTAGGAATATGGGGATCAACATTTATTTTTGAATAATCTATGTTTAAATTAACTAAAGAATATATATACTCTCTCCGTTTCAAAAAGAATGATCCTATTTTTTTTTAGTTTGTTAAAAAAAAATGATCCCTTTACTTTTTTGGCAACAATTTAACTTTAACTTTCCAGGTGGCATGTTTAAGACCACAAGATTAAAGGGCATTTTGGTACATTTGACATAACTTTAATTTAGAACCACAAGATTAAAAAGTCTTCTTTGTTTCCTTAAACTCCGTTCCAAGTCAAACTAGGCCATTCTTTTTGAAACGGAGGGAGTAGTTATTTTACATGTAATGTTATTTGCTTAATCAGCTAGCGTCCAACTACAATCATGTTAAATAATGCAATTATTTATTTCTTTTAGTGAGATTGGAATTTAACAACTTTGATTTATTTAGCTTATAATAAATTTAAGCTATCAATTTTAGGAGGGATAAATAATTCATACCAATCATAATATCTTTTGAATAATGTAATTGTATATATAAGAAAGCTTAAGCTTTCAATTCATATATATATATATATATATATATATATATATATATATATATATATATATATATATATATATATATATTGGATTTCTTTAACACAAAATTAGAGGTTAACTTAATAATTTAAGAGATTCAGTATTCACCTAAAAATTTCAAATTTAAATCAGAAACACTATATTTTTAATATTTAATTTTTTAAAAAGAAAAATTTTAAATCTGTCACCGTCTATAGCTGGTGAATTTGTTTCTTACCTTCTTTTAGACGAACAGGGGGCAATCTCTTTCACTATATTACATAACTTTTAAGGACACAAAACCTAAATAAATATAGTGAAATTTATAATCTACATTATTACTCCTATTATTTATTTATTTTAAGAAAATAATTGATAAAAAACCTTACCTAAAAGGTGACGATCTAGTGACGCACCGTTCCACCTAACCCCCGTGGACCCAAATCTCCACAACAACGTTTCCTTTTACGATAATTGGAAAAACAATCTTTCGTAGGGATAAAAGGGACAAAAAAAAAAAGATACGAAAAGAGAAAAATAAATTTTTGATATAAAAGTTGGCGAGAGTACAATCTTTCTCAATTTTAATATAGTTTTAATGTAAAGTTGAAAAATGTAGCAACTATATTTTTAAAAAAAAATACAAGTTAATTAAGAACTTTTGGAACCAAAAAAACATTTATTTTCTTCTAAATTATCTGTTTTACGATAAATAATTTTCGTACCAAATGACGAAATAAGTTAAAAGCAAAAAGAAAAATTGAAATGGTTATGTACGAAGAAAGCAAAACAACTAACCACATTTTAAGGCTTATTCATAGCATATTAAAAATGTTTTTACTTAATATTATTATATAGAGTAATATTTTAAAATGTTATTTTTCCTTAAAAAAAAGGGAAGTAATATGGTTTATTACTCAATTTGCATTTTGCAAGGTTTTTGATTGGGAAAACCTGAAAATTTTGAGTTTTAAAAAAATCTTTTTTTTTTTTAAACAACGACAACTCATCAAACACACTTCTTTCCACAAAAAAAAAAAAGAACTCTAAAATAAACATGTCAGACTTTACTGATTGTAATTTTACCTTCCAAAAATATAGTTCATTTAATATTAATTATTTATTTATTTCCATCGTTATACATAGATTATATACTATTAAGTGGGAGAAATGGGTATTTAAGTTAATAATGGGATGCATTATGTATGATGATAATTGATAAAGTAATCAGGCATCATAAACGAATTTATAATTTACAAATTAAGTTGATGATAAATTAGATGACAAGAAAATCATACTAAAAATATATTATTAATATGATTTAATTAAGTGACCTACATATTGAAATTAATATTAAAAAAATATAAACTTTATTGAAAGAATAATCTCTCTATAAACAAAATTATTTAATGATTACATTATAAATGGTATTGCGTTATTCATACGAGAATAAAAATATTCAATTTATAAAAGTTTTCAAATTTTTTCTCCAATAATCAGATATGGAAGAGAATTTACTTTCCTTTGATAAAAATTTCAAAATATTTATGAATTTTTATCAAAGGAAAGTAAAATCTCTTTCATATCTGATTATTGGAGAAAAAATTTATGATAATATTTTAACTTTTCTTCCAGAAAAGTAAATCTCAAATAAGGTAAAAAAATTATTAAAATATCCATCCATGTGGACATTTAAGTCAATCTAATTATATAACTTTGATGTGAATATATTAGCTGCTGAAATAATTCAATTTTGTTCAAGAAATGCCACTTAAGCACTGTCTTGCCCTTGTTTAAAACTATATATATATATGTGGTGGTATGAACCAAAATAATAGCTCACAACTCTTTTATTTCTCCTTTCCCTTTGAATTATTCTCTCTTTTTTTACAGTCTTCTTTTTTTTTAAAAAAAAAAAAGTTCTAGATAACTATGGGTAGTTTGGAAGTTGAGAAACAAGCTATTGGCTGGGCTGCAAGAGATCCTTCTGGTATACTTTCACCTTATACCTACACTCTAAGGTATGTAAATTATTACAGACAGTGAAGATTTATATAGTTTATCGAGCTTGATATTTATTGTTTGTTATATGACAATTCAGTAAATTTTATGGTTATTTATGATTATTTTTTTTCAACTAAAAAAATGGTGTGCAGAAACACAGGGCCTGATGATGTGCAAGTCAAAATTTTGTACTGTGGACTTTGTCACAGTGATGTTCACCAGGTTAAAAATGATCTTGGCATGTCCAATTACCCTATGGTTCCTGGGTAATTTCTCTTTCACTTCTCTGTTTCCCCTGCTTTTTCCAGTATCTACACTTGTTATGTTGTGAATTCGCACATATATGCCTTTCTTGTTTTGGTGTCCCACTCGATATCCAGTGTTCGTATTGTGTTCAGATTTGAATTCGTACCAGAAAATTTCATATTAAGGGTAAAGTAATCTTTCACAAAAGGCGACTTCATATTCAGACTTAAACTATCCAAAACTTTTGATTAAGGATAAGAAGTACTAATCATTCATCACAACGTTACATATATGCCAAGTATAGAATCACTATTAGACAAGTGAGAATTACTTAGAGTGGTTCAAGCTGTTGAAACAGTCTCATACAGAAATACAGAGTAAGATTACGAACAATAGACCCTTGTGATCTGACCTCTCCTAAACCCGGAAATTAGTAAGTTGGTAAAACACTTTTACCTCCCATAAATAAGTAGAGTGGATAAAAGTGACATAGCTAAAATTTCTAATCGATTTGTAAAATTATGCTTTTTCGAACAGGAAATTTTGAAGTAATTTTTGAATTTATCTTTATCACTATAGTAGAAGCTACTGTCTTATCAAGGATTATTTATATGCATACAAAAATGAAGTTTATTTTTACTTTATTTGCGCATTATAAGTATTAATGGAAAAAATAGTAGTATACTCCTCCACTTATGTAGCTCCTCAATAATTAAGTGGAGACCACTGTGCATCCCATGGGGGTGAAGGACAATTTAATTACTTAGTCAATTCTGCTGTTTTTCAACAACATAATTGCAACCATTCATTGATGTCAATTTCAATTTTCTTGATATTCCAAAAGGAATGATAGTTTGAGGTGGAAATAAGACCATATAGTTAATGTAGTTATTTATTGAACTTAGATTTTAATAGTATACATTAATTCTTAGCCATGAAAATAAATCAACAAAATTAAGTGGTCCTTGTGCTAAAACCATTCGTAGTTAGGATTTGGTTTATTATTCCAAATGCCTAGTCTTTTTCTTCCATCCAACACACAAATACGAATCGCACTTAATTAAAACCAACGTTACTTTAATGGGATCCATCACTCGTTTTCTATATAAAAATGCATAATACAATATATATATATACGTACACGTTTAACTTTTATATACTGATATCACCTAGAACAATAAAAAGAAATATTAGTAATCATATATTTAAATGATTTTTACATGTCCTAGATGCCAAAGTAAAGTTATTGGTGACAATATGATTGTCTATTTTGATCCTTATCCCTTTATAATTTTATTTTTTTTAATTTTGTGGTGGTGATGAAATTTGATGTAGACATGAAGTTGTTGGAGAAGTGGTAGAGGTAGGGCCAGAGGTATCAAAATTCAAAGTGGGGGATATAGTTGGAGTTGGATTGCTTGTTGGATGTTGCAAGACTTGCAGGCCTTGTAAGCAAGACATTGAGCAATATTGTGCTAAGAAGATATGGAATTGCAATGATGTCTACACTGATGGCAAACCAACCCAAGGTGGTTTTGCTAATTTCATGGTTGTTGAACAAAAGTAAGCCTACCCTTACCTACATATACAATATAGTTTAACTTGTATACATCGATTGACAGTACTATAAAAAGTTTTAATACTGAATGATTCTTTTCGGCGTGTATATAGATTTGTGGTGAAAATTCCAGATGGTATGGCACCAGAACAAGCAGCTCCACTATTATGTGCTGGTGTGACAGTGTATAGTCCATTGAACCATTTTGGTTTTAACCAAAGTGGACTAAGAGGTGGAATTTTGGGACTTGGAGGAGTTGGACACATGGGAGTAAAAATAGCAAAGGCAATGGGACATCATGTTACTGTCATTAGTTCTTCAGATAAGAAAAGACAAGAGGCATTGGACCACCTAGGAGCTGATGATTATCTTGTTAGTTCAGACAATGAAAAAATGCAAGAAGCTGCTGATTCACTTGATTATATTATTGACACTGTACCTGTTAATCATCCTCTTGAACCTTATCTATCTTTGCTGAAAGTGGATGGCAAGTTAATCATGATGGGAGTTATCAACACCCCTTTGCAATTTGTCTCACCAATGGTTATGCTAGGTAAGTTATTTTAACTTATTTACACTGACAATATACTTTTTTTTGAACGCTACAACAAAGTCAATATAGTATTAGTTAAGTGTCGTAACGTTTTTCTAACACGGCATTTTCGTTTCTATTTATCAAAAAAATATAATTGAATTATGAAACTTTGAATTTTTTCATGTAGGATTTGTCAATACATGAGAAAAAGACAGAATAAAGGGATTGGAAGAGTGGTCATTTAGTCAAAGTTAATTTCAAACATGCTAGTCATGATATTGTCTACTTCTGCGGCAAATAAGGAGAAGGATTAGGACAAAATTATTATAGGCTTAATAGGATTTTATGTCTTTAAGGAACCATGTCCACAATAATAGATAACATTAACAACACTAACCATACACGTATTAAAGCTAATTGGATTAGTTTAACATTACTTTAATGGAACCTTCTATTATTAATTTAAGTTTTTATGCAATAATAGTTTATGGATTTTTGTGCACCATGTTAAATAGATTTACAATTATATGGAGTAATTCTTTATACTAATGAAAACTTTGAAAATTGTGCAATCAGATGTGGCAACAAGTTGAATTGAGTTAATGACGTCAATTTTCTTATAACAAATATAGAATCTGAATTAAAATTACTGAGTTTAGCTGAACTGTGTGTAGGTTGGTAACCTGGTAGCTCCGCAATTATTATACTATGTGTAACTTAAATTGTTAATTGTTACTTGTTATTAGGGAGAAAGAGCATCACTGGAAGCTTTATTGGTAGTATGAAGGAAACAGAGGAAGTGCTACATTTTTGCAAAGAAAAAGGTGTTACTTCTCAAATTGAAATGGTGAAAATGGATTATATCAACACTGCAATGGAAAGGTTGGAGAAAAATGATGTGAGGTACAGATTTGTGGTGGATGTTGCTGGAAGCAAGCTTGACCAGTAATTAAACTATTAATATAAAGAGAAAGAAATTGAAATACTCAACTTTGATGTCATTGTTTGTTTTCTTTAATTTCTACTTGTATTTTGTTTTCTTTAAATTGCACCTGTATTATCTTGTTTGGTGATTGAATGTTACAGTTCTGTCCTTTGTCTTCTTCCTTAACACAATGTAAGTGTGGGACTTTATTTTCGTTGTTGGTGATGATTTTGAAATATACCAACCATATTGTGTTTGGTAAGTGACAACGACTTCCTCTTCTCGTGAGTGGTGACCACAGAGTACAAACATTGTTTATATTCTTATTAGTGACGGAATTAAAATTTTCCTTTAGAATATCAAAGCCCAAATATTAAAAGCCCAAATGTAATATTGGGAAAATCTCTTATATCAGCTTCACCAAGTCAATCAAGGAAATACTACAAGCATTATAACAAATGTCAGCTCTATATTCGCCTTTAAACGATTGGAATTTTATACTAATATCAATGCACTCACAAAATAATATTGCTTTCACAATTTAAAAAAGAATGACATACTTTCATTTTTAGTTTGTTTAAAAAAAATGGAAATATTTTAATATTAACTTTCCACATGGTATGTCTAAGATTACAAGATTGAGGGACACAACTTTAGTTAAAAACCACAAAATTCAAAAATTATTTTATTTTTCTAAACTCAGTTTAAAATCAAACTAGATCACTTCTTTTGAAATGGAGAAAATACTATTTATGCACTCACAAAAGTTATATTTATTTTCTTGAAACAAGATAAATAGATTGAAACACCGGAAGTTATAGATAATACACATAAAATATACTTCATGTGTCGTTAATTACTTGTCCAATTTTGAATTAACACACCTACTAAGAAAATAATTATTGAGATAGTGAGTTTATCATTTTAAACGTATTAATTATGAAGTGGATAAATTGAAAAATTAAAATTTTCAAAAAATCCCACATTTTTCAAAGTGATTAATAGAGGATATAATTAGGGACAATTATAAAAAAAAAAAGTAGACAAGTAATTAAAGACGGAGAAAATACTATTTATGCACTCACAAAAGTTATATTTATTTTCTTGAAACAAGATAAATAGATTGAAACACCGGAAGTTATAGATAATACACATAAAATATACTTCATGTGTCGCTAATTACTTGTCCAATTTTGAATTAACACGCCCATTAAGAAAATAAGTGAGTTTATCATTTTAAACGTATTAATTATGAAGTGGATAAATTGAAAAATTAAAATTTTCAAAAAATTCCACATTTTTCAAAGTGATTAATAGAGGATATAATTAGGGACAACTATAAAAAAAAAAAAAAGTAGACAAGTAATTAAAGACGCAGAGAATACTATACCGTACCGCGCATGTTGATCTCTCATAAAGTTCATAAAAATAACTCTCTACGATCCCAATGACCAGTCCTCGTATTATTTGCTTGGAATCAAGTCTAACATTTCAATCTACGCTCCGCAGAAAAAACTTGATACAGTCACCTCTACGATTCAACACATAAATGTTAGTAACTAATTCATGAGCAGTGCTACGGTCACTTCTATGATTCAACAAATAAGAAATAAAATCTTTACATTAAATGAACTCATCGAGTGAAGTTTTATAGTTGAAGTACAAATAAGGTTCCCGTCAGATATATTTCTCATTCATAACATCAAAATTACCTAACCAGAGATACTAAACAAGCATTTCCCAATCACATAAACAATTAAAGCCTCTGCAAATGAGATTTCAATAATGTCCTTCCTATTCACGACTTGTCTGAAAGGCGTCTTTCATCCTAACATGTCCTCATCCAGTGTTAGCGTGTGTTCATAACACTCTGCTGAAGTAGATATTCATGAAGTGTCTCGATGGATTGAAGCCAATCAGAATAAAGATGGGTGAAAGGACGATGACAATGCCAATTGGATATAGGAAGAATGTTGTCCTCTCCAAAAAGGGTAATACATCATAACCTAAAAAGTTGAGGTAATGATAGTAGGAAGCTGCGACCATGAAGAGCAAATTTGACAGCAACACAGGAATGAAACCATGAGCTACCAAAAGCGGGGACAGAAAATAATGTATGACATAAAGCAAAACGAACATAGGGAAGAAAGAGTTGCAGTGGACATCAAATGCATACAGCCATTCTACCCGCTGTTCCACGGCATGACTGCTTGGAGCTTCCTCTCGAAGGTAATTGTTGGTTAGGAACCAGCAACATGTTGCCAAAGTAGCTCCGGTGAGTATAAAATGAAAAAGCAATACTGAGATAACTACAAAAACAGCATGTCCTGCACTATGATCATACGCAGCACAGTATGCTAAAGTAGCAATCACCAACAGAAGAGTACATATGACAATAAATGCAGGATCATCGCGTGCCCACTGGTTCTTTGTTTGCTTGTGGTACTTTGTGTGCTGATATACTACTTTAGGTGAGGTGCATAGATGAAGCATTTGCCAAAAGGTATATTCGATATCCATCTGTTGCCACTTGATTATTTTGCGAAGGTACTGAGGCAATACTGAATTGGGTCGGACATGAGAGCTCGTTCGACCTAAACCTTTTGAAGTTGTGGGCAACATCTTTATCTTTGTTTTTCCCTTGTTCTTCAACAATTTTGTGATTCCTCTCAATCGTTGATTCAATTGGATCAAATATCGCTGGATTTTACAGCTATGCGTCTGGTTTGACACTGTAGTCCGCTCTCTTCCTCCTCTCTCTCTCTCTCTCTCTCTCTGTTTCTGGTAATGCAGGTGAAATCGCTAATGGGTTCGGGTGAATGACCCAGCCCAACACAAAAGTACCACCGAAGACCCGACTACGCAATCTATGCTAATTTATCTTCTCCTATGCTCTATTTATATACCGTGGGTTAGGGTGTTAATGAGATGGTATGGTCGGTTATTTTAAAAAAATTATATTATTTTAATTTTTTAGTAAATATTTTGCAAAGTATAACTAAAATTTAATTGTGTTGGTTCTTTTTGGTATTGATATGGTTTGATTAATTATTTTGATAATTATTATTAAAATATTTCTTTTACACGTATATTTTGAAAGAAGCACTTTAATACTTCTTGTTGAAGTCAAGATTCTAAAAACTTTGTTACCATTTTATTTTATCTCAAATATTTAATACGTTTGCTTACCCATATTTTGTCGTATTGTTTGATAGAGTATTTATTATAATATATTTAATTTTATACATAATTAATTAAAATGCTAATTAAAGAGCAAAGACCTAAAGTCGTTCAGTCACCACATGTAAGGTTATTCGTTTGGAAAAGTTTTATATATATATATATAAATTAAAAAGATCTTGCTGTTTGTTCTGGACGGTTACACTTAAACATGATCTTTTTAAAAAATGATATCGGTTCGATTCGGTTAAATTTGATCGGTTTGATCGGATTTTCATATCCTTTGACACCTACACCTCTACCGTTATCTTTTTATTAGAAGGATACAAGAGACCTCTCCGTATTACTCACTTTTTTTTAAATCGATTAAAAGATACATGTATTATATTAGTAGTAATTTAACTTTAATATATTAATTTATTCTTAATAAAATTATATATGATCACACAAAATTCTATCACTAATTTTAAACTACAATTTATTTTTAAAAAATATCTATCTTTCTAAATTTTGTATCAAAGTCAAACTACATAATATAAAACAGAATAAAAAGAGCATAGAATTTGTTTTGTGATCTACCTAAACTTACGTTTTAATATTTAGCGAGGATTTTCAATACTTGTTTGAATTGATCCAAAGGAGAAGTTTAAACGTTTTAGAATGGTTGTCATACTGTCATAATCCCTCTTGACCTTCACAAATAAATTAAATCAAAGTTAAGTAATAGATCTTGATGTGAGAATCCAATATAAAAAGAGTCATTTTAAAATTTCATCAATAAATTTGAAAAATCACAAATTACATATGCAATTATTATAAAAATTACATATGCAATTATTATAACAAAATTACAAAAGCAAATTATCATCAGTTTTTTAAAACTTTCTCAATCCGATTATGTTGTTATTCTGATATCTTATACTTATTGAGAATGATCGTACATCACTAGATCTATATCTCATTGATTTTCAGAAGATTTCATTTTGTTGTTCGAGAAAAGTCAACCGACAAGATTTTAATAAAATTTGGATTGTATAACAATGTGTAAAATTGTATAAAGAAGGTATAAATACCTTTTATAACTTGTATATTAAATATTCTTGTAAATATATATATATATATATATGAAAGTTTGGGATATTATTGTTTAGGGATAATTTCAAAAATCTTCTTCAAGATTTTGTTCTACAATACTTACCTTCCTCATAGTTTATAATATTACACTTATCTCTCTATATTTGTTTTTGTAATGCTTTTTTGAATATATTAAAATAAAATAAGTCAATTATAATGTGATAGACTTGTAATGTCAATTTTAAGTAATCAGGCAATTATACTATAATTTTTTCCCAAGTTATAATGGGTCAGTAAGAATTTTTGGAACATATTTTTTATATCTTAGTTTAAATTTTTAAATTTGAATTGAAGGATACACATACGAGTAATGAATATTGAAATGCATTTAAATTAGTCAAATACTCATAAATTAACCCAATAAATTTATATTTAGAAAAGCGTACATAAATAAAAAATAAATAAAAAACAAGAGAATTGATTTAAAAAAGTATAGCCTTCAAAAAATGAAATAGTGGCAAGTTATTAATACGCAGACCAAAAAGCATATGCTCCATTTATTTTCAATTTTTAAACATTTCGAATAAAATTAATACTCATTAAATAATAATTTTAGAGAAGCGTACTAGAAATATCAAAATAGAATTTGCATGTATTATTTATTTTAACCTAGTCTCTTTATCATATCAATCAAAGTGAATTACACACTTTATTTTTTTAATTTTAATTTTGAGGTAAACATCAAGTGTACAAATGATTAGACATTGAGTTTACATAAATATAAAAACATTTACTTTGAAAACAAATTATTTCAGTATTAATTATCACGGGTCAATTTATCTTGAGATAATTTTTTTATTACAAAATAGAAAATAAATAAATTATTCTCTATGTATATGAATGAGATAATAACTATGTATATGAATGAGATAAATTTTTTATGTCTTGATTGATTATCATATTTAAAATAATTTATTTCAATAATTATATCATAATAATGAAATAAATTATCATATATACATATAATGATATAAATTATCCTAAAATAATTAATCTTAAAATAATTACTTACCAAATTATAACTATAGAATAAATAATTTTAAAATTGCCTAATATTTCAAACCAAATTTGAGTAGTATTTGGCCTTTTAATAAAAAAACAAGAGGATCCTAGGGTCAGAAGTGTACTATATCTATAACTTCAGATTACTGAGATGAATTCTGATAGAATTTAGGGGTATATTGCCCTAAAAGGTTAATCGTCTTTCCAGGTCCAGGCAATCATAGTCGACGGCGAAGCCCCGGTACCCTAGAAAAGAGTTCTCTCAGTTCGCAACAGGTGACATCGCCTATAGCCTATTTATTCTTCCCCGAGTACGAAGGTGAAAGTAAGAAGCTCTTCTTGGGGCCGCGAAGATGTCATCGTCGGGTCGATCAACGGCCGTCGCAGCCGGAGATTTACAGATTGTTGCTGCGTCGGAGAGGCAGGTGGCTGCTCTACCTCCTCGTCCTCCGGTTTCTTCTTCCACGGCTCTAGTGGAATACACGCCACCTGCGGCTAATCCTGAAGAGGAGGATCTTGAGATCAAGCTCCGGCGTATACTTGAATGTGTGCCTGTACGGGTTAGCAATACGTCTGGAAGTTCTGCTGGTTCTGGCTCCGGCGACTTTCATCAGGTACCGCTCTTCTATTCTGGTTCGCTGTTGTGCCCTAATTTGATTTCTGCTCTGTTGTTAACTGTAAATATTGCATTTTTCGAGCAGTTGATTATTTCCTGCTATGTAATCATGTTAGTGTGCTTTGTAAGTTGGAATTCATTCGGTTTAACGGATGTTGAGGGGAAATTAGTTGAGTTTAGACTCTGTGTGTTGTGATTAAGAACACCAGAAGTAGTTGTTAATTTTAGGTCTTGAGAATGATGCAACTCTTGTCGCAAACATTGAATTAGATAAGTAGTACTTTTGTTTGGTGCAGCCTGCAAGATGTATAATATTCGATTAAATGTGTTCAAAATTGATGATCTGCTTAAGCCTAACCAGCAATTTGCAGGCTGCACCTGTCTAATATCTATTGAAAATCACAATAAGGTAAACATATCATGCAGTTTGCTGGTTTTGACTCTTAGATTGAGCAGACAAGAGGGGGTTGCTGAGGTGGTAAGCACTCTTAGTGAGGGGATTAAAAAAAAACTCTTAGATTGAGCTGCTCCTACTGAGATGATTTTCTTGTGAGACTTATTGATACACTACTTATTTACTGATTCACTTATTTTGTTGAGCAGTCATCGACCATCGTATTAAAAACCCTTTTCCTTCTGTTGTCATTTTTGGTTTGTGGAGAAGTAAAGATATAATTTTGTTGAACTCAAACCACCTCGAGAATTTCGGCAACCTGAACACAAGTGTGTCTTACAATGTTCAGGTGATACTACAGAATCCAATAATAGGTCTCCTTGTCATGGTGGCTATATTTTCTAGGAATATTCAGATGAAAGTTAGATTAGTTTTAGATAACCTGATGGTGTTTATGCCTACCTTAGAGGGTCTACGTGCTCTTTATAACCCATCAGTTCGCATATTCTGGGCTAATCTTATGGAGGAAAGAGCCAAAAGTAGTAGTCGTGTTCACCACTTTGGCATACCCCCCTTCTGCCCTTACTTTCCTACTACTTCAACTAGGAAGAACGAAGCACTTGGCCTTACCTGCTAGATTAGCCATGGCGGACAGGAGGGCCATAATTTTCCGGAGAAGCAATGACTTGTTTTTCAGCACTGACAGCTTCACAGGGATGCATCCAATTCCAACATCACTTTTTCTGCGTTATTGATAGTTTAGTGGCATGGAGTCTAACTATGGTTTGAAATGTCTTCTGGCTACGTTACTATTGTACTGTAACTGACTTCTCTTGTCGAGTTTAATTTTCAACCGTAGAGTTAGTTTCTCGAGCAAAAGTTTCCGAAGAACCTTTTTTTAATAGGTAAAGTTTCCAAGGAACCTGTTTGCAGATTGTGACTGTTTGAATTAATAAAGCAATAGCTGAAGTAGTAGGATGGAGATGGAAGTGGTTGAGGTCTAGCCGTCTAGAGAATTGGCACAAGAGAGCAAGAGATTGCTAAGGCAATACTTAAAGAGCAGAAGAGCCATCTCTTGTATATTGCTTGCTTTGTAAAGAAAGGGAATGCCAATAAGATAGCACTCTAGGAGTGGTGGTGGAGTGCAATGTACGTTGATTGAGGATGCATAAGGTGCTTGTTTTTATTGGAGTGTCTGCATTGTTGTTGCATATATAAATTGTCTAAAGAATCAGATATGTCTTCACTGACGAACATTTTTAGTGAAGATCATGGGCAAAGTGCACTGAGTAGACTGCATAATTATGACGTATGTTGACTCTAGTGACTCGTAGTGCTGCTTTGAGTTCGAATGCTCGAGTAGTATTCAAGGTCTCTTTATATGTGCATATATGTTTTGTATGATATGAACCATGGCAAATACATACACGTGGACAAAGTTCTTTCTTTTTTTAAGTCGTGATATATGTTGGATCCATAATCTAGAATGTTCATCCTATATTTGTTCAATGTCTATTGAAAATGTAATTCAACATAGGTGTTTTCTGTATTTTGGTTATTCTTTATTTGTTTCAATCTGTTGAATGGTGTGTGATGTTACTCAGAAGTGATTTACTATGATTAGGTTACATCTAGGTTTAAAGAATAAGTCGACAGAGTCATGTGTCAGAAATAACATTTTCTTGGTTTTGTTTGCAGTATCGGCAGATGAGACGGAGAGAACAAGATAGACTTGCAAGGATGGATGTTGACTACCAGAGAAGGAAAGAAGTTGCTGAATTCAACTTGAGAAGAGAAGAAAAAGTAAAAGCTGCAGAAGAGCGGACAGCAAAGAAACGTGCAAGGCGGCAGAAGAAAAAGCAGAGGAAGAAGGAGAAGAAGAGTAATTCTGGTGCAGGCGGAGAAGAAACCCGTAGGGCAGAGTCATCCGATGATGACGAAGCTGACTCCGACCACCAATAAGGAGGGAGAGGGGACTAGCTTCAAATTTATTGTGCACTGCCCTGATGCATGGATCAGCAGCTATATAGTTCGAAAACTTGAGATCATGTAACATAAGTAACTTTATGAACAGCTTTTTGAAATCGAAAATGTTCAACTCCGGTTCTTTTCTGTCTTATTTTTGTTGAAAAAGACTGTCCTCTAGAATATGTGGGCTTGAAACTTTGATTCGTAAATCTAGATGGTCAATGGACGGGCAAACTTGGCTGCTATCACTATCTTACATTACCATTGTCAGCATAATAAGGCGTCATGTAGTCTAATGGTAATTATTAGTCTTTGGGAGGCCCCAATCCTATAGTTTACTGGCAGTTGGTTTGGTGGTGGACATCACTCTCTTTTGCGTACAATTTAAGAAACCAACACCTAGTTTGCATCCTCTCTTAGGCAGTTGGTGAAAAGTAAATTCGAAAAAAATTGATATACACAAGTCGCAACCAACGTGGTATATCTATTTGCATTACAATGCGCTCTTGATTATATGGCTCACACAATTGACATTAAACAGAAAAGTGAACCCAAATTTGTGAAACTAAAAGGGTAAGATTTAGTCTATTTTTAATGAGATAAGAAAAAAACCTCACGTAAATAATGCACAGTAAATCTTAGACAGAGAAATTATCAAGTGAAAAGTTTTAATAATAAAAAATTACTAGAAAGAAAGAAAAGAAATACTAGACTTTACCTTTTACCTTTAGAATGACGTCTTTCTTTCTGATCGGAGTGTTTTATTTCGTCTTCCTTTAGATTTATTATGTTAAGTATTGTTTAATCCATTAGTACGTCTGGCATATTTGAAGTTGAACTGATTTACCAAAAATTACCGTCGTCGCCCTCCCTGCGATTTCATCACTGCCCTCCTTCTTCGGTTGCAGACTAGGCAGAAACCCTAATCGCCATGGGAGATAATCGTCAGTCTTTTGTACATCATGCTCTTGGTGGTGGCTCAGGTCTCTTACTCATTCTACGTCTGCGATTTGCCTTCTGTATATTCTTGTCTGTCTCTATATTTGCATCCATAGCGCAATTCATGTTTTTACAGAAATTCAGATTTGATATTGACCTTATTGCAATTATCAATTAACGCATCAATTCACTATGGATTTTGAAGTAACACTTGATCATGATGATAATCAAGTCCTGCTTCTCTAGGAAATTAATACTATTCGATAGGAAATTTTTGTTGAAGCGGTTAAATTTGAATTGCAGTGGCGGATGTGCTCTTGTGGAGGAGATGGTGTGCTAGTGTTACTCTACTAGTCAGTTCCACTGCGCTTTGGATTCTGTTTGAGCGAGCTGGATATAATGTCCTTTCCTTTGTTGCCAATGTTATGTTGCTTCTAGTTGTGATTCTCTTCTTCTGGGCTAAATCTGCCTCACTTCTTAACAGGTAATGTAATAAGTGCATGTCATGCGATTCAACTTTTTTTCGATATTGTTTCTGGTTGCTCTCTGAATAAGATTGGTGGATCATTGAATTTGTCTTTAGTATTTGAATATTGAAGCCTACTGTTAGGATAATTTGTCACTGAGGCAGGGGGTGCACCTGAAGTAGATCTGCCTATGGCTGTTGCATTTCTCTACCTTTTCTACTGGGGCATGCCTTTCAATTGTTGTTCTGATTGTGTTGAGCAATTGAGATCCTTAAATGATTATGATGTAGCAAGACTTCTAATGGAATACTGAATCAATTATGTCTGTACAATTCCAGGCCTTTACCTCCTATCCCTGATTTGGAGGTTCATGAGGAATCTGTGGTAAAGGCTGCTGACATGATGCGTGTTTGGATCAATCATGTCCTGATGGTTGCCCATGATATTGCTATTGGTGGGAATTTAAAACTATTTGTTAAGGTCTGTTCTTATAGGACCCCTTCCATTTCAGGCATCATGTTTGTCACACAATTGGCGCCATGTTTTCTTCACATTTACATCTTATTAATATGGATTGGTTTATCAGGTTTCTCTTGTCTTGTGGCTTATATCTTATGTTGGTAGTTTCTTCAACCTCCTCACTTTCATATACATGGGTGAGTCGGGTTCTTTCAGTTGATATAAGTTTTTTTGGGGATTTATAGTTGACTGAATTGTGTATCTTTCCTACAGGAATTCTTTTTAGTTTGTCTGTGCCTCTGCTGTACGACAAGTATCAAAATCAAATTGATGACAAGCTTATTATAGCACAAAAGGTCATTCAGACACAGTACAAGAAACTTGATGATAATGTACTGAGAAAGATTTCAAGGTCTTCAAATAAGGAAAAGAAGACTCAGTAAACTGTAATGTCTCACCTCATCCCTTTCTCTTACTTTCTCTTTCTCTCAGATACAAAGATATACATGCAATTTTCTCTTTCTGTCCTATGCATATCTTCGCTGTCTGGGTTCTGTTAACTTGTGAAATGACTATAGAATTAAACATTTGCTTATCGAAATACTTCACGTTCTTCTGCTCTGAATCCTTTATTTTATGCCCTTTAATCTGTTAGTAAAATACAATTGTTCTGCTATAAGTTCTTGATATTCTAATACAAGAGGCACTAACACGAGTTATTTTATTGCTGCTTGACCTTGTTATGGGATGAATTTTCCTTTTTCTTGTTTAAGTAGAAGAATAATTGGATCTTGAGGTTCCTGAAGACTTTTAATAATGCAGCTATACCCAGATCACCAATGTATGATTTCCCTCGTTAAAGACCTTTCCCTTTTAGGGGCACGTTGATATTCACAGACAGATTTTTTTAGCAAACAACATATTGTGCTCTTGATGCCTTAATTTTGGGAGAAATTTGGAAACATTGGGAAAAGAGCAAAATTAGCTTTCCAGATCTACTCATAGAGAATAAGCGAAACTATTAAGAGTCTTTTGGGGCCTAAAGGGCAAACATAATTAGCTTTCCAGATCTACTCATCTGACTTCTCTGGTATTTCCTGAAGTGGGGTTATTTGCTAAACTGTCAAGTATATCTCCATGTTTTATTTGTAAGTCTCTAATTATCACATGTTCATTCTATAATGTGATGAAGAGGCAATAAGTTGTGGTACAAACTTATGTTAGATCACTCTTTGCCAACAACATTTTTTTGTTCAGGAAGTGGGGTTGAGTTAATTTCTTATGGAATGGGTGCGATTTCTGGAGGATTAGTGGTTATATTAGGTGGAGATGATAGTGTTGAAGGGATTGTACAGAGTTTCTTGAGTGGTTTGCCACAAATATCTGTATTTCCTGCAAAAAAACTCTGTTTTCTGGTTTGATAAGGCTGTTGACTCTAGGATTTAACCTGTAAGGCTGTTGAAAGAAAGATCAGTTGTAGCATTTGCTTGTATTTTCTTGGCAAATTGTGGTGATACTAAACCAGATTACTTGTTTGAAGAAAAGTTCACAAGTATTTCAAACTATCACCACCAAAATCATCAGGCAACGTTCCATTCAACAAGTTAGAAGAAAGATCCAACACTCCAAAAAACTGAAATCCACTTGGTACTGCACCAGAAAATAGTTTTTTACTCGAAGAAACAACTTTTAGATTCTGCAAAGAACTTAGCTTTTGTGGGAGATTTCCTACAAATGCATTGACAGAAAGATTTAGAACCTTTAAGCTCTTCAACCCTCCAATAGACTCGGTAAGCTCACCAGAAATAGCATTGTTTGACAGTTAAAGTACTTGAAGTTCAGAAGCATTGAGAAGCGAAACAGGAAGTGTTCCATTCAAGAAATTATTTGAAAGTTCAATAGTATGAAGATGTTGAATAAAGCCTAATTCTTCTGGAACAGAACCAATAATCTTAGAATTTGGGGATTGGGAGTACTAAACTAATGATTCTAAACATGTCTGGTGCACAAGTTACACCAGTCCATAAACATGGAGTTGCATCATTGTAGTCCCATTATCAAGAATTAATGAAGGGTCATCAAGAACAGAGTATTTGAAAGACAACAGGGGAGTTCCAAATCTTTTGGGCTGGCCCAGTGGTTTGGGCTTGGGACTTCCAGGTTGGAGTCTCAAGTTCGAAACCCCTTGCCAGCGAATCACCTCTCTTATGTGGTTTGCGAGCTATTGCATTGGAGCGGAGGTTTTACCCTGTGCGCACCCAAAGGGTAGCGGTTGCGGGTTTCCCTTGTCATTAAAAAAAACAAGAGACTGAGAGAGTTCCATCTATGTCGAGACCAAATGAAGGACACAAAAGAAAGAAATTGACCCCAAATGATCAGAAAGAACAGTACTGCTCTGAGAATGTCATCATTTCTTGAACTGATTATTCATGATTTCAGCATAATACTCCTATATACATAAGAAGAAAGAGGAAGAGGTAAACCAACCACTAGAGAAGTTTTGGTGACCAAAAAGGCAGCAAGGGATGGAGAAGTAAGACAAAAAAAAAAAGGTGTTCTGGTTCACTCTGCTACATAGATGATAATATTGATATTGGTATAAAGTAGTAGTAGTAGTAAAAGGGTACTTGAGTAAGTATGGGAAAACAAAGTGAATGGCTATTATTGAAGTACTTTGTTTCTGTCCTCATTCTGCTCTAAATTTAACTTATTTGTACTGATATTGGTTTACCCAATGCTGCGTACATAGTGCTCACTCGAAGAGCGAAGATTGCGGCAGAGGTTGTAGCAATTGTGGATTATCTTGAGGTCTCAAAAAAACTCTGGCAAATAACCTTTCACAAGAAGTTAAAATATACTGATCACTTAAAAAATTATCTATATTATCAAACTAAGAATTCTAATAATGTAATGAATTCAATGCATAGTCTTTAAAATTAATCCTAGAAAATTTAAAATCATGAATGAGCCTCTATTATAGATTTATACAACAATATAATATTTAATAGGGAAACTTTCACATATAGTCACTAAAAAATAATTAATTACTCTCCATAGCTATAGTTTGATAATTACAATTTGTAGTTACATGTTATATGGAGGAGAGAGGCGAGCGAGACTGGGAGAGAGAGGGGGAAAAGAGTGGGAGAAAAGTGAATTGTATATGTATATTGGTTAGATAATTGTATATTATACATATGTATTTGTATATATGGCAAGAGAGATCGGGAGAGGGAGGAGAGAGGCGAGCGAGGCTGGGAGAGAGAGAGGCGAGCGAGATCGGGAGAGGGAGGAGAGAGGAGAGAGAGAGAGAGAGGGCAGAGAGTGGGAGAGAGGTGAATTGTATATGTATATAACTGTATATTATGCATATACATTTGTATAAATGGCAAGCGAGATTGAGAGAGGGAGGAGAGAGGCGAGCGAGAGAGGGCAGAGAGTGGTAGAGAGGTGAATTGTATATGTATATAGGTTAAAAAATTGTATATTATACATATGTATTTGTATATTCTGGCAAATTATACATATACAAACGTGACTAATTATACAAACTCGAAGTCAGCCCACGTAATTAATGTATAATGTTAGTTGCAAGTGGTAATTAGCAATTAAGGTATGATAAGTAATTAAATAGTATAAGTTTGCTTTGTTGCGTAATTTTCCCTATTTAATATAATTTTATAAGTGAAATTGAAGAAGAATAAAAAGTACATAGATTCTATCTTTATCTTTATAAAATAGAAAGATCGTTTACAATAATTCTTGACTCAAAAGTTAAGTATTCATATTTTATTACTATTTTAGAAAAATAAGGGAGTGAGGGAATCTCTGTGTTTCTGGTAGCGGACGTTAGCAAAAAAGAGACGTGTAATTATAGTCCACCTCCTATTGGCTTTTCCCCCCTCTCCATTTTCTCGCTTCCACGCTACCTTCTTTTCAAAGTTACCTTTTGAATCTCTTTTTTCCATCGAAATTAATTACTTTATTTTGGAAAATCTAGCAAATTTATGATTCCCTTTCTCTTGTTTACTGACTTCACACACTGATGGTTTAGTCAAAGATCACCTTGTTTATTATCTAAAAATGAAATAGGCCACTTACTTACGGATAGAATGGATATAACCATGCAACAACCACTATACTATTACTGCACCTCATTCCTAAACTAGTTGTTTTAGGTAGTAGGAATCATCAATATCCATTCTATGCCATTTAGATCCAATTTTCAATTGTTCATCTGTTTAAGAGAAATTACTAGTTCCCTAATACTAGAGGTTTTCTGCAATAGGTCTTAGACAAACTAAGAAGGTTCTTGGAATGCAAAGTAATTTTTCTTAGAACAAATGGAAATAAAGGAGACTTGTTCAAGGTAAAAAGTGCTTATACTTTTGATATAATTTATTTTTCTTAATGCCAAGAATTAATTATACATAATTATTCCTTCTATAATTGTGATTAGTTTTCTAAATAAGCCTTGTGCGCGCATGCTTCTGTTAATCCCTTACAGTGTGCTCACTCTCTTAAATTACTCAAAAGTTTAAACACGTTGGTCAGAATAGATTTTCCTGGATACACATATTTGGGATTTTTTAGAACCTTTAGATTACTTCATAATTGCTGATCTAAGTTTCTGGGTTTGGATTCAAAGGGATACCTGTGGGTTTGAAACGTGAAACGGGCAATTATCTTGTTAATGACTTCTGGAGTGAAATCCTTATCTCGTGTCCTGATTTTAGCTTAGAGCTATGATTTACATGAACCAGATAGAGAATTAAGTTCTTGAAATATTCCGTCACTCAACATCCAAAGGCAGCTTGTAGAAGTACGGGTCCTTTTTGCTTCCACCCTCACCTTCGATCTTCTGCTAACCATGAGAGGGAATATGTCCCGTTTGATCCTTTTCTTGATTGCACAACTGTTTTTTTTCCATTTCAATTTTGTTTTCCCTTGAAAGTGGAGTAAGATTAAAGCAGATTGCTTCTGTATTCATGACTGAAACTTCATTCTCAAAATTTTCTGAAATCTGTTTTATTGATTTGTAGGTTGACCTATAGGATTGCATCATCCAACGAAGCAGAGTTTTAAAGAAGGCTGAACTTACTAGTGTTTTTCTTATTTTTGTGAATGGTTCTCAATGACCTTTATTAGTGGAAGTGCTTGGCAGATGAAGTAGTGGTTTATATGATTGGCATTGAAATAGTGGCATGGTCATTTTGATTGGTACTCCACAAGCATTTCAATGGAGTCAGTGCATACTCTAGAAGTTCTCTTTTGCTATTGATTTTAGAATCTTTATTATGCTTGTCTCCTAGTATTTGTATCTAATCTAGTTTACTTTGAGCACCTAAGTAACTGCAGCTCATTTTTTCCCTTTTTTTTTGGGTTGATATCTCACCTTTGTAGTTGATGGTCAGCTCTTTCACACAATTTCTTTTAGGTAACTTTGAAAAAAGAAGTTTCCCTTTTGGCTGGCTGGGGTGATGGTGGAGAAATACTATTTGATTGATGTGAATGTTGTGGGGTGTTACAGTTTAATCAATTTGCAGAATTTCATCCTTCCTCTCTTTTTTTGTCATGTTTTTTCCTGCTAATTTATTGTTGGGAATCTATTGTTAGCAGACCTCCATTCCCAAATGACATTGAAAGATCATGTTTTATTTAGTAATATTGACCAATATTGTGTTTTGTAGAAAATGATGACACAGTATTGTATTTTATGTTTAATTAGCAAAGTTTTGTTTGAACATTAATGGACAGTATTTTATCATGTTTGATGAAGTCGTCACTCAAAGTGGTGCAAGTAAAACCGAAAGACTTCTCAATGAATCGGGTTGATCATTTGTAATGATGCTTTCTATAGTATTTTATTGGATTCTATTGATGAAATAAAAATTGGAATCATGTAACAGTCTTAAGATTTCTCATTTCTTGGTCGGAAAGATATGTGGTCATGAAAGAGGGATAAGTGCAATAGAATTGACTAGGTGGTAGAGTGTGGAAACACTTGTTTCTTCAGTATTTTGAATTGGAATTCCTATACTCTTGTAATAGGAATAACAATAGGGATACAAAATTAACTGTTTGGTTAGAAAGAGAAGGAAATATCTATAGAAATATAGCAACGTATCAGAATTATTTTTTAAAAGAATAATGAATACTTTTCATGATTCTTCGCCAATTAATTAATTAATTTTATGACCCAATCTCGAATTAATAGGTTGATTAGTGAAAATCTTGGAAAAAGATGTGTAGAGTGAGTTCAAATTGATGCCTTTTTAAAGAGAAAATAGGAGAGATAAGGAAGAGCAAGAGCATAAACAAAATTTTCTTCTAATTTTAAGAGGAAATAAAATTTCTTCGCCAATTACAAATTAAATAAAAAGAAAATGACATGTTTAAATATGTTTATGAGAATTTCCTGTTAAAAAAAAATAATAATTTTTTTTTACAAAAATCATATGTAGCCTGCAAAATTATTTTAATTTTTTAAAAATAAGCTAACTTCTACTAGCGCCAAGCCGGGGACTTGAGTCGAATTGGTCATCTCCCTTATAACTTTTTTGTAATTCCAACATTACCCTCAATTACAAAAAGCCCTAGACCTAACGTCCCTTTTGTTTTATTGTTTCTTCCAACGGTTTCTTCATCTTTGGTTACCTTCTCTGCGTTTTTCAGTGGCTAGCGGTAAGTTTTTCTCTCCTTTTTTTCCATTCGATTGTAGTTACTGATGATTGATTTGTTCAGGCAGTTGTTGCCAACAGTCGGAGTTTTCTGTTTCCTTTTTAATTAAATAGCTATGTTAGCTATGATGTTAAGATAAAGAGAGAGAAAAAAAGTACATACAACTGCAAAAATTTAATATCAGCTAATTTATACCCTAAATTTCCATTGATAAAGAGAGTAATTCCATCATGCAATAATTAGAATGTAGGGATAAGGTTTGCTCGTACCACCCTCCACTGAGCCAACTTGTGGGATTTCGTATGTTTGTTGTTGGGATTACCGTGCACAAATCCAACTAATAGTTGACTTGATTGCATATGTAGATGTAATTAGGATAGTTGTCGTTATCCAGAAATTCGCTCCGTTTTCTTCTTCTTGTTTCATAAAATCCATTTAAATCATTGATTTTTTGTTAGTCACCCTCATTCATTTGGTTCTCTGTATTTGTTGGCTCATTTTTTTAACCTTTAGCAGCTGCTTATATTAAATTTGATTATTGATAATTTTTGTTTCAGAGTAAAGTTTATTGCTTCCCTAAGAAAATGAAAGAGGAAGAAGTAAATAGGTGCCAGATTCAGGAGTGGTATCCCAGATTTAGATCTGATTCCATAAAAACCATGATTCATGAGCTGCCTGAATCCTTTATAGAGTATCTTATGGATGATCATGGTCCGTTCCTTCTCCCACTTTCCATTGATGACAATGATGCACTGCCTAATAGGATTCATAAACCGGAAGAAGAGGAGGACTTTGAAGTATCTGAAGGGTCGGAAGATGAATCAGAACAACCGTCACCTCCTCCTTCTTTCCCCGAACTGGAAATGAAGATCAAGGAATCTATAGAGTCCCTTGGGGGCTCTGTCTTCCCTAAGCTTAATTGGAGTGCACCGAAGGATGCTGCATGGATCAGTTCAACTGGGAATCTTTGTTGCAACTCTTTCAGTGAGGTTGCAATTTTACTACGGGCATCGGATTCTCTAGTCCATGATCTGTGCCATGTGTATGATTCCTGCAGTGATAAGATTGTGTCAAGGCCCCCAAAGTTTTTTCTTGCACTTCGCAAATGGTACTCATCCCTGCGCCCTGAGATGGAATTTCGCTGTTTTGTACGTAATGGGATCCTTGTTGGGGTCTCTCAGCGTGAGGTGACTGGATTTTATCCTGCTCTTGTTGAGAAGAAAGACGAGTTGATAACAATAGTCCAGAGATTTTTTATATATAAGGTGAAGGGAAATTTTGAATCAGAAAGTTATACTTTTGATATATATGTCACAAATGATGACCGAGTTAAGCTTTTGGATTTTAATCCTTGGGGCGCATTTACCTTACCTTTGCTTTTCACCTGGGAGGAATTAGAAGTTAATTCGAATGAAGAGGGAGATCACTTGGAGTTTAGACTTGTAGAAAGCCAGTGTGGGGTTCGTCCCGGTTTGAAAACTGCTGTTCCTTATGATTACCTGGATACTAGTCCAGGTAGTGGTTGGGATGAGTTTCTTAAAAAGGCTGATGAGGAATTGGGATAACAGATCAGGTCTCCTCAAGCAGGTGCTTGATTTCTAGATGTTCAATGACGGTAAGAGACCTTTTTCGAGTAATTAACCAATAATGTACGTGTGGTTTGTTATAATTGTTCTTGACGTATGTAAACCAGATTGATCTTTTTATTTATTTGATTATTTATTCTTAATTCATTTCTTTTAAGATGATCCTTTGTTCTTTAATTTAGTAAGATATTAGTGTGAGAGATCCTTAAAAAATGTGTGCCTTAATTCAAGATAACATGGAGTAGTTTCCAAATTTTTGCTTGATTTATGACCCAATTTGAAATGATAGTCTGATTAGATGGTTAAATTTATATGTTAAGTATTACATGCTGGTGCACTTCATTTGGACAAGTTATCTTGTAGCTTTAAGCGATTCACGTATGGTGAATTATGTGATCGTACTGGCTTATTCTTTTGGTACTCTTACGATGCTTTAAAGAGCCAAGGGTGGATAACATACAAACATGTAAATTGAAGTCTGGAAAATGTGTTCCTTATAATATCACATTACAAATATGAGAAGACAGAACATCAAAATAAGCTATTTGAATCTTTGAACTGTAAGTAGCATATCACCTGTTTGCCACTGGAATCGCCAGTTTCCATCTCACTGCCGTCAAAGTTTATCTGGGTCCAGATCAACCTCTCCATGAGATATATAGAGCTTCCTTGCTCGTGGACTAAGAGGATATTCAATTCTTTTCTTCCAAGGCATAACTTGTATGCATGCCCTTCATATCCGCCTGGAGTTTGCTCCCAGATATACATGCTTCTGACCTCAATTCCACGAGCCTGTTACCCATTCTCATTGAACGATGATTGGGGAGCAAATCCAACTAGAAAAGAAAACTCACACTGAGCTGAAAAGGTGACTTCCGCACCATCAAATCCATTGGCTGTGCTCCTAGCTGTTAGACTTTACGTCTTTTTTCATATCAAACCTCATTTGGTACGATTGCTGGATAAAATTCCTATCAGAACTTTTACGGCTGAGTTTCAGATTTCATGCCAGATGTAGATTGGCTTCATGTTTACTTTCTTATCCCGTTGTCTAACAACTATGTGGATGCATATTTACAGGAGAGAAATGTCATTGACCAGGACAGTCTTCGTGAAACTTGGGTTTTACTCATTGTTGTGTGCATTGGATGTAATTTACTGTTAATCAGAAAGGACAGGGCACAACATTCATCAGTGTGTGTTGATGAATGTGTTTTAGATCTTGTTTAAGCAATGGACTAGTCAATTTGAAGAGTTCAGGATATGGTTAACACTAATATGTTTAAGACCAGGATTCCACTATGAGCATTTTGTAATTGTCATACAATTTTCCAAATCTACTCTAAATCTTCAACTCCTTTTAAAATTTTAAGAAATGCTTGTCTTACTCCAAAGTATAAACAGACTTAAAACAAGAAAAAGGAACAAACTGCAGAGAAGAAAAACATACACGAAAAGAAAGAGGTGGATATTTTATTTCCTAGTAGACTAACACAGCTAAAGAGGGCGTTAGGATTCTTCTTGCACTGTGAGAGGAGTCTTTAACTGGTGGCAAACAATTCCCCCTTTTTTTAAAGATGCCCCAGAAAGCAAATACAATGACGGTAATTGAAATTTTTATCAGAAGCCTCTCAGATATTTGGAGAAACAAAAATTATTTAATTCAAGTCACCAAGGAGAGAGGGTCACTCATATTACAGTAAATACATGGCTGTGATCTCAGAAGCATATCACTGAAGCTTTCTTGGGTATTATGATGTTGATTTTCCAAGCACGTCATGCAATTCTTGGAACCGGAATGCTGTCTGAAGTTGGTAAGGTGACTGAGCGCAACAGCTCCAATGAAAATACTAGACCTAGAAAGTGTGAAACGATCGTATTTGCTGATGCCTGTAAAGATAACATCATGTAAGACAGCAGAGATTAGCAACTCTTGAGCTCATTGAACACGTCAAAAATGCCCCATGACACTGACATTAGCCTACACATGCATGATGATCAAGAGATGAAAAGGGACCAACATGGTTCTCCCGGCTTGACCCCACACACGAATTCCATACAGTAGTCCTAGTCGTGATAAAAAATAAGAAACCTTGACGTTTCTCAATAGACATCAAATTGATTGGATAGTGGAGAGGGGAAGAGAAGATAATAGAGTGAGATCGCCAAATGTAACTTCTTCTCTTCCAAAGGGATGAAGGGCAAGAGTGGCATGGCACCCCCAAATAAAATATCCTAGAAGTACTGTGTATGTAATATGTATGAGATAATTCAGGTAATAGCCAGTTTTCAAAGTGAATGAACCCCCAATACCATTTTTCTACCCCTCCTAAAGCAAATTGTTCCTCTTTGTTGTTCTGTCAGTTTCAATCACCGGTTAATATATGAAATGTGTTTTAATACATTAACAAAGGATACCAAATGGTAAAAGTGGAACAATTTAATGGCATACCTGAACCAGAAATACATCCAAAGCAAGCACAGGGCTGCTCCCGGGAGTCAAAGTCTGGTAAGGATTAGTTGATGTGGTAAGAGCCTTAGCCACCAATGTACCTACAGTTGCTTGCATGCCAAGTATAGCGGCACCCAGTCCCAGAAGGTTCACCACAATACCATTTTGCAAGCTTTTCACAACATCAGCACGAGGAGGAGCCTACAATAATAGCAGTCAGTGAAACAGCTCCACCAAATCATTTGAGATACACTTCAGATGTTACAAGTTACAATAAACCTAGGCCCTAGCAGAAGAACAGCTAAAATAAGGGAATTCATAAGCTACTTCAAAAAACTCTAGCAAATCTTGTTCAAGAAAATCCACCTTGATCCACATTACCCCGAGTCCCCAACCCCATAAAGAAGGGGAACAGAAACTGTAGCTTTAATTGAAATTACCACAAAACTGGAACTATGAACTTTTTTCATTGCGGGAATTCCCCAAGAGCCAATAGTGCATAACTCGAAACTCAATGCATAATGAAAACCCCACCCCTTTCCTTTTATCCTTCTCCATAAAAATAATTAGCTTTTGTACAGAACACGGTTCGAATTCTGAGATGCACATAATCCACATCATACGCTGTTGCACTCTTACCACTAAGGAAGGTAATGTCTCTGGAAACACCAAACATTCCAGAGCAACTCCATGAAACTTTTTGTTCGTCAATATCCCAATATATTTCGTGCATCTTCAAAGGGATGTAATGTAGCAACTTCAGGAAAACCATCAGGAAATTTGAAGAAAAGCAGAAGCAAAAATTGGATTACATGAATCATTAGCTTCTCATAGCACCAGGAACTTCAAACATCATCTGGCTCACAAATGGTACATTTATTCAGCTGGATGGATGAAGAAGCACCATCTCAGGTGACATCCATGTAATAAATACTCCTATTACTATTATATCAAAAATTACAAGTCATTTGCATCAAGTTAATAAGAATCTCTCACTATTTCTTTTTGCATATTGATTGGATGAGAGTCCAACATACTGTAGTCTATTTCAAAAAGCAATTTGAGAAAAATCTGGGTGTTACCTTTGAAGGGTCATTAGCTGTCTTCCGAAGCTTTTCAGACAAACGAAGATAGCCAAATGACCAAAAAACTGAAATGAAAGCAGCTGCAATTCCGCCCGCAGTTGAGTAGAATGTGAAGGGTGACGTAATCCTGCCCGTAATTGCAATGGAAAACGAAAGGATCACCGCAGCAACAAGTGTACATACAAGCTGTCCCCAAAATCCTAGAGTACCCAATCTCTTAAAGTAACTTGCAGTATTCAGTAGTCTTTTGGCAACCTAAATGTTTGAGCAAAGCCCAATCAATCAGTCTCTAACTCAACGACACAAATACAACAACATTAAAAAGCCTCAATCCCAAACTAGTCGAGACTGGATACATGAATCCTAAATTTCCATTTCATACCATTTGGAACAGTTTCATTCCGATGCTCAATAATATGACTCTAAAGGGGTTCTCGAAAATTTCTACCAACTCAAATACACCAATCAAACAAGATAATGTGCAGCACGACTAGTTTGGCACATTTCAAAACAGTGAAATCCCAATTAGGAACCCAAACCCATTCTTTCAAAACCTACAATGGATCCAATTAAAGCTATTTTTACTTCACACCCAAAAATATGCAGCAAAGTTCAAACACAGCAATAAATGACAAAATTTAGCATTTTTACAGTCTTTATTAATTTTTCATACACTAAAAGAAAACCCTAAAAGCAACAATTGAAATAGTACATATCCATTAGCAATCCCAGTAACCCAATTCAGTTCACAAAGCTAAAACACTCTTAACACAAATCGAAAGGTGATCTTCAACAATTTGGTACACATTGCAAATGCTACAAAAGGGTACTGGAATTACTGCAGAAATAGGAAGTACCTGAGCTAACTTAGCTTTTTCGGACTCTTCATTTGGGGAAGTGAAGGGTGAAGAAACAGGAGCAGAAGCCAAGATTCTGTTCCTTTTGCTGATGAGTCTGAATAGAGGCAAACTAAGAGGCTCTGTTTTCAAAGGGGAAAAAGGTAACGATGAGGGGGACGAAATTAGGGTATTTGGGCATCGGAGGAAACTACTCCTCCATGGTTTTCCGGCCGGTGGATGAACTAATGGCGCACTTCCGATGCCGGGGCGAGCCGCCGGCAAGAGTAAAGTTTGCATAGCTAGTTTTGTTCGAAAATTACTCAGTAGCTACAAACGCAATGTTTTAGAATAACAAAGCTCCGTACTGTTTTTCAGAAGATTATAAATTTATTTTTAATAAAAAAATTTATTTATACACCAATATATTTTTTATAAATATTTTTTAATTTTCACATAGAAACCTCAAAATAACACATTTTTTTCAATTTATTTTTATATAAATTATTAAAAGATTATGTTCACGATTTTCCTCTATCTTTTACTAATAAAAATATGGAAAAAATTTCAAAATGTTTTTTAATATTTAAGAGGGTTCATTAGCAATATTTTCAATATTTTGTAAAAATATCAAAAATTTATTTTTGTTATGTATCTTTATGTTTTTATTAATTATTTTTATTTAATTAATACAATATTTATATAACAGATTGAAGAAATTTAAGAAAAAGAATTATTTTTAAAAGGAACAAATGTTATCATATGTTACAATTTATCAAAATACATCAACTTTCATCTCTTTCTTTTTATTTCATCATGTTTTAAAAAATACAGCTCTCACTATTGTTTTAAAAAAATTCAATATCCAATTTTCTTAATTTTTTTTGTTTCTAAACACTTTTATTTACCGATATAAATATTCAAATTTCACTAATTATTCTTACGAAAATCACGAAATTAAAGAGTACCACATCTATTAAATTTTCAATATCCAAATTTTCACTAATTATTGTTATGAAAATCACAGAATCAAAAAATTCAATATTCAGTTTTCACTAATTATTGTAATGAAATTTTAAGATAATATTAAATTTAAAAAAAAATAATTTAGAAATTTGAACACCTATAGTATTATTTGTTATTTGACATATTTTTCTCACAGTGTATTTGTTTTATTTTTTAGAATTTTTGTATCCTTACTTAAATTAGTATTCATTCATTATGTATACCATTTATAATTGTATTCATTCTAATTTTCATGTTGTATTTTGTATAATGAAACTTGTATTTCTTTATTAGTTTGTAGTCATTTCAATATGTATGCCGCCAAATAAATATGTATTTATTTAAAAAACATATTTGTATTAGTTATTTTTTAAACTGTGTATTTATTTTTCTATTCAGAATCTTGTTTTCTTTTCTAAGTCGTATTCATTCTAATATGTATATTATTTGTATTTGTAGTCGTTCTAGTTTTTATATTTTATTTAGTATAATAATGTATAAAATATAAAAATAATATGATGAAAAAAGTGAGAATGAAATATAAAATTGAAAAAGAGTACGAGAATATTTATTGCAATCAATCTTAAATAAAATACAAATGTTAATAGCATTCATACCAGTTTAAATACGAATTGAGTCCAGATACAAAAATTTGAAGAAAAACTATAAAAACAAACAAACTAATAGAAATTTGCTCTTTTAATAAATTAAATACATAACTCGTTGACATACTTTTGGGATGAATACAAATTGGGGACAAATACAAGATTCATACTATGTGACATAAGATTTTTAATAAATACAAATCAGTGTTTTGAATACTAATTGGGAAGGAATACCAAATACTAAAAAAAACTATAAATACAAAACAAACTAATAGAAAATTGTTCTTCCTCAACTTGGTCTTCAACAAGTTTTTCAAAATCTTTTCACCCAATTTTTTTTCTTTTATTAATAGTGTATTTACCTTTTAATATTACTATCTTGAACTTGAATGCGGGTAGAATTATGAAGAAAC
Organism: Solanum lycopersicoides; assembly: GCA_022817965.1. Lineage (NCBI taxonomy): Eukaryota > Viridiplantae > Streptophyta > Magnoliopsida > Solanales > Solanaceae > Solanum > Solanum lycopersicoides. The sequence continues at coordinate 128,938,156 of CM040618.1, forward strand.
TTAGATCTTTTATCTTAAATCATTTTAGTTGTACAAACTACATTTTCGAATAATCCTGGAGTAATACATAAATTAAAGAGGCAAAATTCTCAAAAATTGATGATTATATGTGATACTTCTTATAGTCCTCTTTGAATCAGAAATTGGATTGCAATTTTTGTGTTTTTCCCTTTGAATCAGAAACTGAAAATAGAAAGATTGAAAAACACAAAAAAAATCTAAAAAATTTCAAACGGATACATAGAACAATAGAATAAAGATAAATACCTTAATCAATGAGATTGTTGAGAATTCAATTTCTGAAACCAAAAAAAAAAGGGAAGAGTGATATGAGAAATCTGAAAAATGGGGAAAACGTGATATGGAGAATTTGAAAAATATAGGAGAATGGAAGATATAAATTTTAGAGAGAAAATAAATTATTCTTTTTTAAATTTGGTAAGGATTAATCGAGAGACATTTAATTTATTTTTATTTTTTTAACTAAAAAAGTGTGCTTTGTGAGAGAAATTAGGAAATGATTTATACATTATTTTTTAAAAATAATGACATTTTTAACATTTTTACTAATATTTTTAAAATAGAAAATTTTCACTAAATATATTAGTTTTTTGACTAATTTACTATTTTTTTCTAAAAATGTTAATTACTGCAACCCATTTTGTATAGATGGTTTTGTTAAAATTTACTAATAAAGTGTACGTACTTTCCTTGTACGACATACAGAGAAATTGGATATCCTATATATATATTTTATTTACTGAATGAACTTTTTTTATTTTAAACACAATATAAATTAATATTTGACGAACATTATAATATATTATAATTCTTTTATATAGATATCTCAAATTTAAATATAAAGCACAAACTAACATCATGATTCTCTCTCCACCATCTTTTATTCGGTCACATGGAAAAAGTGAACTAGATTCATCACTGCTAAAGCAGCTTGGTTAATTTAGCTGTCTTAAGACTTAAATGATCATTAATTATCACTTTTTTGTAATTTATGAAGTTTTTAGCTTAAAGATTTTTCTTGAATAAATTTTAAGAAAAATAGAAGATCACAGCCAAAAGATTCCTTTTAAGCAACTAAAAATCTTTTAAAAAAATATTAAATCAAAATATTATCAAATATTAGACGATAATATCTTAATTCATATTTAGATGTTTAGTTAAAAATAAAAAGATGTCACTCATCACCTATCCTCCTTAATCTTCTTATTTATGTTTGAATTCAAACTTCAAATTGATTGTTTTATATAGTAGACTTATTATTAAACAACTTTTTTGAATACATAACTTTAATGATCGAATTCCAATGTTTCAGAAAATTACATTAGAATAACAAAGTAAACCGTGAGAATGGTCTAGTATGCCAAACACAACGTTAAGTCTGCCATGTCGGTAATTTAAGCTAAATATAGACTTAAATTTTGAAAATAATAAATAATAATAGGAGCATGCAGTTTAATATTTTAGTTTGGTTAATAATGAATTAGTGATACCGACCAATATTAAAATAAGACAAAAAAATGTTCTCCTGAGATATTGTATGAATGCAACTTTCTATCAGGAATAGCTATAAAGTCAACAAAATAAGCAATAAGCATATACACCATTGATAAATACAAAAGTGCACACCATTAGAAAAGAAAAAAATATTACCTAATTTAAAGGGAAAATGCACGAGTATTTCTCAACTTATATCCAAAATTTCATAGACACACTTATACTATACTAATGTCTTATTACCCTTCTGAACTTATTTTATAAGTAATCTTTTTCTCCTTTTCGGTCATATGGCACTAGCTTAAAAAAAAAAGTCAATCATCATTGAACTCATAAGATAGTGTCACGTAGGTCAAAAAGCGATAGAAAATTATTAATAAAATAAGTTCAGAAGGATAATAGGACTTTATAATAGTATAAGTGTGTCTTTGAGATTTCGGGCATAGATTGAGGGGTACTTGTGCATTATCCCTAATTTAAAAAATAATTACGAATAGCCATCTGCGACCATGTACTAATACAAATTAAGATATACTGACAGCATAAATATTTTTTATATTGTCAATATATATAAAACATAATATATATTTTGGATAGTTGGATAGATATTTTGTTTTATTAATACTAAAAGGGTCAAAAACTCAAAATTGATTATAATCTAATCAAAATGTCAAATAGGTTCAAATTTAATGTTCATTTTCTTTTTGGCATCTAGTTGAGGAATGAATTCAATTCAAAAAATGATTGTTTTATTTACTGGAATCTTCTTTATTGGATTAATAATAACTTAAAAGAATTTCAATGCTTCACTAAATTACATGAGAATAACATCTAACAGAACATTACCATAACAAATTCTACTAAGCTAAACATAGACTTTTAATTAATTAAGTATAATAATATTAATAGGACCATGTAGTTTAGTGTTTTTGTTGGTATGGAACTGGTGGTATTGACCAATTTAAGAAATAAGACAAATATATTAAAGTATATTAGCCATTACTCACTTGTATTATTAACCTATGTTTGAAATTCAAATAGTTTTTTAGTAATTTAGATGCTATATTTTGACAAACATTTTAAAAGTAAATTAGCCATTAGCCATTTGTTTTATTGACCTATGTTTGAAATTCAAATGATTTAGTAGTAACATATTTGTTAAGTATATTTTAATATATGGTCTAAAATTATATTTTAGTTGTTTTGGTATTATCAAAGTAGAGTAGTTGAGGATTAGACACCAAAACCAATAACTAATATTGATAAAATAAATTATTTACCATTCTTCTATTAAATTCACTTTGATTTTTATTTTATTTTCTTGTAATGGACCCATTTTAAGAACATGTCGGTGAATTCATGTCTTTTCTGAATAGACTACCTTTTTAAAGGGCTAAATATTAGTAAAAAAAAACAAAAGCAAGGGCCAATGTGTACAAATTTTACCATAGTTTTATTTTTTTCTTCATTATGCGTTTTACTGTTGATCGTAACACAACTATAAATAAAAGTTTATCTCCGTGACTCATTGTCATCTCATAAAAGCTAGTGCAATAATTTATCATTTCACTTTTATAAGATAAAAAAAAGTCACAAGATTAAAATCCAAACATGAAAACTCTTGAATCTGTTTGGAAAGTCATAGTCACGTCTAAGCCTACATTCTAAACTTGATCAGCATGCGAAAACTATTATTGATCTCAAACTAATTAAAAGTAACAAATAATAATATTCAATTCTCCACGAAATAAAAAATCGATGGTAATTACATATTATGATTTCTAGACAATTTTTTTAAGAAAAAATCATTTTAAATATTTTTCTCTATATACAGATATATTTTTCATATATTAAATCTTATATAAAATTTATATGAAAATATTAGATTTTATTTTAAAAAAATGACAGAAATCTACATTTAAGTTTCTTGTTACCATTATTCCCTATTAGCTTTATAAATTTCCAAAATTCCTCACTTTTACACATCAGATTAATGTATCAGTGCATCAAATTAATGTATCTCGCGCATCAGATTAATGTATTTCGTGCATCAGATAATTGTATCTCGTGCATCAGATTAGTGTATCATGTATAAAATGTAATGTATCTTACTTAACGATTAATGTATTTTACGCATCAAATTAATCTTTCAGTATTTATATGATTGTATCAGATTGAAAATTTTCTGTAATTATAAATTTATAAGGGACAAATGATCATTTTATCTTCAATAAAAGAATGTGAAATTATGTAATTATAATTATATCACCAAATATGACACTGAAATATATAATAATTACGTTATGATAAGCAAATTACTGCATTATGTAACTATTACTCTAGTAATTGCACCTATTTATTTAATTTTATAAATTTAAATTTAAATATTTATTTATACACACTTAAAATTAGAAAATATATATATCAACCGAAAATCAAATCTAAACTATATATTCATGTATTACTCCTTAAATTATTGATTTCTGTATATGCTCACTCATAAGGAAAATTTGAAAAGAAGGTAGCATTGGAAACATGAAAATGGAGTAGGGAAAAAGTCAATAGGAGGTGGACTTTAATTACACCTCTCTTTTTTTGCTAACGTCCTCTACCAAAACCACAAAGATTCCCTCATTCTTTTCTTTTAATAAAATATGAGTATATGACTACTTAAATTCACTAAAATAAAATCAGCCTAAGGTCTATCGAAAATAAAATTTTCAATTGATGTTAAAGTAAATATAAGTTTGCATATTATTGTATAAAGAATACACGAAATTTAAGAATATAAAGATTGATTCATAATTTTACAGAATGAGTATATAGATAAGTTAAATTTAGAACAGAATGAGGACAGAAACAAAGTAATACAATAATAGCCATTCACTTTGTTTTCCCATACTTACTCAAGTACCCTTTTATTACTACTCCTATATCAATATCATTTCATTAATGTAGCAGAGTGAACCACAACACTTTTTCTTTTTTTTTTGCCTTACACTTCTCCATCTTTTGCTGCCTTTTTTGGTCACCAAAACAACTTCTCTAGTAGTTGGTTTACCTCTTCCTCTTTCTTCTTATGTATATAGAAAGTATTATGTTGTAATCATGAATAATCACTTCAAGAAATGATGACTATCTCAGAGCATTACTATTCTTTCTGGTCATTTGGGGTCTTTTTCTTTCTTCTTTTATGTCCTTCATTTGGTCTCAACATAGATGGAACTCTCTTGTTGTCTTTCAAATACTCTATTCTTGATGACCCTTTATCAGTTCTTGATAATTGGGACTATAATGATGCAACCCCTTGTTTATGGAATGGTGTAACTTGTGCACCAGACATGTTTAGAGTCATTAGTTTAGTACTCCCAAATTCTAAGCTTGTTGGTTCTGTTCCACAAGAATTAGGCTTTATTCAACATCTTCATACTATTGATCTTTCAAATAATTTCTTGAATGGAACACTTCCTCTTTCACTTCTCAATGCTTCTGAACTTCAAGTTCTTTCATTGTCAAACAATGCTATTTCTGGTGACCTTACTGAGTCTATTGGAGTGTTAAAGAGCTTAAAGGTTCTAAATCTTTCTGTCAATGCATTTGTTGGAAATATCCCACAAAAGCTAAGTTCTTTGCAGAATCTAAAAGTTGTTTCTTTGAGTAAAAACCTGTTTTCTGGTGCAATACCAAGTGGATTTCAGTTTGTTGAAGTGTTGGATCTTTCTTCTAACTTGTTGAATGGAACTTTGCCTGATGATTTTGGTGGTGATAGTTTGAAATACTTGAACTTTTCATCAAACAAGCTATCTGGTTTAGTGTCACCACAATTTGCCAAGAAAATACCAACGAATGCTACAATTGATCTTTCATTCAACAGCTTTACAGGTGAAATCCCAGAGTCATTAGCTTTATCAAACCAGAAAACAGAATTCTTTGCAGGAAATACAGATCTTTGTGGCAAACCACTCAAGAAACTCTGTACAATCCCTTCAACACTTTCATCTCCACCTAATATAACCACTAATCCTCCAGCTATTGCAGCCATTCCAAAAGAAATTAACTCAACCCCACTTCAAGATTCTGATGGAACAACACAAACTGCAGCTCAAAATCAACAACAACATGGGCTAAAGCCAGGTACCATAATGGGAATCATAGTTGGTGACTTAGCTGGTGTTGGTGTTCTTGCTATTGTCTTTCTTTATGTCTACAAATTGAAGAAGAAGAATAAAGCAAGTGAGGCAACCATAGAAAGCTCAATTGACAAAGATAAAAAATACAACAAAACACCACAACCATCAATAGTTGTTGTAAAAGAAAAAGACACCATTTTTCCTAGTTGGCCATGCTTGACCATAAATCAAGAAAGTTCAGATACTGATGACAGCAAAAATCAAGAAAGTGAAGACCAAACTGATTATGAAACAGAACAAAAGAATGAGAAAATCAAGAAAACAGAGAGGTCATTTGTAATGGTGGATGGTGAAACAGAATTAGAGCTAGAGACTTTGCTTAAAGCCTCAGCTTATATTTTGGGGTCAAGTGGAGCTAGCATAGTTTACAAAGCTGTGTTAGAAGATGGAAGTGCATTTGCTGTTAGGAGAATTGGAGAGAGTGGTGTTGATAAATTGAAGGATTTTGAGCAACAAATTAAAGGAATTAGCAAGCTAAGGCATCCAAATCTTGTTCGTGTTAGAGGATTCTATTGGGGAGATGATGAGAAATTAGTCATATATGATTATGTTACTAATGGAAGCTTAGCCAATATTGGTTACAGTAAGTCACCTTTCTTTCATCTTCATTATCTTTATCATAGTTATAGTTTTGATAAATCTTTTCTGTGCTTATCATAATTACCCCCAAATATTCTTGATTAGTCAAGTGTACTTTGTCATTTGATGTCACTGCAGCAACATTCCCTGATTTGTCACTTAACATAAACATTAAAGACTATAGTTTAGCGGTAGTAATAAATACTTTATTTAGGGGCGTCTGGTAGCTGATTAGAGTTATGCATGTATTTAATCAGGTAGAAATTGGTATTATTTCATTCAGATATTACTTATGCAGAATTTAATATCTATGTCTACACCAACTACCAAACGACTCCTTTTGTAAGTACACTATCTGTCATTAGAAAAACAAGTAGTGTACATAGGCATGGATTTTCGTTACTAATTTTGCAGATACTATACTTCATATGTGGTTGTGTTTTGAAGCTCCCAATGGTCCTCCATGTGACATTGTCATAATCCGTGAAAGTCACCAAACTATACTACAATACATATAATACGTCAAAATACATGTGCACCCCTTCTCAACAATATTGTAGTACCACAAACGTTCAAGAGACTTGATTTTTTTCAAACTCCACGTTTGAGATTATACTGAGTATATTATTATTGTTTAAATTTTTCAGGAAAAGTTGGCTCCTCTCCTTACCATTTATCGTACGAAGTTCGGCTCAAGATAGCAAAAGGAATTGCAAGAGGATTAACCTACATCCACGAGAAGAAACAAGTACATGGCAATATTAAACCAAGTAACATTCTCTTAACACCAGATATGGAGCCCATAATAAGTGACATTGGGCTTCATGGGCTAATGCATGGTAAAAACACCTCTAAACCGGATAGTTCGGGCCGGCATTTCGGTAGCAAGCGGTCCACATCCGCCTCCCGAGACGGTTTAAATGATCAACCGGTTCATGGAAGTCCTTACATTGCCCCAGCCGGGTTCGTGGTAGGGTGCACGTCCCCCTACCACGCCCCGGAGTCTTTGGAGAGTCTCAAACCTAGTCCTAAATGGGATGTTTACTCATTTGGGATTGTGTTGCTTGAGCTTTTAACCGGAAAAGTATTCTCGGACCGGGAGTTGAGCCAGTGGACCACCGGTTCAGTATCGGATGACGTGGATCGGGTTTTAAGGATGGCTGACGTGGCGATTAGAGCTGACGTGGAGAGCAGGGAAGAGACCACGGTGTCATTGTTTAAGTTAGGTTTTAGTTGTGCATCGTTGAATCCACAAAAAAGGCCTACAATGAAAGATGCCCTTCATGTGCTTGATAAAGTACCAGGTTATTCACATTACTAATCATTATGTTGGGACCAAGAAAAGCTATAAAGAGCTGTTTAGTTCTCTTTAATTTTGTTCTTCTTTTGACTTTAGTAAGATTTTTGCTACATAAAGAAGAGAAGAACCGTTGTGTTGTAATTGATGAAAGTGTTTGTAAGTTTGACAAATTGATCAAGAGTGTATTTATTTGAGTTTTTCAATAATAGTAGTAGAGTTTGTTTTTTCACTCGATTTTCGAAGTTCGCGTTAGAGTCCTAATTAAAACTGTAGTGTTAATAAGGCATGAATCGAAAAATATGATATAGTATTCTTTCTTATATGTTCAATCGAACTTAATAATTTTGATTTAAGATATGTTTAAATTATTTTCGAGAAATTTGATTTTGTTATCCTTTATAAATTTATTTTTACTTTTATGTTTTTTTATATGAGATTTTCATTTTTACATATGAGAAATCTGAAAAAGTTATTTTCTTTTACCTAATTTGTAAGTGGTCGTAAAACGTCGTTCCCTTCCTGAGTTTACGGTCGTGAGATTTCTTTGTTGTTAAGTACCGTTAGTGAGAAAAGCAAAAAAGAGTTGCTTAAATTGAGCTGTTGGAATATTACCAAAGAGGTGCATTGATTTACTTTAATGGTCAAAAAGATGGTTTGATCACATCAATTCACTACTTGAGTAGTCAAGGCTCCATCGTTGCCCTTCTTTTTCTCTCTTTTGGGCTTTCGCAAATTAAAATATTTATTTGTATATGATCTTACTATACTTAAAATATAATTCTAAAAGATAGCGATTAATTTCCTCGCAAAATAGAGGAATCGAATTATAATATGCAAAGTGAGCAAAGGCACTTTTCTAAAAGACTTTCTCAAAAAGCTAACACAACAAAGAATCGATATGTACTTCTTTTCAATGAATTTCGATACGCGAGTTTTTTTCCATTAAACAACAATAATATTTAGGCTAGCTTGTGTACGTTAACTATTTCATAGATACCTACTACCTCGTACCTCCTGTATGATAACTTTGCGCACCCAAGCTTGGCATAGAGGAAGGAGTGGAGTCGCATAATGATTTTGTACATTTGATATGAAAATGTTAGTTGAAAATAGCAACTGTTGATGATCTATCGTGGGATGAACTATAGCATCTACTCTTGCTAATAAACTGTAAACAGATTTTTACAAGGTTTAAGGAAGGGAAAATTCAGCAGTAAATAGAGTTTCTATTGACAAATTGATAGAATTTGTTTAGATGAATAAGGATGTATCAATATCACTCTTTAGATACATAAACAAGAAGAGAAATGGAAATAATCAGTTCTTTGAAGCAGACTGAAAGATGAAGACAGCGGTCAAAACACCCACCAATGCAGTGACTGCCAATGCTACTGTAGGTAAGGGCCCCGAGACCCCGAAATTCTGAAAAAAATAGAATCAAGTTTAACTAGAAATTCATGTAATTACTCATCAAACAGTTATATGGTGGTTAAAATCATAATGTTCATGACAATAATGTATCCAGTGAAATCCCACTAGGTGGACAGATAAAAGAAAGTCCAATATACAGATAATATACAAACTACTGGACATTCAAAATCACAACATCTCAAACCTATCTGGTGTCTGCTGAACTCAGTTACCATTGCGGTGGTGGTTGGTTATTATTCTTTTAATTTACGCAACATGACAGTACAATAAATGTAGATGCACGAGGGAAGCTTTTTCTTTTTCCTTTTTTTCCAACTTGGATGAATAGAACAAGAAACAATTGGTATATCGAACATCATGTTAAGTGGGGTTCCAATCTACAGATATCTGAGATTAGGATAAGTTTATTTGGTATAAGATCTCATATATCAAAGTAACAGGTACACTTTAGCATGTTCCACCGAAAGACATGTTATGAATCCAATCTGTTGTAAAATATATTGTACACATTAATAAAAACATGAGAGTAAATGTCCTACCTCCAGAAGTCCTTTGCCTGTCGCTATTTCTACACTAATAGCAGCTGCAAAACCAACCATGGCAGATCGACCAAGCCATACGTCCAAATTACTTCCGTCCTTGGAACTCTGCTCACATCGTATGGAAAGTGATGCTGCCCTACTTGGCATAGCTTTTATCTGAGAGAAACTGTTCCTGATCACTGTAAATGCAAAGGATCAGTTCCTAACCACTAGCACAGGGACTTGCAAATTTAAAATATACTCTAATTGCTTACAATCTGCATAGCATGTATAAACCACTCCCCCAATCTACGCCACCATTCAATATATAATAAGAAAAGAAAAAACATACAAGAATTAGGCTCAAATACGAAGAAGAAAGGTAACCTACATTCTTCCCTTAAGGTGTGACCGATGTGATAAACTGCTCTTATCTGTTTGTTCATTAAGTTGTAATTAATTGAAACAAATATTGAGGCCAAAATCTATTTGATCAAAGCTAGAGCGACCTCTCTAATTAAATTGGTAAGTAACTTCTTATATGATGGAACATGATACAAACGACTTTCACGGAAACTAATCCACTAAGGAAGAACAATGTTCTCTACAAATGTCAACTGAAAGAACAAGGGAAGGATGGAGAAAAATGAGTTTTGTTTCTCGAATAATCGTAATGTAAAGATATAAGTGTTGATCACCCACACCAAAATCATACGTATTTGATTCAGGTATGTGTTTACTGATGAACCGTTTGTTTACACATATTTGCGAGAGCCATAAATTCCACAATCTTAATGTCATGATAGAATTTGTGTTAGATTCGCTACTTAATGAAATTCCTCACATGCTAATTTCCAGTCCTCTTCTTTTAAAAGCACATGAAATTCAAAAATTAGTCCTAATGGAAGGGGTAGCTCCATGGGTAAATATAGATATATACAAAAACTGATAGCAAATAAAGGAAATGACTACATATGCTGCATTTATAGTAGAATAAGACCTAAATAACATAAATATCAGCATAAAATTGTCTGTTAGATAGAATAAAACAAAGAGCAGAATTATACAAAACAAATATGAAAACCCTGAATCCGGCACTGAATGTACCAATTGATTATTCAACAAAAAGATGAAAAGTGGGCTTACAGAGCGGAGAACCAGTTGCAAAAGTAGTCCCAAACTGAGTACGAGTTGAGCCCTTAATAGAAGAAATGGATACTGGGTTTGACACAACAACATCTGCAAAAAACATTAAATTAATTTTTGTTAATTCTTTCAGTTTTTAGACACAAAAAAGGAAGAAATTGTGAATAGAATTACCACGAATTGAAGTGCAGAGAGAGCTGGAAATTTGAACAACAGCCATGTCTGGCGGGTGATTTTGGGGAATTATGAAAACTACACCGCTCAATTTCTATCTTTCTACAATCAAATACTCTTTCTGATTTTTTCCTTTCATTCAGAGCAACGTAAACACGGGAATTGCTGACACGTGTCATTAGTTTATTTGGGCCTTCGGCTCCTTTGGTATTGGGCTGTGTAAATCCATACAAGAGTTCAGTTCAATGGGTTTATGAGTGTGTGAAACTAAACTTTAACTTCATATTGTTGGAAAAATTGCATGTAAGAGTAAATGAAATTATTAATTTAAAATAAATGTTATAATTATAGTTTTATTTTATCTTAATTTATAGTAAATATTTTTTTATTTTTCTCTCTTTTCAAAAATTTTGCTCGCCATTCTTTTTCGACTCTCTTACTTTATGTAAAAATAAATGTATAAATTTTTGTATTTGTATAAAGTGGGAAAAAACTGTATATACAAATACAAATACATTCGCCTCTCTCCCCTGAATCTCTCTCGCCACTCTTCTGAATCTCGCTAGCCTCTCTCACTTTATACAAACACAAATGTATAAATTGTATTTGTATAAAGCGAGAGAGAACTGTATATACAAATACATAGATTTTTGTCTTATACATTTATAAAAATATAAATTCCCCCCTGCCTAGTTCTCTTTTGTTTTTCTCTCTTTTTCGCTATATACAGACACAAATTATATAAAATACAATGTATAATTTGTATTTGTATAAAGCGATAGAGAGAATTGATACACAAATACAATTACTTTAACTCGATTCAATTGTATACAAATTAAAATTTTATGCAGATATACAAAAATAAATAGCATATACATATACAAACGCAATTTTCATAGACACAGACACCCTGTTTATACAAATCAACGCAATTTATACAAATCATATGCCTTTATACAATCAGATGTTGCCTGCGATTTTATTCAAATCTGATGTTGCATAACAAAATCATAGTTATAGAGTATTAATATGATATTTATATTTGTTAAATCTAAAATTTATTCTATGTTATTTTATATTAGTTATCGTCTCAATTTTTGTGATAATCAATCTAAAAAAATGATGTATTCTTATATTTAGTAATAACTTAGATTTTTAAGAACATCATTTAATCCTAAATAAGATGATTATAGTTGCATAAAGTGTTCATGTTTGATCTAGACAACAAATTCAAAAGTCTTTATTTTAAGCTCCAAAACAAACAAACAATATCATATGAATTGAGACAAATAAAATATTATTTACTCCTAGGAATATACTACCTCCCTTTTTCAGTTTAACTAATGAATAAATTATCTCATATAGAATGTGAGATAAATTAATATCATTCTTAGTTATCTCATCCATTAACCAAATATGAAATAAACCTTTTAAAGTTTTTCCATAGTTTTTTAGAGAACGTATAAACATATAATAATAATAATAATAATAATAATAATAATAATAATATTATTATTATTATCCATAAAAGTCAAATTTCTTGATAAGTCCGTAAATTGTACAAATCCGCGATACCTAGTAATTAAAAAATCACAATCAAAATATTTCATTTTTGGAAATCATCGAATGTAACCTCAAAAAAGATTATATACCAATAATAATTAATATTCATCAATTGAAGACAGTTGTAATTTGTAACATTGTCAATAATATGAGTTTTTGGCTAAAATCATTTTTTTATTATAACTCAAATTTAATGTACATCCTTATATTATCTAAGTGAACAAAGAACATTTTTATACTATCCAAAAAAAACAAAACAAGAATAATCCTTCATTATTATTTTGTTAAGAAATCGATGAATTAATAAAAATATATTTTACTAATTTGGTATGTCTTGCTCACGGTGAGAAAATCAAAGTAACCTAAAAAGAATAAGGATGCGGATAGAAAATGAATCTTTCATTCTCATAATTTAAATTTTGTTTGTTGTTAGTTTGTATGTTTTTTGCATCATCAATTAAATTAACTTGCAACAATACATAAGTCTTGTAAAGTAAATGAACTTGCAACAATACATACGTCTTGAAATATTTATACAGTGGATTTCAATGTTTACAAAAAATTGTGTTAAAAAAATCATTTTGTTTACTTATGAAAATAAAGAACTAATTACATTATTTGAAATTTGTGTTGGTGGTGTTAGTTTTTTTTATTAAAAAATAGATAAAATGATGCATCTTGTAACTTTTTGGAAATTGCAAAATGTTTTTTGTTCACTTATATAACATAATGATATATTTTAAGTTTAAGTCATACTTCAGGGATAATTTTAGCAAAATCTCTTAATCTTGCCCAAACACATTAATACTTCCTCAATCCCATAATAATTCATTATTTCCATTTTATACAATTCTTAAAAAATCATAAATAAAATGATCAATTTGATTAATTTATCCTTTATCTTCACTGATGAATAACAAAATAATTTATGACATACAAAAAGTATAGGTACTCCAAAATGGGTGAGAACATGAGTACAAAGGAGTAATTAAGTATTTAATGAACTCTTGGAAAATATAAATTCTAGGAACTTTAATTTTTCTTAAGCTTCCAAAGAGAAATTATGGGAACATTAAGCATGATGATGATATTACTCTTTGGAATAAAATGGGAAAAAATTAATAAATTTTGTCTTGATTTAATAAGTGATCAAGTAATTTGAGACAAACATTTTTAGAAAGATGGTACATAAGGAGTAGTTTTTTGGATAATGTATACTTCATCCGTTCCATATTAATTGATCATTTTTTTTAATTTTGTGAGATGCTTAAGAAATCATAAGTAAAAAAAGTAATTTACTAATTCACCCCTTAAAAATTTCTTGGGAAACAAGCAAATATGATCACTTTTAAAAGGAATTAATTGCAAGGGTATTATAATTTTTTTTTTTAATGTTTTCTTGATTTAGTAAGATGAACAATAAATATGTGACAAATACTTTTCGTATAATAATCAACTAATATGAAAGAGAGTATCCATTTCTAGCCGTTCCAGTCCACCTGTCTACAAAATATTGGAAGACATATTTCTTAATAGATTTGTTGATACGCAATCTAATTGGGTTTATAAACAATGACAAACTGTTTACTTAGACTAATATATTTAGGTTTTCGAACTCGCAGCTGGAAATTAAATGACCTAACATAGATACCCTTTCTGTTCAGCTAAGAGAATATTCAGTCCAACAATTAAATAACTTTATGTACTTTCGACAAAATGACAAATGAAATTAAGTTAATGTTTAATACTTATTAGTACCTATTTAAAACAAAACTAGCAGCTTACATTGACTTGGATGTGGCATATAATATACTCTTTCCAGTCAATTCTTAATATTGTTTAATCGAATAATAAATATATTTGGTTTACAAAATGATTAAGTCATTTTAATAACGAAAAAGGATTATATTTGTTTTTTTACTAGTAATTTATATATTGAAAGAATATAACGATGCACATAACATATTTTCTTTGTATGGTACTACCGGTGAATCAGAATTCAGTAGTGCTATGATTTGTCATAGGGATTAGTATTAGGGTTAAAGTTGGAAAAATTATTTTTTAATTTTTTATCATATGAGTGTAAGTTTGAAGTTGAGGGAAAGTTTAACTTTTGTGGGGAAAAAGTATTTAATTGTGGGGAAGTGAGCCAAATGATACCTTTTAACAGTTGAATAATAAAAGTATTGATTGCATTAAGAAAAAAACACATCAAATTTGAAGTAACAAAGACAAAAATCAGACGTTTAATTTGGTTAAACAAAATTGACCACTTGCTAAATTAGCTGGTAAGGATTACGAATTGAAAATCTTTCACGAAAAAAGCTATGCTTGGTACGGCAGAAATTTTTATTGTAAATAAACTTCTTAAAATGAGAATATGACTTATGTTCACCATTTTTATCACTAATTTTGATATTAAATCAAATTATTCAAATATACTCTGTACTATCTGACATCGTTTCAAATTTTGGTTCATGCTCTCCAACAATGTCCCTAGAATCACCTGCGAGATTGCTCCTCTTTTAATTAAGAATTTTAATTTAAATATTATATATATATATTATTTTTAATAAGAGAGTGTTTATCCCTATACAAAATAACTTTGTTGTTTCACACATTAGATTGAGATTATTATAATAAGATATCAATAATTTTCTAGTATGAATATATACTATACTCTGTACATATGGTCATAATTCAGATGAGCAAATATTACATTGGGTTATTTCTTATCTAAAGAATATAATATAATATAATATAATATAATATAATACTCCTACAATTACAATATGAAAAGAAAATCTCAGAAACATTGACTGACACAACTAAGACTTTGGTTTCCCACCATAAGCTTGCTGACAAATCGACGTAGATTTCTGCGATTTCAAGCAAAGTTGCGAAGAAATCGGACATTTTTGTAAACAATTATCCCCTAAACTGCCGGTAACTGAAGTTTCCCGGCCGAAAAATCCCGCCGGCGGTGACCCATTCAAGAAATTACCGTCAAGATACAACCTTTTCAATGTCGCCTTTTTGCTATACTGCAACGGAATCGGTCCCCGGAACTTGTTATACCTCAATGACAACGACGACAATCGAGGGAAAATCGCGAAATTTACCGGTAAATACCCTTCGAGTTTGTTGAAACCCAAATCGACGGCGACAAGGTCGCTGTTCAAATTAACAATCTTAGAGATCTTGACGAGTGTAAAGCTGTTGTTCGCCATGTCGATTTGTTGTAACAAAGGTAACTGAAAGAACCAAGTTTCAATAGTTCCAAATAACGAATTTTCACTAAGCTCCACAACTTCCAGTTGATTTAACCCATAAAACGACGATTTTAATAGAGGCCCAGATAACGAATTAGCCTTCGCTGCAAGTTCTAGTAGATTTGGGGGTAATTTTGGGAGTGACCCAGTTAGCTTATTGTAACTAAGATCAAGTCTTCTCAAGCTTGTTAACTTATTCATCGAATTTGGTAACCCAGAAATCAAATTATGAGAAAGATCAAGAGAAAGCAGAGATTTTAAAGAAGTAAGCGAAGGTGGGACTGACCCAGAAAATGAATTGAGTCGAAGAACCAGGTTCTTGAGATTTGGTAAAGAAGACAGAGAAGAAGGAATTGGGCCATAGAAATTGTTATTCTGAAGATCAAGAGTAACAAGTTGAGTGAGTTTAGAAATTAACGGAGAAAGAGTCCCTGTATAACCAGCAGGATCAAGCGTAAGTTCAGTTACTCTGTTTCCAGAGCTACAAGAAAGGCCACAAGTGAAATGAGTAACACGAGGAACAGAGCAAGGGTCTGTAGTAAAATTCCAAGAACCTAAACAAGAATATGAAGGAATAGAGGAAGGTTTAATGGCGGCTTTAAAAGCTTGAAGAGCAAGTATGTCTGAAGAAGGAGGAATTGATTGAACTGATGAAAGTAAAAAAAGAAAGAGAAAGAAGAAAACAGAGGTTGTTGATTTTGACATGTTTGAAAAATGGCTACAAAAATGATCAAAGTTTTTTGGTTTTGTAATGGAGGGTTCTGGTGGTTTAGGCACAGTGTGGGTCCTTTTGATGATATCTTTGTACAATTAGCTGTAGAGCAGTATATATAGGGAATAGGATTAACAAAGCTATAATTTGTTTTAACTGGTGATTAATTAAAAAAAATAGTGTATTTATATATTGGATTTGCTGTCATTTGGTTTAACTTAGGGGTCATACATTATAGGGTTGGTGAGCAGGTGGTTGCTAAACAAATAGGAATGATAAAAATATTCAGTTTTTCTATGATTACGAGATTATTGTTAAATCAGATTCTAAAAAAAATAGTAGGTATATAAATCTCGCACTGTTATTGTTATTACGAATCACTTTATGTACATCTTGAATATTTTATGGACTATTTTAAATACGTCTTACGAACACATATATTAAGTAGCTCTATGTGATAAAGAAAGATGACAAAAGAGAAAATAGTAGTATGTTATAGAGGTGGAGAATGTAAATTGATTAGGTGAGGGATAGATTATGCATTTGAAGAGTGGGAAGAATATGATGGTCTGGCGAATGGCCCAGTAGACGGTGCATTATTGTTTCCATGAAGTTTAACCACACTTTTATCTCTGTAATTATTCTATTTATCAAAGACAAATTAGATGTGTGAATAGAAATTATTATTCAGAAATACTTCTACTGATTTTTTCATAATTATATCTGTATAAATAGATGGTTTGCTAATTACTCTAAGAGAAGTGTGCATTGACTTGAAGGAATCGTTAAAATAAACTATTTTTGATAGATTTATAACTTTAACTGTAACAATAACAATATCATACGTTACATTTTTAAGATTATCTCACCAATAAAAAGTGTTTCATTACATGTTTATGAAAAATACTGTTACAGATCCCAAAACCAAGTAAGATTGATTATGATTCAGAAAAAGAATAACGTAAAAAGCTGGTTACCCGTTTTATTGTGAAAAAGCTTTAAGTTACCTTTTCCTTTTTTTTCTAAATGGAATATTTTAGTGATAACATGTTAGAATCGCACTAAGTTTTGATGCATTATTTTTGTCGTTTTCCCTATTATAAGATGGTTAAAAAAAAAAGATATTGACAGGAAGGAATCTAGTACGGTTTTTTTTAAAATTTTTATTTTTCATAGTTTGCAGTAATTGTGATGTTTATATCCACAAAAATTTAAAAATGGTGGGGTAGAGAGTGATAGTGTTGTTTATTTACAAGAGTACCGACGCCTCGTCAAAATCATCCCGCATGCGTTATGCCTACCGCAATTACTAAATACTGTCCGACACCCTTCTTTGTCCACCAAAACGCGGCCATGTATTATCAATTGAAAAATAAGAGTTTTATTTTTATTTATTTTATCTTGTCCGTCATAATTTTGTGATTTTTGAAATTAAATTATGTTTCAATTGATATAAGTTCTTAAGAAACTAAGCTTCAACGCATATCTTGTAATCGGATTCTAAATACCTCTTAACTACATAAATTGTCATGGATTAAGCTGTTTAACTTGTTATGCCTTGTGAAACATAACTTACCTTATCATATGATACCAAAAAATAAGTTTATGGCTTGCAATTTTGCTTTTTGCAATGTCAAGATATTTATGATTATTTTCTTATTACGCAAAAAATGTTGAATAACAATAAGGATCATAATTATAAATGCGAATGACCCGTCCAAATTTGGCAACCCCGACACTCCTAACCCACAAATATATGGTGGTTAAATAGTCGTTAAAAAAGTTAAAGCGCCTATTTGATAAATTAATCATGTCAAATTTAAAGGGTTATGAAGGAATTCTTTAGTTAAATAAATGTCATATTATATCATAGCGTTGATAAAAACCATATCACATAATCATATATTAGTTTAATTTTTTTTTTTTTCAATTGATATGATGTAAAAAATATTTTTTTAAAAATGGTAATAGTTGTTAATGGTCATCATCAATGACAGTTGTGAAGTATGTCTAATTATGATGGCAAAATTGAATTCAATTCGACTCATTTGTTACCTCAAACCATTTTAACCCAGTGGCTCGTATATCCTTGATAAGATTCGGATGCTCTCCATAAGATACAGACAAAGAAAGAATATATTATGAGTCACTAGCTATGAATTATGATACGCCTTTCTTTGGTTTTTGTTACACATAAATGTTCTTTCAAGGTCGTATAATAAAGCTTATCAACAGAGGTTTAGGCTATCGTCCCCTTTTGCTTGTTCTTTGTAAATCTGTATAGATCTTGGATAAAATAAAAGGTTTGCTCTACTGAAAGCTTAGATTTTTTTTTTTTAAAAAAAAACAATAACTCATTTCATCCCATTAAAAATTGATTTGATATGTAACCCGAATAGATTTTTGAAAAATTCTTTTCAAAATATTTTTGAAAAACTTTTTATTTTATTTTATTTTATGTTATATATAGTTTTGATAAAGAAAAAAAAAAGTTATTAGGTACTAAAAAACTTATAAAATAACAATAAAGCTATTAAAACTTAGTAAAAAATGAATGGGTTAGGTACCAATCCATTTTGGCCCAAACAAATGCGGGTTGAATTAGATTGAGTTTTGAACCGCCTAAATTTAGTTCAATCCGTCCAATTATCACCCCTACATTTAATGACTATGGAACAGAGTAACACTCAGAATTTAAATTTTAATTGTCTATTAGACATAACAATTATCATAATAAGTAGATTAACAAATAAATATGTATAGATTTCAAATAACATTTTTAACATAAATAATTTTTTTTTAATTGCTTGCATCAAAAGTTGCATGAATGATTCATAAGGTATATATGCATACACAATTTATCCAAAATAACCAATTTTTATCAAGAAATATTACCTTTTTTAAGCCAAGAGAAGTTTATTTTAAGATGTCAAATTAATGATGATTTTTTATTAAAAAAAGAATCCTACCAACATATAAGCAAAGTTTTGCCAAGTAAAGAGTAGTTGTAGAATGGTGGTGTTTGGTAAATATTTCATCTGGTTGAATAAATCATGGAATAGTTAATATCTCAAGTTAATAATTATTCAAAATGATTTTTTTTAATTCATACCACCAAAATAAATAAATTTAATGATTTTAAACAAAACATGCCCACTTAAAATATAAACTATTCAAATTTTAGACTTTAATCAAAGGAAAAACAACTTTTACCAAAAATAATCATTTCAACTTCTTGTTGTCGTCATGTTTATAGATATTCTTTTGACCTCTTGTCTACAAGTAGGATTTGTCACACCTATAAATTGTAATGGCTTAGGCAAAAGAAAATATTAGTTTGTAGTATTTACAAATATACTTAAAAGGGAACACGTTATCTAACGTGTTATATATTTTACAGGAAATATAATCTTCTTTCTCTAATATTATTGAAAATCTGTGATAGAAATAATGTAGATGTCAATAATATATTATATCTCTATTTCTAGATATAATATTATATTATATCATGTTAGGAATTAATTATGAATATTAAAAATCTAATTGGTGATTTTATATGGATATAATATGTTAATAATAAT
This sequence comes from Solanum lycopersicoides, assembly GCA_022817965.1. NCBI lineage: Eukaryota > Viridiplantae > Streptophyta > Magnoliopsida > Solanales > Solanaceae > Solanum > Solanum lycopersicoides. The sequence goes on from CM040618.1 coordinate 128,958,140, forward strand.
TACTATATAGTATTAATACTATTAAAACAAGTAAACAATAATAGCTCTCCAAAACCTTACTAAATTAATATAGGTGGTAATATATATGAGATCGTGAAATATTATTATTTTATTTGAATGAGATTTTATTTTGATCAAATTAAAATCATTGTATTTTAAATTTATGTATCATATTTATTAAATTTACATAAGAAATAAATCTATGATATCACTGTATCTTACAAAATTATATACCATTTGAATCTATTTAAAATAAGTTATATATAAAGTACAACACATGTGTACGATTCATTGTACAATGAATCTATTTAAAATAAGTTATACATAATTACAATGCATGTGTACGATTCGTTGTAAAATATCCTTTTTAGTTGAATGATTCATAGTAAAATAATTCAAGATTTCAATTATTGTTCGTAAAAAATAAGTTCATTATACATAATGTTTATTATTTCTTAATAATCAGATACTATTCACAGTATCTTTACTATAAATATTTAACGTATGATGGTAAAAAAACAAACTATATAAGTAACATATGAAACTTCTTGAAACCACACCAAAATATGACTTCTAAGTAAAAAGGTGTCACAAAAGCAATAATGATAAATTATCAAATACGTAAAATATCATGTGAGTAGAAAATAAATCTTTCCACAATACCGAAATTTTTATTTAGATGCAATAAAGAAAATTAGAGATGAATTTCAACTAAATTTAAATATTAACAAAAAAACAAAATATAACAGAATCACAGTTCACTATATTATATGCGATATAATTGTATTTTTAAAGAATACTAATTTATTTATAATATTAATAGTATATATGTTTATGTAAAAGTGTTGAAATTATATTATCGTATTGAAATAAATAATTTTTTTTCCCTACTGAACCAAGTTGAGACTGAAAAAATATATTTTAGAGAAGTTATTAAATATTAATTTAATGAGGTTTTAGCATAGTAATTTTGCCGTTGAGGTAAAATAAAATTATACTAGTATTAAGTAATTAGCAACTTCAATTTTCAATAACGGGTAGTTAAAATTACATATATTTTTTATTTTTTATTTTGTAATAAATATGAATTAGGTAATAATCTTTTTAGTAAAATAAAACTCAAGGTAGCGTAAATTCCACACGCTTTTCAGTCTCAAATAGCAAGACCATTCCCATATTTGCAAAGTAAAAGTTACGACTCCCTTTATCGCTGTCACTAAAGTAAAGCTTTCTCTCTCTTTTAATGGATGGATTTTCGTATTGAGTTTTTTTATATTTTCACATGTACACTTAGATTCTGTAGGATATTTTGACTGCATCTTAGGTTCTTTTAGGGTTTTATGTTGGAGAATTTTACTTCCTGATGTTTCTTGATTGACATTCAAGATGTAATTGATATTCTTTTGCTTTAGTGGTTTCGTATATTCAAGAATTTACCATGTTTTAGTGATTTTTTTACCAAGATTCTATATTGTCTTGTAATGTATGGTACCTATATTTGTCCAATGGATGTTTTGGTCACTACTTTTAGAGGGTTGTAATTGTTTGTGGAATCTTTAATGGTGAAGTACTTGGTTAAGATCAAATAGATTTCTGGGTTATTTATTGTTTCTATTTTTCTTTAAATTATACCAAGAGTTGAATGCCTGCTGTTACAAGATTGGATGGTATTATTTCATTTTTTCCTATAATATATGTAGATTAATAATCAATGTTTGTTGCATCCGACTTAAAGTATGCTTTCTATTTTTTTTTTGATGGATTTCATACTTCGATTTCAAGATTTTCTTGATGTTTTGCTTTAGTGGTTTATTATGTTCAAGAATTTACAATTTTCTATATGAATTTTTACCAATAGAACTGAAAAACTTCTGCATCTCCATTAGATTTTTTGTTCTGTAAAGTTAATAAAGATACATCTGTGTTTTCGTCTACAATGTTCTCTTGTTTTCTTCAAAATATCTTGCTGATTCTCTCTTCATTCAGTCCACCATATGGTTATAGTATGGAGAACTAGAGGGGCTTTGCAGCTTGGTGGAGGCCTCTTCTGTTCCATTATAACAGTAGTTTTTGAGGGATTCAGGGATGCACTATTTCGCTTCTAGTATATTCAGGAAGATCGATCATGGCTAAGATGTAACTTTACAATGAATAAAGGTTTCACATCATCCTGTTTTTCCTCACATATAGAACATATCTGTTGCAAATTATCATTCCTTCCCTCTGCAGATTGTGTTTGAGAATAGGGAATACTTTTGAGTTTACAAATTTCATAACCTAAAGAAACCAGGACAACGGTCATACAATTTACTTTTTGTTTTGATAAAGTATACTTTCTATTATTTCTCATCACCTCTCTTCACTGCGTCAGAAATGCAATGAGTTGTAATGGAGGATGAAGAAATTTAAGCAAATGGCAATAATCCTCTAAATGTATGCGTTGGCTTGGTACACCTGAAAATAGCCTCTTTCCCCTTATTTCCTTTTGTTGCACCCACCAGGTTCCTATATTCGTGCACACATATAGCCTTAAAATTTATTTTAAAAAATCATGACGCCAATAATAACAGGGCCCTAAGTTCTAATCGTTTCAGCTCAAATATGTCTCAAAGAGGTAGAAAGGGAGAGATTGCTAATAATTATGGACTAGCTTATTTGATAAAAGTATAACAAAGTGCTTAAAGTTTGGTCTGATAACTATAAAATGTAGTCTACTTGTTGAATTGCTGCACACACATATTATTAAGTATTGGTCAGAAAATTGTCAAAAAGATTTGTCGTTGCATTTAAAAAGATATTAGTCTGGTTGTGGTAGTCAATTGAAGCTTCTTTTTTTTTGGTCTGATCTTGCCAAATTGTTGAGCTGTGTTGGCCTATGCTTTCTAACTATAGTTGTTTCATATGAGTGTGGACTCTCTTTGAGTAAAGCTGCTTCTCCAAGAGGTGAAACAAAATTTTAGCTTATTTTACCTTTTATTAATCTATTTTAAAATTTTAGATGTGCACTAGCTGGTTACCTAAAGTACTTACCTTGTTTTCTTTTCTAGACAATTTATGTGTTTCCACTTTCCATTTGATGACCATTCAGAAAGTATAAACCTAATAGAGTAAATATGATTTGTAATCGGAATATGGAAGCAGCTGCATAATTCTACTGCAAAAGAACTGAAAATGTATTGTGTGTGGAGAGTACTGCAGCTGCAAATATAAGGTAATCACGTAGTAGGAAATACATTTAAAACTGGCACCTAGAACTGCAATTAACATATCTGTTTTTTAGATTGGAAGAACTGTAGAGAGGTGATTGATAAATTTGACTAGTTTAACAAGGAACTAGCTGGATAGTTGTTCTAGACCTCCAGTGGTTTTAAAATGGTTGAAGAGCCCGTGTTACCAATCAAAATTTGAGGAGCTCATGTATCACTAAAAGTTTCAATTCTCTGAATAATGCTGCAGAGCTTATCTTTTTCTAGAGTGGTTAATTTGCTCGGTTGTGGCACAGTATTGGGAGGATTAGAGTAGAATGAACGTTGACTGATATAAAGAAAACAGAGGGTAATGATTTCCAAAGTAGTCACAATGATTTCACATTTGTGCAAGAATCAATTTTCATTTTCATTTTAATCTGACTAGGTACAAGAGAATTATCATTATCACTGTCACATTGTTGTGAAGTCGGTAACAATAAACCTGGTTGAAATGGTTGCCCCTTTGGTGTCTGCTGATTATTTTGAATAGTTTCTTTTTGATGAAGGTTGCGTTGAATAGTTTCTGTGGAGAAGCAGATACACTTCCCTTTTCCTTGTCAAGCAGACTACATGGTTCCTCTTTTGTAATCTGTTTAGCTTTTGCACTATCAGCAGCATAATTATTCAGTTATAAAATTTTGGGTGTTCGTGTTTTGTTTACAGGCTGCTGACTTCAATGTCGAAGCAGTTCGGCAATGGGTTGTCTACATAGACGAAGTTGATAAAATAACCAAAAAGGTTAAGAAACCACTATCTACTTTATGAATATGCATAATTGATTTTAAAGTAATCATTCTCATCAGTCATCTGTCTAGGCTGAGAGCCTTAACATTGGCAGAGATTCATTCGGGGAGGGCTTCCAACAGGCGTTGCTGAAGATGCTTGAAGGAACTGTGAGTATTTATTGCAAATTATTTCAGCTGTTCGTTCCAATTGCCTATTACTATTATAAACATGTTTACAAATTCATATTTATAGTTCCTGGACTTCAAATGTGTCCTCTTTCTAAGCATTTTTTTGAGATCAGTAATCTCACTTGCTTAGTTTACTTTTTATTACTTCTTCCAATTGTAAGTGTACCTAAAAATAGAGCATGGAAGCATCCATGTGGCAATACTATTAAGGTATACTGAACCTATTAAAGCCTCTTTTGTCTATTTTCATTTAAAAAATAATTGCAGCCAAACAGTTTTATCGGAAAATCACTTACCCATGCTTTTTGGATGGTAATATAGTTTAGTGCTTTTTAGAATCAATTTGATTATGTTGAGGGTGAAAAACAAATCTCTACTGGAAAGATTGTTTGGCAAAGGAAAATCAGATGTCGCCATGTTGGACACTTACCTATTCAACAAACAAGAAACATGACTTCTTCAGCTAAACTCACATATGTTGGGAGGGGGAAGTCAAGTTAAATATTGGTTTATATGCCTTACAGAAATCATCTACAAAGGCTGTGAAGTTGTAACGAGCTGGACATTCCTTGTTCAATAGCTCATCACTGTTCATTCTTGATGCTGCCTGCTCTTTATACTTTTCCATACACTAATCTGCAGATAGCTAAAGCTGTCTTTTTTTATTTGTGGTGGAACTTTAGTTAGTGAGAAGACAAGTTCAGAAAGGATATCTGTTAAACTCAATTAATTTCATTAAACAAATTTAGGTTAAGTGTTATAATATGATTCAACTTATGATTCTTTTACTCCCCAGACGACAAGATTCTTCAACTTGATTCGGAGTACCTGTTCTATCTAACATGATAGTTGGTGCTCTAACTGATGCTGTAGTTACGTCATCACTATTGGAATCTGTTAGGAGATAGCTAAGCTATCATTTTTATTCGTGGTGTAGCTTTTGTTCGTAGAGAAGACAGTTTCAGAAAGGTTATCTGTCGAACTTAATTAATTTCATCAAACACATTTAGGTTATGTGATATAATATGGTTCAACTTATCATTCTTTTACTCCCTGACAACAAGATTCTTCAACTGGATTCGGACTACCTGTTCTAACTAACATGAGAGTTGGTGGTCTAACTGATGCTGTAGTTACATCATCACTATTGGGATCTGTGAGTAGATCCCTGTGACTTGAGTGTACTTTTCTTTTCCGGATCACTATCTTGTAAATCTAATGATTTTTCATGACTCTTTATTCTCGTGAAATTCTAAAAACTAAATGCATCAGAAGCATTTATGTCACTTTGCTTTCTGTATCTAGGTAAAAAGTGACGATCTCACTGTGGATGGACACATTTTTATGGTGCGATTTCCAGTATTAGCGAGTTTATCTTCCCTGGATGAGGATTAGCTTGTTCAGGTTTGTCTACTCGTTTCGCTTTTTGGCAATGTAGTTTCTAGTTTCATGTTTTCCTGATTTAATTGGCTATTTGGGAACTTCAACTGTGCTTAGGAGGTTGATGGTATTATTTTATTTTTCCTACAATATATGAAGATTAATAATCAGTATGTTCCTATGCTCTATTGATAAGTAGCTACAGTGGCTTGGGCATAGCAGTTAGAATTCAGCTGTATTGGGTGCGACTTCTCCTTTATATGTTCCTCACTCCTAAAGCTCTTCTTTACCTGCGATGAACAATTTTTTTTTCTTTGATGTTGGTTTCTTTTTGACTAGTAGCTCCTTGTTGGCAAGACACTTGTTAGAGTCATTATAATGTGAATTGAAACTTTGCGAATTTGTAGTACTCCAAATAGTACTTTCCTCTGTCCCACTTTATGTGGCACTTTTCGTTTTTCGAGAGTCAAACAATTTAACTTTGACCAGACATTTGCGTATGGAATCTTCATTTTTTTTGAAATTAAATTTATATATTTATAAACTACGTAAAGAGTACTATTAAGTCACAATAATTGATAAATCAAAATGTTAAAAGGATCTATGAAAAACTGACGATCAAAAATAGAATTTTTCGAACGGTTAAAAATAGAATTGTTTGAATCTTGAAATGCGAAAAGTGCCACATGAAATGGGACGGAGTGAGTAGTTCTTCAACCCTCTAACCTTGTTTGAGTAACACATATCTGGATCCTGAATTTGTTAACTGCATGGATACCTGTCTTTCAATTGGTGATGTAGAAATTACCTTCTCTTTGATGAGACAGGATCGTTCAAATTTGCTGCTCTAGATCTTGTTTGACTATGGTGCATGGAAAGATTACTACAAATACATCCCTATGATTGGTTTAGGATTTGTCCTCTCTGATCTTGAGACTTTCTGTTCGCAATTTCTTGTTCCTCCTCAATTTCTTCAAAAAGATTTCGAAAAAGAAATTTGTTCAGATTTTTCTAACACTTTTTGGGACAGAAAAGCCCATGTTGTAGAACTCCCATATATTGATGGTTTTGAAGGAAAGGCCATTTCTACAAAAGCCAGGCCTATTCAGATGAACCATGAATTAATGAAAGTCTGCAAAAAGGAAATCAATACTCTTTTGGCCAATAAAATCATTAGGCCTTCTAAATCTCCTTGGAGTTGCTCAGCCTTCTATGTCAACAATGCGGCAGAAAAGGAAAGGGGAGCTCCCAGGCTTGTTATAAATTACAAGCCTCTAAACAAAGTTTTAAAATGGATTCGATATTCAATTCCTAACAAAAGAGATCTTCTCAAAAGGACTTTTAAAGCCAATATTTATAGTAAGTTTGATATGAAATCAGTTTTTTGGCAAATCCAAATTTCTGAAAAAGATAAGTATGAAACTGCTTTCAATGTCCCCTTTGGACAATTTGAATGGAATGTCATGCCTTTCGGGCTTAAGAACGCCCCTTCTGAATTTCTAAATATCATGAATACTATTTTTAACCATCTCAGTCATTTCTCGATTGTTTACATAGACGATGTATTAATATTTTCTGAGGACATCGATTCTCATTTTAAACATTTAAATATTTTCTTTAAAACTGTTAAGCATAATGGCCTTGTAATTAGTGCCAAGAAAATCATGCTTTTCCAGACTAAAATCAGATTTCTAGGTCATGATTTATTTCAAGGAACTTTTAAACCTATTTGCAGAGCCATTGAGTTTGCTGATAAATTTCCTGACATTATTATTGATAAAACTCAATTACAAAGGTTTTTGGGTAGTCTTAATTACGTTGCTGATTTTATTCCTAAAATCAGGCAAATTTGTAAACCCTTATATGATAGGTTGAAAAAGGCTCCAGTCCCTTGGAAGGATGAGCAAACCAACGCGGTTATTAATATCAAAGGACTGGTAAAAAATTTGCCATGCTTAGGAATCTCTAATCCCAATTATTTTATGATTGTCGAAACTGATGCTTCAGACATCGGGTACGAAGGCATTCTTAAACAAAGAAAAGCCCCAAAAATGCCTGAACAGCTTGTCCGTTATACATCTGGAATCTGAAATTCCGCCCAAAAGAATTATAGCACGGTTAAAAAAGAAATTCTTGCTATTGTTCTCTGTGTTACCAAGTTTCAAGATGATTTGATTAACAAAGAATTCTTGCTTAGAGTAGATTGTAAATCTGCAAAAGAGATCCTTCAAAAGGATATTAAAAACCTTGTCTCTAAACAAATATTTGCTAGATGGCAAGCATTATTATCTAGCTTTGATTTTCAAATTGAATATCTTAAGGGTGAAGATAATTCTCTCCCCGAATTTCTAACCAGAGAATTCTTGCAGGGAAAGCATGAGCCGACAACAAGGAATTAGGCCCATGACTGGCAGAAAATCCATAAGGCCCACTTCTAGTGGCCCAACAAAAGCTGCAGGCCCATTCACCATAAGGCCTGATATTAATCAAAATAGGTACTCAGTACTGGCCCAATGACCTCCTATTATTTCTCCTGCACTACCTCCGAGTAGTTCATCCAACATGCTGATCTTAAAGAAGCCCTTTCAAAAGGAGCCAGAACCCAGCTCGATATCTCCCTCAGGAAAACTCAGATTTTCCCAGATACAAACTAGCGATAGCTACGCTATGAATCAACCAGAAAGCTTCGCGGAAGCAGTATCTCCAGTCATTGCCAAAGCACCTTCCAAAGAGAAGGAAAAATTTGATGTTGTTTCTTTGCAGGTTTTCCCCCTCCTTGCTCTTGACAAGGAATATGAGGGCTACGAGGTCAAGCACCTCTTGAAGCCTCTTATACCAACAGGAATTACGTTGAAACCGATAATTCCCTAAAAACAAGAAGATTTTTTGAATTCATTCTTACAGACACTGGATCTGTAGAAATCGAGCATGAACTCGCAGACAAAACAGACCCCGAAAGTATTGCTTATTCAAAATTTACCATTAAAAAAATCTTATTTTTTTTCGAATGGCCTGTAGATCATTTGCAAACTCCTATAAACTTCTCAAAGAGGTACAATCCACAAACCTATAATTGGTATGACTACAAGAATGCTTGGACTAATTACTTGTATGTTAGGCCACCACCCACACATGGTTTGTAAAATGCTGTCCGGAAGTTGCAACTTCCATAATTCCTAGATGGTTCTACGAATGGTGGAGCTGTTTTGGAGGAAACGAACAGGTTATGCCTAAGCAGTTTGCTGACAAATATCCTCAATTTTAAATTGATGAAGGAATATCAACTCTTCCAGAGAACATCAAGCTCTGTAAATTTTTTATTAAAAACGTCTTTCTTACATTGTTAGTTGGACGTTTGTTTTTGCAGATTTTGATAGGATCAAATTTCTATCAAAAGAAATCCGAGTCAAAGGCTGGTCTCAGCAAAAAAAGATACTTCTTCACCTTCTAATAAGAAGACCCAATCAGAACCTTCACCCTCAAAGAGTGAACTGAAGAAGAAACTAGAGAAGGCTTTATCAGAATTAGATAATGACCCTGATGAAGCTGCTACTATGCAACTTCTTGATGAAGCTGCTATTATGCAACTTCTTGATGAAGCATCATCACAAAGTGATGATAATGGAGATATGATGAACCCAAAGGCCGTGGCAAGGTCCTACTTAAATCCGTGTGATTAAATCCTAATTGAGATATTAAAATCGGAATAATTAGTCTTTCAAATAGAGATCTAAAAGATCGGAATTATCTAGAAAGAGATAAAGGAGTCTCGAAGAGATGGAATCTTTATCGATTTAATCAGATGGACCCTATCATCACCGAAAGTCTTTTGGACTATTCAAAAAGGGAAAACAGCTGTCTAAAGCAGCCTCAGAAAAAGCTATCTTCATCTCCTCAACGGGCCAGATCTTATCTATAAAGATAAAGCAAATCTGGACTTCACCCAATCAGAAAAGATACCAGATTCTCTCTTATCTCTTCAGGTCTATAAAAGGATTGTAATACAAAAGAGAAGATCATCGGAGAATTTAAGCATTGTTAAATTCCTAGAATACTCTCTCAATGTTTCTTTCTCTATTGTAAATTATGCTTGAAGTTTGAATTAAAAGAGCAACTTTAATCTGTGAGTTTCTTTTCTATCTCATTTTTCCGCCCTATATATTACAACTATTTCTCTAGTGTCTATCTTACTGTTCATATTCTTGGTTTTGACGTTAAGCGTCAAGGTATCCATAACGTTGGGGTCATGGATATCCACCGAGAAATTGGGATAACAGTTAAAGTATACCGGGCCATTGGCGAGGTTACTTTCTAAAACTCCTAGAAGAGAGTCATCAAAGCTTATCAGTCTATCATCTCTGAGTAACAAACAAATAGGAATGTTTAAATTTTACGAAAAAGAGGTTTGACAACAACTTGCACTAAGCTAATATGGAGAAATTTAAACTATTTTTTGTAGCGATCAATATAGTTTCTAAACTATTATTAATAGCAATGGTTGGTTCACAGGTTTTAATATTAAACCTTTTAAACATGGAAAAATTACCTAATTGGTAATTCTTTTCAAAGGACTCCTTAGGGATATCCCAGTTTTGCAAATCATTATCTATTTTTGAAATAGACATATTAACAGAGTTAATAGTATTGGAATTCATTTAAAAATTCTGTCCTTTGGACATTACTATGCAATGAATAATTCAAGAATTGAAATATATATAGATATTAAAATCATGCCTACAGAAAGTCTTTTTAAGGAATAGTAAGATTTAACTATCTTGGATTTTACTTGAAATCGTTGAAAGGTCTTGGTAGTAGGAACGCCTTGGATCTAGCTTGCCCTTCTGGCCTTATAGCGATCTCCTTCTGGCTACCCAACTTAAAGTCAACATTACTTTACAACCTCATTTCAACCGGCATTCAAAACCTCAAGTTTATAATCTTATAGTTCTTAACAAAGAGATAACGTAGACATAAAAACAATATCTAAATATATAACAATTCTATTATCATTCAAAGCATATAAACGTCCTGGACAGAGTATGAATTAGCTACGCATGCTTACAAACAACATGACTCTAATTCCATTTTTACAGGATCTGTTAACCTTAAGTTTCTAAGATCCAACTCGTTCAGCCAAGTCTCTTCAAGTAAAAAAATGTCTTCGGCTAGACCTTCTTCTTTTTGCTCCCGGGAAGAGTAAGAAGATCACTCCGTACCAGGGAAACTTCGCGGCGTCGATTTTCCCCAAAATATTCCTAAAGTCCTACTCCCAACGACATGAAGCCTGACGAGTCAAGGAAAGACTCTATTGGAGTTCTCACGTCTCAAGGAGAATTCATACCAGATGAAAAGCTCCTTAATAAATGGTGGAAGCTTCCAGAACATAAGCAAAAGGTAGACTGGTACGAAGCTACTTACCCATCGTCTAAAAGAAAGTTTTTAGAGACAAATGGTTTCTGGATATGAAAAGATTCAAAACAGAAGTACAATTCTTCAAATGGTTTGAATGCTCCGGGCAAATAGATGATACGCAATCATCTCTTCAAGTCTTAGTCAACAAATGGCATACCAAAAACCAGGTTATTGAGAGCGTCACTCCTCTTGAAGGATTAAGAATTCCTCACCGAAAGGATATTATTTTAGCTTCTCCTTTCAAGAAGAACATAGAAAAGAGCACCACTCTTGTTTCAACTGACGATATTAACAGAATCCTTGAACATAATAATTACACCAACCAGATTCTTCATGTTGTGTCAAAACAATTAGAAGAATCCAGCAGTAGTCAGCAAGGAACTAGTCAGATAGGAAATCGGCCTAGTCCCTCAAACACCTTTCATCATATAGAGACTAACCCTATTTTTAAAGTCCCTGAATTTTCCATAGATAATTTCCCTGAACTAAGCAAAAACTTAGACAATTCGGACCTTCTTGAAAAAATTAGCGAGCAACTTTCAATGTTAATAAGGGTAGTAAGCTTAGCACCATCCAAACAGAAACCCGTTACCCTCATAGGAAAAACTATTACCCTAGACCTTCTTTTCCAGACATGCAGTTTGAAGAAAACCTTCTTCATCCTAGTTCGCATGCCGATGGAAACGGCATAACCGAATGGAATATAGATGGAATGGCCGAAGGCCAGATTTACAACAAGCTTCAAGAAATAGGAATTTCTGTAACTGCGTATAAATTGAGAGGTGCAACTGATAAACAAGCTGCACATAGAGTTGTAGCAGGATTTACAGGAACCCTTAAAAACTGGTGGGACAATTATCTCACAGAACATGATAAGCTCACAATCTTTAATGCCACTGTTCCTAAAACAGTCGTAAAAACTGAAGACGGGACTACCACCTCAACAGAAGTCCTAGTTGAAGATGCTTTTGCCACCCTGGTTTATAGCATAGCAAAGCATTTTGTTGGAGAATCTAGACTTTTCCAAGATAGGAGTCTAGAAATTCTCAACAACCTTTATTGTAAGAAGTTATCAGACTTTCGATGGTATAAAGATATGTTTATAAACAAAGTTATATCACGCAAGATTGCAACAATGATTATTGGAAAGAGCGCTTCATAAGCGGTTTACCATCTCACTTTGCTGAAAAGGTAAGATAAAAAATCAAAGATAGATGTGAAGGAAAAATCCCTTATAACATCCTATCCTACGGCGACCTATTCAGCGTAGTAACAATAGTCGCAATGGAATTGTGCACAAACCTTAAGCGAAAGGAACAACTCAAAAGGGATCAAAAATTGACTTCAGCTGAATCTGTTACATGAATTTGTTAATCTCTGTTAAAGCTTTTTTGATGGTTCTTTGTTAGAGATCCTTGAAAGTAACCTCGCCAATGGCCCGGTTTATTTTAATTGTTATCCCAATTTCTCGGTTGATATCGATGACCCTAATGTCATAGATACCTTGACGCTTAAAGTCAAAACCAAGAATATGAACAGTAAGATCAACACCAGAGAAATAGCTGTAATATATAGGGTATATTACAAGCTAATGAAGACCACTATAGCCCCAAAAGCTATTAACTCTAGCGTCAAAGGAGTTACCATGCTCAATGAAGCCAACCAAGAGCACAGTACTACCTTTGTTCCTCGTTTACTCAAATGGGATGAGATTCTTTCCAATGATGACTGGAAATTTGAATCTATTACTGAACCCCTTCCTATTCAACCTTCTAGGTCTTCCCTAGAAAGTATTACCCAGTTTTCAGACGGATCTATTAGCCTTAAGTTTTTAAGATCCAACTCTTTTAACCAAGCTTCTTCAAGTAGAAGAATGTCTTCGGTTAGACCGTCTTTTTCAAAAACCCGAGAGGATGATGAGGTGTCTGAAGTCTCTGAGGCTTTAGAACAAAGTAAATTCCATGGAGTGGACTTTACCAACACTATTCCTAAGGTTTATTATGAATCCCCTTCTACGGAAGGAAGTCCCTCTCCTAGCGAGATGAAGCCATCTTTCTATAAAAAGAAAGATTCAGTTGGTGTTATCAAATCTGCGGAGAACTTTACTCCAGACAAAAAAAAGAGCAGCAAGTGGTGGAATAGCCCTAAGCATGCTCTTAAAAAAGCTTGGTATGTTGACACATACACAAAAGGTCAGAGAGTCTAATTCAGAGACAAATGGTTCAAAGACATGAAGAGATTCAAGACAGAAATTGAATTCTTCAAATGGTTTGAATGTTCTGGCCAAATTGATGAAACTAATTCATCACTTCAGGTTTTGATAAAAAAGTGGCATACCAAAGATAAGGTTGTTGAAAGTATAACTCCTCCTCTTGAAGGTATTAGCATTCCATACAAGAAAGAAGTCCTGAAAGCTGCTCCTTTCAAGAAGCCTTCAGAAAAGGACACCAGCACAGTGACTGTTGCAGATATCAACAAGGTATTCGAACAGAATAATTATACTAACCAAGTTCTTCATGTTGTTTCTAAACAGATAGAAGACTCCAGCTATAATTATAGCGGTACCAGTCAGATTGGTAACAAACTCAGTTCTTCAAAAAATGGTTTTAATTTAGAAACCAGTCCTATTTTTAAAATCCATGAATTCTCTCCTGAAGCTTTTTCTAAACCTTCAAATGAATTCAATAACTCTCCTGAGATACTTGAAAGGATCAATGACCAGCTCTCGAAGCTCAAAATAACTGAGGGCGGAAAAATCAGCGCTCTTAAGGATAGGCTCCCCTATTCCAATTTTTTTTATCCCAGACCTTTTTTTCCCGATGTTCAATTCGAAGAAAACCATATGCATCCTCAAGGAATTGCAGATGGCACGGGAATTACAGAATGGAATATTGATGGAATGGCGGATGGCCAGATCTACAACAAACTTCAAGAGATGGGCATGAATGTCACAGCTTATAAATGGAAGAATTCCACAGACAAGCAAGCTGCTAACAGGTTAGTAGCAGGTTTCACAGGAACTCTTAGAAATTGGTGGGACAATTATCTCATAGATCAAAACAGAGCTGACATTCTTGATGCAGTAGCAAACAAATCAGTTGTCAAAACTGAAGGAGGACAAACCTCTACATCTATAGAAGCAGTTGAAGATGCAACGGCTACTCTTATCTATAGTATTGCTAAACATTTCGTGGGAGAACCACGTCTTTTTCAAGATAGAAGTTTAGAAATACTAAACAATCTTTACTGCAAGAAATTAACTGATTTCAGGTGGTATAAAGATATGTTTATAACCAAGGTGATGAAAAGAAAAGACTGCAACAACGACTATTGGAAAGAACGTTTCCTTAGTGGATTGCCTCCCCACTTTGCTGAGAAAGTAAGGTCAAAGATGAGAGACCGGTGTGAAGGTAAAATTCCTTATCCCCAGCTTACTTATGGCGATCTAATCAGTCTAATCAATTTTTTAGCCATGGAGCTTTGCACTATTCTTAAGCTAAAAGAACATCTTAAAAAGGATCAAAAGTTTTCATCTTTCGAACTTGGCAGCTTCCGTCAAGAATTTGGATTTCCTAGTCTCAAACCACCTTCAGCTAGAAAGGTTTCAAAGAAAGAGCGATCTGGAGAATCGCCAAATCGTAAAAAATCCTCTAGAAGGAAAGATCATTCAAAATGAAACAGAAGTAATAAAACTTCTCATAACACTTCTCAAGAAGATAAGTGTTGGACTTGTGGCAAGAGAGGGAAGAAGATCAACCTTCTTGAAGTAGATGAAGAAACTAAGAAACAATTTCTCACTATCTTAGAAGAAGAAGAGTCAGAGTCTGATTCCTCTTTCGATAATGAAATTGAGAACGAAGAGTTTCTCAATGTAGCTCAAAACTCAGAAGATAGTAGTCCAGAGTGCAATTGCCAAGGAGCCTTTTGCCTATGCGACAATCAGTCTGTAAGAGTCATCTCTGAAGATTCAGCTGAAATCTTATTTGCCACAATTGAGCATATCAAAGATGATGATGCTCGAAGAAGTTATTTATTGGAACTTCAAAAACTGGTTAGTAACCGAAAAGAAAAGGAGGTTACTACAAGTGTAACTCCTTTCAGCATGAAGCAAATCATGAACAGATTTGACAGCAAGAAGGAAGAACCTTCTATCAATGAACTTCGATCAGAAGTTAACCTTCTAAAGGAAGAAGTCAGAAAAGTTAAATCTAGACTTCACAAGATTGAGATAGATGCCCTTGCGAAGCAAATCCTAAAGGACGCTAAAGGGACATCTAAAGGAAAAGAACTAGCTTGCTCAGATAATGAGGACAACAGTTTTGAGGATTCTTCATCACCAAGGGATGAAACCGAGGTAGGTGTAAATATGATCACAAAAATTCATCCTCAGAGTTCTCATATACTAATTAAATTAGTTATTAATAATAATTTTGTGATTAATAAAATTGCTTTGTTAGACAGTGGTGCAGATAGAAACTGCATAGTAGAAGGTCCCATTCCTACTAAATACCTCCAGAAGGAATCTACTAAGCTACACAGCGCGACTTGTGAGAGTATCTGTATAAATTATAAATTATCTAATGCCCATATTTGCAATGATGGTATTTGTCTTTCAAATGATTTCGTTATTACAAAAAATATTAACGAAGAAATCATTTTAGGAATTCCTTTTATCACTCAGATAAAACCTTATATTTTAGATTTTGATTCTATCAAAACAAAAATTTTGAGAAAAGAAATTTCATTTCTTTTTATCAAAACACTTTCTCTTGAAGAAAGTAAATTTTTACACAAACAAACCGCTTTCAAAATAAACCATATTTGTTTTCTTAAAGAAGATATCAAAATTAAGAAAATTGAGCAAATTTTAAAACCCCCGGAAATGGTTGCTAAAATTGCTAATCTTCAGAAAACTTTTGAAAAAGAAATTTGCTCTGAATTTCCAAATGCTTTTTGGGCTCGAAAGACCCACATTATAGATTTACCATATATTAATGGATTTGAAGAAAATGCCATTTCAACGAAAGCTAGGCCTATTCAGATGAACCATGAACTGATGAAAATCTGTGAAAAAGAAATTAACTCTCTTTTGGCTAATAAAATTATTAGACCTTCTAAATCTCCTTGGAGTTGTTCAGTATTTTATGTTTATAATGCAGCTGAGCAAGAACGAGGTTCTCCAAGACTTGTTATAAATTACAAGCCTTTAAACACAGCCTTGAAATGGATTCGCTATCCAATTTCAAATAAAAGAGATCTTTTGAAAAGAACTTTTAAAGCCAATGTTTATAGCAAATTATGATTTTGTTATAACAAAAAACATTATTGAGGAGATTATTTTGGGTATGCCTTTCATTACTCAGATTAAACCTTATCTTTCAGATTTTGATTCAATCAAAACAAAAAATTTAGGAAAAGAAATTTCATTTCCTTCATTTCCTTTTATCAAGACACTTTCTCTTTTAGAAAGTAAATTTTTGCGTCAACAAACTGCCTTTAAAATCAATCAGATTTGTTTTCTAAAAGAAGATATCAAAATTAAGAAAATTGAGCAAATTTTAAAAACCCGGGAATGGTTGCTAAAATTGCCAATCTTCAAAAGAAATTTGAAAGTGAAATTTGCTCAAAATTTCCTAACACTTTTTGGGATAGAAAGTCCCATATTATAGATTTACCATACATTGATGGATTTGATGAAAAGGCCATTTCTACGAAAGCTAGGCCTATTCAGATGAACCATGAATTAATGGAAATCTGTAAGAAAGAACTTCATACTCTTTTGAATAATAAAATTATTCGCCCTTCTAAATCACCTTGGAGTTGTTCAGCATTTTATGTTAACAATGCAGCTGAACAAGAACGAGGTTCTCCAAGACTTGTAATTAATTACAAGCCTTTAAACTCAGTTTTAAAATGGATTCGTTATCCGATTCCTAACAAAAGGGATCTTTTAAAAAGAACTTTTAAAGCAAATGTTTACAACAAATTTGATTTAAAATCAGGTTTCTGACAAATTCAAATTGCTGAAAAAGATAAATATAAAACTGCTTTCAATGTCCCGTTTGGACAATATGAATGGAATATAATGCCTTTTGGGCTTAAAAATGCCCCTTCTGAATTTCAAAATATCATGAATTCAATCTTTAATCACATAAGCAATATTTCAATTGTTTATATTGATGATGTATTAATCTTCTCCGAGGACATTGATTCTCATTTCAAACATTTAAATGTTTTCTTTAAAATTATCAAGCATAATGGTCTTGTCATTAGTGCTAAAAAGATTAAACTCTTTCAGACCAAAATTCGTTTTTTAGGTCATGATCTTTATCAAGGTACTTATAAACCCATTTGCAGAGCCATTGAGTTTTCAGACAAGTTTCCCAGTGTCATTTTGGATAAAACCCAGTTGCAAAGATTTTTAGGAAGTCTCAATTATGTAGCTGATTTTATTCCTAAAGTTAGACAGATTTGTAAGCCCCTTTTTGACAGGTTGAAAAAGAATCCATCTCCTTGGAGTAATGAACAAACTAATGCAGTCATTCTTTTAAAGAAAATGGTTAAAGATCTTCCATGCCTTGGTATCTCTAACCCTGAATTTTTTATGATTGTTGAGACTGATGCATCTGACATTGGATATGGTGGTATTCTTAAACAAAGAAAAAGCCCCAATTCATCAGAACAATTAGTCCGTTATACCTCAGAAATCTGGAATTCTGCTCAGAAGAATTATAGCACGGTTAAAAAA